>JABUIW010000024.1:7033082-7112956 GCA_013363375.1 Menidia beryllina
ATTTCTCCTACAGATTTGTCTCCCGCAAGAGGAAAACCAAACAGAAAACATTTACCTGATACTCATCAATCAACTGTGGCTAAAAAATTGCAGAAAAGACATGATTCAGATTCTGATCAGTCGCCTCCACGAAAAAGAACCCTGAAGCGAGAAGCATCAGATTCAGACCAGTCTCCTCCGAGGAGGCGCTCCAAAGCGAAACGTGGCTCTGATTCTGATCAGTCTCCCCCCAGGAGGCGGCCAGGGATTGAAAAGGACTCAGATGGAGATTTATCACCACCTCGTAGACCTGGCCACTCACAGGTGGAAAAGCCGTGTCATCTCGAAGACTCTGATAAACTTGATCGTTTTTAATGTTTGTCTGTTTTTCTTCTGTTTTTTATTTCTGGATTTTTTTTTTTTTTTGTTTGTGTTCCAGGATCACAGGATGCTTTCTGGCGGAAAAGCAGGCTTGATTTCTGTCGATGTTTTGAGAAAAGAGCAAGAGGAAAACCGACGCAGAGAAAAAAAAAATAAACCACTAGAAGGTTGGCTCTGTTTTGTTTTTTATTTGTATTTCTTCCTCTTTCTCTCCTGCTAGTTGTTGAAGGTGCAGGACTTTGTATCTTTCACCAATACATGTCTCAGGCTGATCTAGAAATAGATTGATTTCATCTTTGGGCCTTTTGATGTTGAATTATACAGTCATTACACAACAGATTTTTTTGTTCGTTTTTTAAATAATTAATGTGATTTCTGCCTAGCTGAATCCCGCAATACCGAGACAATTTTCCGAGACAAAAGTGGTAAAAGGAGGGATTTGGATTCAGAGAGAGAAGAGCAAAAGAAAAAAGCTGGAGAGAAAGCGGCAAAGGATGAGAAATATGCTCAGTGGGGCAAAGGGTAAGCATGCCTACTAACTGTAAATGATGCACAGAGAGCTGAAATGTTACATTGATTAAGGTCAAAATGTGTTGTTTAGGTTGTTTCAGAGCCAGATGCAGCAGCAGAAACTTGAAGATGCTGTTCATGAAGCCCAGAAGCCACTGGCGCGTCACTATGATGATGAGGATCTTGACCGCATGTTGAGAGAGCAGGAAAGGGATGGCGATCCAATGGCTGCCATGCTTCGCCGGAAAAAGGACCGCAATCCAAAAGCTCAAGGTGCTTAACGTCTCGATGCACTTTAATTGTGAATGAATTTCAAATAATTGCTGCCTAAAGAACAAATTTCAAGTATTTTTTTCTCACGAGCAGAGAAACCCCGCTATCAAGGCCCTCCACCGCCCCCAAACCGGTTCAACATTCTGCCAGGTTATCGCTGGGATGGAGTTGACAGGTAGATTTCCCCAACAGCTGAATGAATTGCCTCTTTTGAATTTAATCGACATGCTAACATGTATCTTCAGGATCTGATTGTAGATTTTTTGTGGCCTTTTGTATTTCTTACACAGATCAAATGGATTTGAACAGAAGCGCTATACACGGATTGCTGACAAGAAAGCTGTCCAAGAGGCAGCTTATAAATGGAGCGTGGAGGACATGTAAAGCCACTGGAAACAGTTTCTTATTGTTTATTGTCATTTTGTTGAAACAACTGTATCATACACGTCTACTTTACAGAACTTGCGTGGTAAAAGACTGAGATGGGTTTTGTTAATTTTTTAAGAAAAAAACAGTTTGATACTGTAAAATAAATGTCATTTGCAAGTGTAAATAGCAGTGTAGTGACAGCATTTTAAGAATTTTGTTATACCTGAGCTAGAGTGGGGCCACAGCTGATCTGGGTTTCACGATGTGATTAAATATTTTTTTCTAAAGTTTTGTACTTAGTGTTTCTATATACCAGAGAGATTATTCTGAAAATTGACAAGATTGGATTCAAGTGTCATGCAAGTTAAAATCAAATGACTACATTGAAAACATCAAGACCATGGTAAAACGCAAGATGGATTACATGTTTGAATTATTTAGTTACTACTGTCCTGACCCATTAATGAGACCCTCTAAGTCCAGAACACAAATATGTTGAGCAACGTGTAAAACAGGCACTCCTATAATTCTAAAACATGACAAATTTTTAAGATTCCTTCTGATAAAAATATGAGGTTTGTATTTTGGAATCCTAGTGCTTCTACATGCAGAAACAACACAATGATCACTTAGGTCATTGCAGAAGACACCCATGAAAGAGAATTTATGAGCCACAGTAATTAAGATCAAGTCAATGAAGGTCGATTTATTTATTTATTTATTTGAATAGGGACAAAGCACATTAATGGACATCAGTGAAAACAAATGTAAATATGCCGGATTGTAGCTACAAAGCTAATTTTCATCCGTAGTCCCTAGTTAAAAAATAACATATAATAAACAATACAAGCATCACAATTAAAAGTTTAGATTTTAGTGGTCACATGACTGGTTTGCTTTCATCCAAAGTTTAAGTTGACCTCTAAAGCTGGTCAGTGTGGGGCTCTCCCGTATGTGCAGAGGAAGACTGTTCCAGATGTTAGAGGCTCTCACAGAGAGAGTGTTTTGACCAAAAGCTGTTCTTCTGTGAGGAACCTCACAGTCTCCTCTGGAGGAGGCCCTGGTTCTCGGCCCACTGGAAGTCTTAATTTTAAATTATCTGGACTTTTGGGATTGGACCTGGTGGGAAAGTTTACTTAACTGGGTGAGATGAATGGAATTATAAAAGCTTTTCATTCATAAGAAATTGCATTTAACTAGTCCCCGTGTAAATCTCCTGCAATAAATAGTTCAGTGTCATTTAACTGATCTAAAAGCTGTTTTAATTAAAGTGCCTCTTGAAGCAGATGGAGGCTTTTAACACCCAGCCACAGTAATATGTGGTGATTTAGCTACATATTATGGTGCTTTAGCTTTATCTATTAAATTATTTTTATTAACCTTTTAGCTGCATTCAACCATTTGGTTTTAATTTAAAGCCCCTCAGGCTGTACCAGAATTAGGATTTTGCACAAGGAAGATGACATACGCTAAGTATGAATATTATTTGAATGATCAGAGAAAGCTATCTCATTCAGGTTTAACTGAGACAAAAAATTATATGTCTTAAACATTTTTGTGGACGCTTAAAAAACTGTAGAATATGGCCAGTTCTAAAGCAGCACCTCTGGGAACCCTTTGTAGTGACGTTGTAGAGCTCATTTTCCTCACGGACTGTTTATATAGATGCACGCCTGACTTCCGAATCGCGTAAAGGAGCAAACATTTTTCGTTATCAGAGTGTTTTTTCGCTTTCAAGTAGCTGTGGAGCTAAATTCATAAACATCTTAACCACTGTTCCTGCCGTTCGGTCATTTATGTGGCGTTACTCTGGTTAAAATGGCTGATTGGTGTCCGATAGCCAAAGTTTACGACCCACTGAAGGCTGGCAGCATCGATGGCACAGACGTGGAGCCCCATGACCGGGCGGTATGGAGGGCCATGTGTGCCCGTTACAAGCCCAACAAGGGTGTTGTTGGGGACCCATTGCTCACATTGTTTGTAGCGCGCTTAAACCCCCAAACAACAGAGGACAAGTTGCAGAAAGTGTTCTCCAAGTACGGAGACATTCAGCGTCTTCGACTGGTCCGGGATATTGTGACGGGGTTCTCCAAAGGCTACGCCTTCATCGAATACAAAGAGGAACGCTCCGTGACTCGTGCCCGGCGGGACGCTAACAAACTGGTGGTGGACCAGCACGAAGTGTTTGTGGATTTTGAACAGGAGAGAACCCTCAAGGGGTGGCTGCCGCGGCGTCTCGGCGGCGGGCTTGGAGGGAAGAAGGAGTCCGGACAGCTTCGCTTCGGCGGCAGGGATCGGCCTTTCCGTAAACCCATCAACCTCGGAACCGGACCGGTGCCGGAACGGGGAAGTGACACCGGAAGAAGCCGGGACAGAGGATGGCCGAGAGGCAGGGAGGACCGGTACCGAAGCAGAGAGGCGGACTGGGGCAGCAGAGACAGGCGAGATTACCGGGACAGAGAGAGGGACGACCGCAGGCACCGAGACAGGAGATGAGAGGCTCTGAAAGGAAGACTGGAATGGCTGTTCCTGTGCCAGCCTCCAATAGTCTCATAAACAGGACCGTCCTGAAGAGCAACATCTGAACTGTCACCACACTGATGGGGCCGAACAATGTGTCTGAGGACATGTAAAGAACAAACATTCTCTGTCTGAAAGCACCCCCCTTTGTGATATTGCCTCTTGGGATTTATGATGACTGAGTACTGGGGAACACCTACTATGGTGATGAAGTGAGGCCACATGGTCTGAGAGCTTTTCCTCATTAGCTTGATAACAGGCCTTTGTCTTTGGTCTCTCCTAAGGTTTTGTAACAGAAGCCTCGTCTTCTACATGTATCTGCTGTATATGTGTGCCTTAGTGGAGCCATGTAGCAACAATTTCTTTTTTCATTTTGAAAATAAAGATGTCTGGTTTGTTTTCAGGGGCCTCAAATCAGTTAAATTTGTTTTATATAAATCCCACTCATGAGTTGGTCGTTATTATGAAGTGTTTCAATGATTTATTTAGTTGGAAACTTTCTCAGGAAATGGGAAACATGTATGGAAAATTATGGTATGGTGTGTCCTGTCATCCTCTTGTTTTTGGTAGAAAATTACTGGTTACAATTTACCCTAATTCCTAACCATAGGAGCTTCCTAAGAAGAGCAGCAGATGGCAGAAATGCTTAAGGTACAGGACCCTTTTTTTTTTTTAGAATGCCTATATATTTGTATTTAGGCGGGATATGATTTTGGTATTCATGTTGGTCTGGTACCCATTAGCTCATGAGGCTGTACTACTGTAACACTAATAAGTTGCAGTCACACTGAGAAAAAAACAATAGAATGAGAAAAATCATGTTGTAATTTCCATTTAATTTAAAATCTGTTTAAACTGAGGGGTATGTCATGTTATCAAATATATGCAAACAAATGCACACAAAACTGGCATGTTTCTCCCTTAAGATCTGCAATCCCAAATTTGGTGAACCTTGGTCAATCTGGAGATTATGTCATAATTCCATTTTGTTGGCCTTTGAATGAAAAATATCACAAATACGTGTTTAGAGATTAAAAAAAGATGTCAAAGATAACTTTTTTTTTAAAAGAATGGCAATGTCACTTAAGAGAGTTTAAGTAGAAATGGTGTGGTATCTTGGTACTTACAGATCTGCAACCTGGGCTCATGCCTGCTTGTCTGGAGGACGGCTCCCCAGAGCTTACGGCAGGGCGAGGGTTCATGATGGGCCAGCCGGGGTACGCTTCTCTTTGGACAGTGTTGAATTCAAACCTGTGAATCGGAACACACGCAATGCTCTCAGGATGAAGGTGCGAGACCCAGCACCAGTAAACCCATTCTCACCTGAAAGCAGGGTTGATGCCGATGTTATCAGGCTGCGGGAGTGCAGGCGTTCGCCTTATCAGACAGGAGGAGGGAGGAGGGAAATCCCTCTGATACTGAGACTTCATTTCTATTGTAGCTCCGTCTTTGTTCGCGCCTGGTGACTTTGAGTGCTTGTGTTTGTCATCTCGCTCATCCTCTCTTGCTTGTCTGTCCCTGCTGCTGTTTCCTTTTCCTGTTTGTCTTGAGGATGTGGAACAGGGATGGAGTGATTCCTGCTGTGTGCTCTGAAGGGCTCCTGAAGGGTTATCGTGACCTGGTTAAGGCTGCCATACATTGCTAAAGTACACCTTCAAATGTTTGTTTAACAAGTTAGAGCTTCATGATTTGTCCCATATTCATTTTTGCTCAATTAACTGTTATGCTGTTATTTAACTGTTGGCAAAAAGAGACTCATCCACTTAGTTTTATTTTAATAGTCTCCTTAAATATGAATTTCCTATTTTATTCACATAAAAAATTACCATGAACAAATCTAGTTGAAATAATACTTTGTAAACATACTTGCCATTTATATTATCATTTTCTTATTTTGTCTCTGTTTTTTATCTGGTTTTCATTTTGATTAGTTTTATACAGCAGATTAGACAATGAAAATGTAAAGACTGCAAAGCGAGGAAGATTGTAAGGCAAAGGTGTCCGTCCCAAAGTTTCCAATCAAATAAAAAATGACCCATTAAAGGTTCATTAATCTTTGAATTCATATTCATTAATTATATTTACCTAAAGATCCTGAAAATATGAAGTTTGCTCCCATATGTCTGATATTAAAACAGAGAAATGGAATTTACCACACAAACTCAACAGAGAGTAAAGGCTGACCTTCATCTCTGTCTTGCAGAGCAGGTCTGAAGCTGAAAGCCTCCTGGGACGTAGTCTTCATCCTTGCAGGCTTGTCAGGGTAGAGGAGGTATCCTATGGAAATAAGAGTTAAGGGCTTGAACAACATCTACACAGTTATATGGAAAAAATAAGGGTTCACTACATCCACATACGTGTAAATCTTTGATTTCATTGCTCAGGTTACATATTTTTTTAAATCCCTCAACACAAAAACAGGATCAGAATTCAATTACATGACGCTTGTTTTGGAGGCGACTTGTTTTTAAACCACAGAATCTTCTGCAATGAAAATATGATCACCTTGATCTGCTGGTGGACCTAAAGGAGAGGCAAAGTTTTACCTGCCACTGTTGGCGGCTCCCCCCTGTAGGGTCGACTGCGTAGAAAGAATTCATGGTAGCGGCGGGGGTGTTGCAGGTGGGCATTTTCAAAAAACTTTTTGCCTTTAGTCTCCTGGGTCACTGGCATCACCAATAGCTGTCAGTTGCTTGAGTCATGTGAAACACATACCATAGATTCCTCTTCAGTCATGTGAATTTAGATGTGGAACAATGTCGTAAAAACTGCAGCACGCCTGAGATAGATCACAATTATTTCTACCTGTACAGCTACAGTCTAATAAGACAGCCCCAAAGACAGTTTTGAAGCGTTTCTTACCTTATATGCTGAAAACTTATAAGATGCCTGCAGTGTTTTCCTATACTGTGCATTTTTCTTCTCTGAGTGTAAGGTCATACACAGAGCTGCATAAAGCTTGTTTATCGCTGTAGTCATGGTGCTCTATTCTTCTACTGTGAGTGGCAGATGGAGTAGAAACCAACTCAGACAATGAAGCAGCAGGACTAAAGAGAGAAAGCTTAAACTTTGCAGTAGCAGCTTAAAAAAGGAAAACGAACCAGTGCAGAGTTTTTGTTGCTGTTGATGTGATTGAGTTAGACGATCGGTTCACAGACGTTCGGGTAAGATTGGTACCAAAAGCAAAGTACATATAATTCCAGCAAGTTGGAAATCAGTCTTGCACTAAAGTAACAAAAGTGTCTTTCATCTAATTGCCATAGATTGGAGGCACAAAATCAAGTGTAATGCTGACAACCACATTTGAAAACATATTTGTGTCATAAACAGGCTAACAAAAAAAACATGAGGAGCTTCAGAGCAGAGACTGAGTTGTTGCCCTGGAGCATTCGGCTGACACTCAGCAATGCAATGCCTCTTAGTGTGTATGTGACCTGGTAAAAAAAACAAAAAAGCTATATTTCTAACACATTAGTGGGCCTGTTTCAGCACGCAGTTTGTCAGGAGCTCTTTGAATCCATAAGAACCCAGAGCTGCACAGATGTATAGGCAACAAAAAAGGCAGCTTTATTTGTTTAGCACATTTCAGCAAGAGGGCAATTCAAAGTGCTTTACACAAAATCAGTTAAAAAACAATTGAAAAAAAATAAATTAATATTTACCAATAAAAATGAAAAAAAATTAAGAAACATAAAACACTAGATAAAAAGTTACAGTGCAACATAAGAAATTAAACATTAAAGAAATGAACAGTCATTTAAAGAAAGGCAACATCAAAAAGAAAGGTCTTTTGCCTTGATTTAAAAGAACTGAGAGTAGCAGCGGATCAGTAGGTTTCTGGGAGTTTATTCCAGATATGAAACTAAATGTTGCTTCCCCCTGTTTCGTTTTGACTCTGGGGACAGAAAGCAGACCTGTCCAAGAAGACCTAAGAGGTCTGAGGGCTCATAGTGTACTAGCAGATCAGAAATATATTTTGACCCATACCTTTAAATCAGATGTATATCATTCGTCTAGCCTTTTTAAATAAACCCCACTTATCAATTTATTGTACAAAACTATTTTTTCTACACTATTTAGTGAATCATTTTTATTTATTTTTTACTTTAGCAACAAATCGTTAGAATGCAGTGGTCATTCGTGTAATGTTCAACTTGATTGGCCTCATTAAAGGCAAAGGGCAGCTTGGTGTGAATTTATGTTAAAAGTTTTATTCCTTGTTTTTTTCCAAGTATTACCAAACTAATTCCCTGCGGCCAACCAAGGTGGTACTATGCAGAAGCTTTCTGTGTGGAAAATAGGAGCAATAGTGAGTAAAATGAACTTTTCACAGTGCTTAGGATCGCAGCTTGTGACAGAGAAGTACATTTTAGGGAGGCAACGACCTGAATCATAGCATCAAGTCAGAGGAAATGAAAGAGTCTGTGACATGGGCTTTGTTGTTTGCCTCATTGGCTGCCCATGTGAATGTGAACAAGGCAAAGCACTTGGCTTACAGATGCTTATTTTAATGCTTCTCATCCTAGTTCGTATTTGAGTTTTTTCAGTAATGTGTTTTTCTTAATAAACGCATTCATTTTTTACCACTCCTGTTCAGTTTCCATTTGAACTCTTGGCCCAGTGACCGAGGTTCTGACGTAAGTGTGGGGCAGTGAGTGCATTTTCAAATGGAAAAAATTACTTCACACATTTTTATACAAAACTTTTTACAGCGATTTGTGGATAAATGGATTGTTCCTGGGAACTTTCCATCGGGTGTACTGTAAGTTCATTTAAAAAATGTGCAGAAGCAAACCGATCATTAATATCAGCACGCGCCAGTAGGAGTCTCCCGTTCCCATAGTAACAAGCCTTGAGTCAGAGCCTTCGGGATTCAAAGTTGGTTTTCTCCTGATTCGCTTCGCTGGCGGTGTTCATGCTTCCAAAATAGTCTCTGTTAATTCGTTTTGTGAAGCCTGTGTATATTTTTGTTTAAACATAAGGTCATAAAGCCATGTTCAAGTAAAATATATGAGTTTTTTGTCAACTAAAAGAAGCACCGCCGAGCTCGTCTTGAATAGCAGCCTTCCTCTCTCTGCCAGAGACTGTTGAGTATTAGTGTCCGGAAGTTCTGTGAGGGAGGGGGGGTGGGGGGAGAAAGGCATGATAAAAAAAAAAAGAGTTGGAAGAAACTTCAGACCAAGCTTCCTCGGGCTAATTGAAACACTACTTTATGTGGACGTTTCCAATCGAGGAAACGAGGCAGTGCGCTTGACTGCAGTTCTCTGGTAACTAGTCGAGTGTGTTGAGCTATCGATGGGTCTTCCGACGCTGGAGTTCAGTGATTCTTTCCTGGACAGTCCGGAGTTCAGAGAGCGACTGCAGTGCCATGAGATAGAACTGGAGCGCACCAACAGGTTTATAAAAGACCTCATCAAAGATGGAAACATGCTCGTATCTGCCCTCAAAAGTAAGTAAGCGCCGAGCAGTAACTTGTTTCCGTGCTGAAAGTGTGCGTTGCAGTGGCTTAGTCTGCATGGCTATCTTTTGATAAGAGGGCAGCTCAAGGCCATCAATTCGGTCTCAGCCAGTAAAGTGCCCTCGGGTTGCTTTTGTGTTTAAGGCAAAGTCACATCTGCTTAGTTGTTACACTTGTGAAGATAGTTACAGTGTGATAGGCAGGACATTGCGCCGGTATAGCAGCAACAACAACAGCCAGCAGTGCCAGAGTTATCATGATTGTTGTGATCCTTCTATCCTCTGTTTCACGTACTAGTTTTGTTAAGAGGTAGTTGTCTTATCTTAAAGACTATCTTGATTAATTTCCCTATCGTGCGTTTATATTCTCATTTTGTCGTGTTATCGTTTCTGTTCAGTTATCACCAATCATCACAGATTAGTTAAGTGAAGCTGTGTAGATTTATCTTTGTGTTACTCCCTGACACTATCTGAATGCCCTGTACACTCCTTAGTTGTGTCCATGAAGTGTAACTTTGTACTCATTCTCCACCAAGTCCAGGAAGTTAACTTGTCTACTTTAAAATATACTTGCTTTACTTTAATAGCATTAGATGTGATACATAGATGGGTTAACATTCTTGTTTCTTAAAATATATAGATGTAGAACTGAATCTAACAATAACTGTGAGATGGAAATCTTGTACATCATCGACAATGTGAATAAACAATGTGAATTAGCAACTATAATCCATAGTGGTTTGTAGAAATACTACTTTACTAAGAGGTTCTTGGGATATTTTGTTCTTTAATTCAAAAATATTTTAAATTCATTGCTATAAAGTTTTGAAATCATGGAAATTATTATTTTCCTTAGATGAACGATATGAATACTCTAGCTAATACAGTCTGAGAATCTTGTGATGCACTTTAGGCATGTCATAAAGTTTTTTTAAAGGTTTAACCGAGAAAGGGTGGATTTCCAGTAGCACCAAGTAGCAAAGCTAACTGCTGCCCTTGGACCCAAAACCCTAAAGGCCCTCTGGAGACCTCGTGGATAGTTTGTGACAGCAAATTCAAGTGCTTGAGTTAATATTTTCTTTTTGTGAACCATGAATTTCCTTAATATTTTTTCCAGAATCAGTAACAATTCCCCAAGCAATTTTTCGGAGGCCAAGATAATCTTTGAATGGCTTTTATGTCGCCAAATGCAAAATCCAGACAGTTTCATGTTTTTTATGTTTGTTTTCACCTTTGATAAAACAATTGCTATCCTATCATCCTTTGAAGACATAAGATTGATTTATTGTTACCGAAGCCACTTTTTCAATGTGATTTTTCAATGTGTTCTCTATCTCTATTTACAACTCACCTGCAAGAGTGACTGAAACCTCTAAGACACCTTAAATTTGTTTCAAATAAAGTTCCAGTGGCTGAAATTATTTATTGTAAATTGTGTAACTGTTATCATAAAATATAGAAAAACACTGATTGAAAGGTTGCACACCAGTGATGAACCTTTCTCTCTTGATATTTTCCCATCAAACTTGCATTGACTGTTGTAGATGTATAAAGTGAACATTTGTTTGACTTGTTGCATTTTTTTTTGTTGTGTTTTAGTTGTGGGAAATACGTTAAGGAACAGATCAAAAATCCTGGAATTGCTGGGCTGGAATGATATTAATACAAAAAAGTCATCAGCACTCTATGGTATTATCACTAATACTTCTGGGTACTGTGAGAGATCAAGTCCTTCCTTTGTCCTCATGCAGCCACCATTTTCATCAGCATCACGTGATGAAACCAGCCCGTATTATCTGTTTGGTAGTAAAACATAAAGCCGGATGGATGGTTCAGATTTCATCTGATATCGCAATCAGTATTATTTGGTTTTGGAATTACATTTATTCTTATTATTCTCTTTAGTCAGTTTAGGTTTTTAGTGTGGATGGTGCAGAACTGAACGAGAATGGCCTTCTTTGTGCTTCAAAAATGTCTCTTAGTAAACTGAAATAAGTGTTTTATGATTGACTATTGCGGTGGCACGGTGGTGTGGTGCTTAGCAACATCGCCTCACAGTGAGAGGTTTACTGGTTCAAGTCCCTGGCACTGCGTGGAGTTTGCATATTCTCCCTATGTGTATGTGGGTTCTCTCCTGGTACTTCGGCTTCCTTCCACTGTCCAAAAACATGCAAGTTAATTGGATTCTCCATGTGAGTCTGCCTGCGATAGACTAGCGAGCTTTCCAAGGTGTAGCCTGCCTCTCGCCTGTTGTCAGCTGGGATAGGCTCAAGCAACCCTGTTGGGAATAAGTGAGATAAAAGATGGATGAATGACTACCATTAATATATGTTAGCCGGCCTGGTCAAACATCTGTTTAACTGAATGCATGAAGCGGGTGCATGAAAGAGATTTAGAAAAAAAGAAAAAAAAAGCCAAACTTCACTGCATGTTTTTGTTGGTTTCTATGCTACTCGCACACTGATCAGCTGAATCATTCATTGTAACCAGAAGTCATATATCAGCCTATAAGGCTCTGGTCAGTCAGGATGGATTGTCTTATACCAGGATGCAGGATAGATGGCAGGATAAGTGTCAAAGTAACAACCATGTGGATTTACCAGCAGAACATTCCATTGTAACAAGAGGAGCAGCATAACTCACTTTACCTGTCAGGGGCTTCCTGCTGTGGCTGATCTCTGCATATTGCGTGCTGTGATCAAAAGTAACTACAACTTTTCTGATTTTGGTTTTATTGAACACTAGCAACACAAACTAAGTAAGGGAGTGACTGGGTTGTGCAGACGGCTAATTTTGAATTCTGATATAGTGATAATGGCTGCGATATCGACCTGGAGATAAAGGAAGTTCATATGCCAACCTGCCTGCTAGACACACAGTGATTATCATGTTTACACACACGTTTTTGCCACGCCCTCCAAAACGTGGCGTTCCAGTTACAGCAGGTCTTGGCATCGGATGACATAACGCAAAAATATTGTTGGAAAATAATTAATAGTTTAAATCCGGAGGGAAAAAGGGACATTGCATGTTGACTGGAGGAAAATGGAAGTGGTGAGCAAGTTTTGGTTTTATATGAGTAATTGAAATGTGTGACCTGAGTCACTGAGTGAATTTCTGTCTGTTTCTGCAGGTCTTTCTCTTGCAGTGCTGCGTTTCTCGCAGTCTCTGCAGGAGTTCCAGTTCGAGTGTATTGGAGATGCAGAGACTGATGATGAGATCAATATAGGTGAGACTAAAAGTGTCGTTGGTTATCTCATTAAAAAGTTATCTGAAATTGCACAGTATGTAAAATGTAACCAGGGTTTACACAGGATTCTGTTTCTTTTTGCAGCTCAGTCCCTGAAGGAGTTCTCTCAACTTTTAAGCACCATGGAAGAGGAGAGAAAACGACTGGTGAGAAAATGTGAAAAATAGTATTTTTTAGTCTCCTAATGTGTAGTGTTACAAGTGAAAAACAGAATGCAAATTTTACACAAGGGAGGTATTCCTCCTTTGCAGCATTGAAGGAATAAGTGGGTGTGAACTTTTGAAATTTGTGGCCTTTTAAAAGTTTCCTTGACGACAGCTTTGAACAGTTATAATGTGCATTTTTTTCTATTTCCTTCACTTTCCAGACTTCTTTTCATTTTCTCACACCACCTCTGTCTGCCCAATTTACACAACTCAACTATTTGTTGGGCAAAAAAGGGATTCTGCTGCGAGCAGTATATACAGACTCAGGGTGATCGTTGTTGGAACTAAGGAGGAGTTTCACACCTAGAACTTTAGCTCTTGTAAAGTACATTTTTGTACTTTGTTCTTATTCTTCAGTGGTCAAAACTCATTCATTGTTGATTTAATGCCAGAAAATTGCTTTCCAGTTGTCACTTTCAAAAGAAGAACAGGCACTTACTTCACCAAATTAATCTGGTTTCCCAAAAAGTCTGATTCACACATTTCTGCTGCTAACTCTGTTTTGGCTGCATTGTGTGCACTACAGCAAATTGGGAAATCACTTTGAGTCAGAGCCCCTTCATCAGCAGGAGGCTTTTGTTTGGGAGTGACTGGAGTCTGGCACACTGTTAAGGCAAACCTCTCTGCATTTGCAATGCTTTGCATTGTGCCATACCTTATGTATAGCCCCTTGTATGAGTATGTGTCTGTCTTTGTGGCTGCGTGCATGGTCTGGTTGCAGAGGAACCATGTGGAACCTATTCTGACAATTCCCCAGTGAGACTAAGCACAGCCCTGACTGCCTGGGAAAGTCTATAAAAGGGTTCTGTGTGCGTTTGTCTGCTGTCTCCCCCTCTCTACTTTCTACTGGTGTGTATTTGGATTGTGTGGTTTTCCACTTGCCGTGACACAACTGGAACCCTGCTGATTGATCTAAACTTCTAATAATACCATCACTATTACGTTAAAGGGCCCTTATAGCCTTTTAGGCTCCTCTGAAATACCTGCCTGTCCAACCCTGAAAGGACTCTTATTGAGATTTGACAATGCCCCTCAGTTAAGCAGTTTCCAGTTTCACCCTGCTTATTGTACAGTCGTGAAAAAACAGACTTTATAAAAAAAGCTAACCTTTCTTTAAGCAATGGTGCAGCGTGAAACTTAAGTGAAAGTGAAGACATGACGCAGGGCTCGCGCTGGGAGGATATTTAGAGTCGGGTTCCTATATCAACATGACATAACAAACTATGACTTGAGAGAGTTTTCATTATACAGTCTCATAAGTAAATAGGTCTGAGACCTAATATAAACACCAGAGCTCCGATAAGCACTTCATAGCATTTTTTTTAGCTTGTCACACATCTCATATGCAGTCAGAAGTTTCTCATGTTTACTGTATAGCTTCAGTAATCTTACCCAACTGAAATATCATTCTTCTGCCAAGGCTGAGTCATGGCAGCTCCATTTGTTTGTTTGTCTGTCTGTTCTTCAGCAAGATTTTGTGGATCTATCTGCCTGAAAGTTGATGGAGGAACATTCTTTAAGTTAAAGGCATATCCCGATCACTTGTCTATAAGATTGCAAGATACAACAATGGTATTGCTAGATAACCAACTTTTTATGTGCCCTGGTAGTTGAAATGGCTGCTGCTGCTTCAGTAAGATTGTGACACTTGGGCTTCTTGTATTTACTCTAATGACACACAGAGCTGATTGTTGTGTTTCTGTCATCTTCTCCCAGATCCAGAATGCTGATGACGTTTTGATCTCTCCACTTGAGAGGTTTCGAAAGGAACAAATCGGCGCTGTTAAGGTACATAGCTGTGAAATGGAACTTGAAAACACAGTGGGTTGTGAACATGTAATCTTACGCCTTGGGTGCTTCTATGGTCAGGTCAAAGTTAGTGATCAGAAAATCCAATTTGTTCATATAAACGATGGATCGCGGTCTAGTGTCAATAACAAGGTCATGGGAACAGCTGCTGAGAGGGAAGACAGGGCACACGTCACAGGCAGAGATAGTTGAACTCAGAGAGGGAGTGTAAACACTAAGGGAGTGTGGTGTCTGGTTTCAGCAGCTGTCTCAAGTTTTATTGTTTAGTTCTTTCATTTTTTCCCCCTTTTGACTGAAATGTAGATATAGTTAGCAGTGGTTTGGAGGGTTTAAAAAAGCAGAAAGGATAGTCACAGCTCCTTTTTTGCAGTGATGGAACTAACTCCTCAACTAAAAGAATGTAGCACGATTGTGTCAGCAGCACATCCCTACTGTGACTCTGCAGAGAAAAAGGAGCTGAACATTTAGAGTTAAACGCTACAGCTATTATTGAAGAGAACTGTTTTTTTCCATTTTGGCAGAATTCATTTAGATTATTAGTGACCGTGCAGCATTTTGCTGTAGCCTTTTTGGCCGAAATCTCTCTAATCCTCCTGCAGCTTCACAGGAGATTTATGGTATTTTGAAAACCGGCATTTTATGAAGTACTGCATGGACTCTTAGTGACTCCTGGACTCATCCAGCACTTGGATTTTCTGCTTTATAAACCCATCCACATCAACAGCTGTACTTAACATAAAAAAATAGCAAATTTCATACTAAGTCCATTTAGCAGTCCTTCCTGACAGCAAAGAGCAGGCAGGCTGCAGGGGAGCACTTTATCAAAAAGCACTCCACCAAACGCGGGGTGTTGACTACACTGTTGACAGCTAACATCAGGATTATAGCAAAACATTTGGTAGCAGCAGTCAGCATCCAGTTGCCTCATACATTTTATATAAGTCAGAACCAGAACTGCTTTTCCTCCATTTTCTTAGTTTCCAGGGTCATGGTTTGTGCCACATTGTGAGTTTTCTGAAATTTAGTAACAAAGCTAAGAGATAATGCCTTAAAAAATGTAGCTCTTGCTGAAGTAGAGGAGTACATCTTAAGGGGGTAACTCTTTAAGGCCTTGAAATGTGCTTTTCTTGAATTCTGCATCCACTTCAAATGGACCACTTTACATCATCAAGTGCTGAAATGTGGAGGATTAAAGTATCTTGAGCAACACACAACCAGCAACCTTTTTATTCAAGCTAAAACTAAATAGTGTACCCGGACTAGAAGAAAACACTTCTGGGTTGTCTTTCTTTGTAGGTAATATTCAAAAGTATTTATGGTAAATAAGTGTCTTATGTGTCTTCATCAGGAGGGAAAGAAGCAGTTTGACAAGGAGACAGAAAGGTATTACTCAGTCCTGGAAAAACACCTCAGCCTGTCTTCCAGAAAAAAGGAAACCCAGCTTCTAGAGGTGAACTCCCAGATTCTTACAAAGCCACGCCATGATCCTTCCACCTGTGTTTTACCACATTAATGCCTCTCCTTGTTTGTTGTGGTTGTTTCTCTTGCAGGCTGATTCACAGATGAGTAAGGACAGGCAGGTTTTCTATGATGCTTCTCTGCAGTACGTCTTCAAGATTCAAGAAGTGCAGGAGAGGAAAAAGTTTGAGTTTGTGGAACCTGTGAGTTTCCATTACATAGCTGTTGTATTTCTCCTGTATGAAGCTGCCTCACATTTATGGTGTGGTGTGTATTTCCCTACTGTCTATACAAGCTAAACTACTTCACTGTAGGAAAGTGATGAGACCTTACTGGTCCACCTTTACACACTGACACAAACAGCGACCAGTAACTTCGGCTGAGCTACTAACAAGTGTGTATATGTAAACACGATAATAGAAAAAAGAGCTGTGCCCCGCTCTCAAAAACACACATTACACACACTGTTTGGTTGGTGATAAAAATGTTTAATGATGGATATCAGTAAAACCTGCTTCCTGTTGCTGTTGCCGCACTTCCTGTGAGGAGATTTCTTCTGGCTGACAGAGAGGGAAACTCTTTGTTGTAAAGTAAACAGGGGCAGCAAACCAAACAACAGAGTTTGGGGCGGGGGGGTGAATGGCTCTTCTGATTGATTGAGCAGATGACTGACAATCATTCTTTTGTAATCCTCTAATTATGTTCCATACTCTGGAGCTAACATTTCTCCTGCGGATTTCTCCCTGTGCTCCTCAGTTATTAGCCTTCCTGCAGGGGTTGTTTACATTCTACCACGAAGGCTATGAGCTGGCCAGTGAGTTTGAACCCTACAAGCAGCAGCTACAGTTCAACTTGCAAAATGTAAGTGTCCATTGACCTCAAACTTATTTTTGAAAAAGATAATCTGGATCTGAAAATGTTGTTTCTAAATACATATAAACCCAGTAGAATTCATGGTCCAGATGTCCTTAAGTGGAAAAGTTGTAAAAGACAAAATATCATTTTTTGGTAAATATCAGCTAATCCTGGCTGCACTGATTATAATACTTCAATAAGTCAAGACTTTTAGAATTCATGTCAATATCATACTATTATAGGAATAGAGGGCTAATTCACCCTGATACATGCAGATGAAAAACTTTTTCTTCTTCAATGCACAAACCACAGCCATGGTTTAACAGATTTCTTGAAAAAATGTAACAATAGTTAATTATCTTGTCATGCCTACTGTGACTTATCCTGCTCGAGAGTAGGTTTTACCCCAAAGATGTGTTTAGTGACAGCAGATCCAACAACCGTGGGCAAGAATGAAAAAACTGTTATCACAGCATATTGTATTTATGTAGAGCGCCTATTTTTAAAAGCATATATGATACTGTGTGTGAAAAGAATTAAGCTGTTTTAACACAAACTGACAATAGATTTGGTAACTTTCACTATCAAGCATGAATCATCATTTTAATTTCTCTGTCAAATATCTGTTGTTTAGGCTCGCAACAACTTTGAAAGTACCCGTGCTGAGGTTGAGAGGCTGATGAAGAGGATTCGGTCTGCTGAAGAAGACTTCAAAGCTCCCAGTAACTTCACCATGGAGGGGTATCTGTATATACAAGAGAAACGTGAGAGACTGTAAAATCTGCTTATGATTGCACATTAATTCCCCAAAGAAATCAAATTCCAGTCAATCTTAAGCACAGACACAAGTGGACTGGCATGACAATGTGTGCATTGTGTGTTGATATAGGTCCTCTGGGAAGTGTGTGGACCAGATACTACTGTACATATGAGAGGAGCTCTAAGATGTTTACAATGAGCAACTCTGAGATGAGACCAGCGAGCAGACAGGTGAGCTTCCCCCACCACTGTTATTAGTTATTACAGGCTTCGTCCCATTTGTTTCCTCTCTCACTTACTCACCATGTTTGTGTGTTTGAACATTCCTAAGACCTAGACAATATTTTAGAAGCTGGCAAATTTACCAGAAAGAACATTTTCAAATGGTTCTTCCTCCAACTTTCATGTTGAGTATAACTTAAAGATAAAGCCAATCCATTAACCCTTACAGAAAAAAATGCACCATTCCTTTATTGAGTTATACAAATGTAAGGCCCTGTTCGCATTCCGATAAGACACAGGTTATGTTTGAATTGGTCATAGAACGGGGTGGTGAACGGCAGTCCGGAGATGTTCCGGCTGCGCTCATGTGTCCGAAGGAAGACAGATTCAATTGACAAACGCTTCTGCTTCGACATCGAGGTGGTGGAGAGGTGAGTTGGAAATACAACTCAAAGTAACTTATTTAATGCTTTCATCTGCCGATTAGATAAATATTGGTGCTTGATCAAGCTTAGCTTAAATGACCTCTTCTCCTGCAGACATGGGGTCATCACACTGCAAGCCCTCTCAGAGGCCAACAGACGGCTGTGGATGGAGGCTATGGACGGGAAAGAGCCGGTATGAGCACATTCACCATTATTAATGTGTCACTAGAGAAAACTGACTGTTCTGGTAGCTGACGAGCAAAAGTAGTCAGCCTGTATACATTATGCGCTCAGAAAAGAGTTGTTTTAGTGGCACACGTTTCACATTTTGGTCCACTTTTTTTTTTTTAGATCTACACCCTTCCCTCTCTACTCAGTAAAAAAGAGGAAAGTAAGTATTTAGATAAACTCAGAATGATTTATTTCATTGTAGATATTAATCTGATTTTCTTTCTGTGTCTTTCTGTGTCATTTTTTCACTTTTTCTCTTGCAGCATTTCTCAATGAGGCAGGCTTCAGCTTTGTCAAGAAGTGTGTTGATCTTATTGAATCAAGAGGTATTACTAACTCTTGGTGTGTTTAAATGAGAAACAACATTTTCATCCACATTACTGAAATGTTTTGTGGATGTTTCAATTTGTGTATAGGCATTACCACCCTGGGACTGTATAGGACAGGAGGCGTGAACTCCAAAGTGCAGCGGTTGATGACAAGCGTGTTTGGTATGTAGCTACTTGACTGTAAGGGCAAGATTTATTTCTAAGTGAACGGTTAATACCAGTTATGTCCAAAAGTCCATTTATACATGTAAATCATTACCTCTCTATTTTACTGCAGCATCTACAGCTCCTTCAGACATTCAGCTGGATGCAGACACCTGGGACAACAAGACCATAACCAGTGGTCTGAAGGATTATTTCAGGTGACACAAACAGCAACATTTATCAAATAAGATTGCTGAAGAACTGTGAAATTTTACTATCAAATGTTATTTCCAGGTGTCTGGCAGAGCCACTACTGACGTACAGGCTGCATAAAGAGTTCATCAGAGCTGCAAGTAAGATCTTTCTGCCTCTATCAGAGCACATTACATTTCCTCAACCAGAGCACAGGAGAGAGATTTAAAACTACTGGAATTTTTTAAATGTCATTTAAGTTATCCCTCACGCTGTGCTCTCCTGTTGTTTCACAGAATATGATGACCAGACGTACAGAGTGAGAGCGATTCATGCCCTTGTACACAAACTCCCAGAAAAGAACAAATCTATGTTGGATATCTTAACTAACCACCTCCTTAAGTATGTCCATATTCCTGTCATGGTGCTTTCATTTTTCCGATAGGGGACTGTGTCCTCTTTCATAACAAAGGTATTTGTGTATCAATTGTTGGACGTCGGCCTTTGTGTGTGTCTTAGGGTGTCATCTCACAGTGATCAGAACTTAATGACTGTGTCCAACCTGGGAATGATTTTCGGTCCCACGTTGATGAGGTCCCAGGAAGAGACGGTTGCTGCCATGATGAACATCAAGTTTCAGAACATCGTAGTGGAGATTATCATTGAAAACCACCACAAGGTGAAGTCACCTGTAGCCTCATTCCCCCACATGTAAATAAGGAATTATCTAACAAACCGGTGCACTTTCAGATCTTTGGCGAGGCTCCAGACCTGACAGTGCCACTGCCTCAGGCTCCGTCCTCACGACCTACTCCCCGGAGGAGTAAGGCCATCTGTCTGTCATCTGGGAAGAGAAAGGCTCGTCTTTACCCCCCTGCACTCTGCCTGGCAGACAATGACAGTGAGTCTGTCTATTGAGCCTTCTTCATTTGTATTCTCTCCTCAATTAATCACATCACACGACTTTCAGCTTTTCCAAGTTTCTTCTTACTTCTACATCCATCCATCTTTTGTACTGTTTATTCCCAACGGGGTCGCGGGAGGGCTGGAACCTATCCCAGTATCAGGGCGAGAGGGGGGGTACACCCTGGACTGTCAGCCAGTCCATCGCAGGCCCTACTTCTCCATCATTACATTTATTTTTATTCCACAAAGTTTCCATATTTGTTTGCTTATATCTTGCAAATGAAATTATTATTGTTTTATGATTAGCTCAGGCTTTCAAAGCAGTAGCTCTCAAGCTTTGAGGCTTAAGACCTTGTACATGAAAATCTACTACCTATGAATTGATAGCCATTCTAACAAAGACATTTTCATTTTCATTCCAATTCTAATGAGTCAGTATTATCCAAAATGTCCTAATAACTACAAGTTAGACAGCAGTTCAAGTAGAAACTGAGGTAGTCATCCCACAGTCCCCTCAAATTGATTGTGCGACTATGTTACTTAACTAAAATGTTAAAATCTGTGTGAAATCCTAAATAATCTGTTGATCTGAGTTAAAAAAATCCTATAGAGGTGCATTA
This sequence comes from Menidia beryllina, assembly GCA_013363375.1. Taxonomy (NCBI): domain Eukaryota; kingdom Metazoa; phylum Chordata; class Actinopteri; order Atheriniformes; family Atherinopsidae; genus Menidia; species Menidia beryllina. Next base: position 7,053,978 of record JABUIW010000024.1, read on the forward strand.
TATACCGACCAGCTAAGTATATATTTAAAATTACAAATCTGTTCAAGTGGTTTTCAAAAGCACACACTCAGGTCAAACAGAGCAGCATTTACACAAAAAATATTATCCTTAATATTTATAGACTTTGTACTATAAATATTATACTTAAGATATTTATTTGTTAGATGTTTTATGTTTCCTTCCATGCAGCCAAAATGTCTGTGAGGAGACAAGCAAGTGGCTTTGATCAGCTGGCGTACCGATGTATCTGTGAGTAGAATCTCCAACATCTGTGTTGCCACGCCTCTCCTTGCTTCTCACAATTAATCAGTACACTTCAACTAACTTAGCTCCAGCAGTTTAACATTTTAGCCCAAGTTCTGAAACAAATAGCTAGATTGGTATTTTAAAAAAAGATGGATGACATGATTGGTAAAACAAATACCCCATAAATAGAATCAGAGGTGGGGCTGGCATTAGTTTGCCTTTGAAACTTGTCACTTTCAGAAAAGAAAGCACCCAATTATACCTTTGAGTGTCCGAGGATTTGTCACTGGTGTTGTGTCCTTAAAAGTCCTGCTGTTGAACCCTTCTAGTTTGTCCATTTACAACTTTGAAACATTTTAGGCCCTCTAAAAGTACAGATATGGGTATTGGGGTATATTCATTATCCATATGGAAACAAAGTCAAGAGACTACCTTAGTAGACATGGATCTACTCCTATTGCTGCATTGGACTTTTACATGTGATAGAATATTTCAGTACACTCAGATGGGAGCTGTAACTCAGACTTGTTTGCTGGTGAACAAACATTCCAGGAATTGAAAACAAGAAGTGTCCCTTCACAAATACTTTTACTTTGATGAACGTCAGTCATTGCACACTTGCACAAAAAACGGGTTGAGCAGCTTTGTTCATTTTTCACCACATTTGATTTAGTGTGCTGACATCAAAACGAAAAAAAAAATGTTTGTGTCACAATCGTTCAAACTGTAATCCTCTTTTAAACAAGAATTTGTGTCCTTTTGTGGAGGTGTAACCTGAGTATCTGTAAGCTGCGATGCAGTTAGAAGTCCCATTGAATGGAATTAGCCTTTCAATGTTTTGAGGAAAAAGTACAAATAGGTAAGAGCTAAAGCCTTCTTCTCCTGCAAGATCTAGAATCAAAACACAATTAAAGATAATGCTGTTTATTAAGAGGGTAAAAAAAGACCATGCATCATTTTTAGACCAAACGTAGTCAACTGATCAGTGTAGGAAGGCTAAAACAACTATAAAGCAAAGGGCTCTGAGCACTTTGTTTTTTCTTCGGTAGCAATTTTTCCTTCTATGGTAATTGGCCCACATTATTACTATTTGAAATCTTATCTCTATTTTTCCTCTTTCCACACTGTTTCTACTGTAGTTCACTCTATTATTTGGAGAGAAAAAAATAGCTGTATAAATAAAGTTCCCATTATTATTTGGCTGAGCTTGACAGCAGACAATTTCCCTTTTTTTCTCTTTGCTTCTAGTCCAGTTTTCTGTTTCCAGTGTCAACAACTCTGAAAAGTTCAGTTCTAACTTTAGCCTTAACTGAGTGCTCCCAGTCATGTGATATTCACTTTGTTTCCTCAGGCGACACGTTCAGTAGCAGCCCCGACACGACTCCAATGGGCAGCCGGGAGTCTCTGTCCTCTCACTCCTCTGAAAAGAACGGATTGTCTCAGACGTCTCCCCCGTCCTCACCCACAACGACACAGTCTCCTCCTGCCGCTTCCACCTGCTCAGCGCCACACAATTCCTCCAATGGACAAGATGAGAGAGAGCCATCAGGCCACCCGTCCTCCCCCCATCTGGCAGCTTTTTCCTCCTGGACCTCCCCTCCGCTCGCTCAGGCTGAGCAGCTTTCCTCTGTGTCCTCCTCCACATCCTCGCTACTCTCTGCCGTGGAGAAGTCTTTCAACAGAAATTCAACTGCCTCCTTCTCTTCTGCAAAAGAGTCAACATCTCCCTCCAGGGCGTCTGCTTCCACAGCCTCCGTCCAGCGCTCGTCAGTGGGCCGTGCTCCCTCTCCCGGGGAGGGTAGACCTGTCCACAGAGCAGCCTCCGTCTCCTCTCTGAAGAGCACTCATTCTGTGGACCAGAGGAATGTTACCGTCACAGAGACCAGAGGGGCAGATTCTGCCGCCCCTCAGAAGAATAGAACTGCGTATCGGACTGCCTCTTCTTCCTCTTCCTCCTCCTCTTCCTTATTCCGCTATCAGCTTTCCACGTCTTCCTCTCTCACCTCCCTGCACATCTCTGAGGGTTCGTGGACATCATTGTTTAGCACTATAGAGGAAAGTGGAGCAATCCATCGCTGCCTTGCTCAGGTGGGCCTCTGATCTTTGGTGTTGCCTTGCAGATTATAGAAGCTGTCACGGTTCCGTGCAGAGCCTCATGTCACTGGACCCACAAGAGGCAGCACACATCCGGAAAACGCCCCACATTCGCTGTGCCTCGAACCTGACCTCAAAACACTCCGCAGCTACATCCAGCAATGGCTACCAGAGACCTGGCTCCCTGTGAGTGTCTCTGAATGTGATTATATTTCTTTCAAATGCTCCAGCCACAGACTATTAGCCTTTGTGTCTTAGTTTGCCCAAAGTTTGTAAAGGAAAAGCTCAGGAGAGCTGTTTTAGAAACTGACCCGCTGAGTAGAATCAGGAAATGACTCCAGAAAATGTGTCCTGAATGGTCTGCTGCTGATGATCATGTTGTGGTTGTGTGGTACAGGTTGTCGGCCAAGCAAACACAACGTGAGAGTTCTGTGTTCTCCTCAGCACTGGATATATGTCCCTCTGGAAGGTAAGCTCACTTTTTGATAACAGATACTGATAGGTGAAATCCTCATGAACCCCGTTACTATTGTCATTTATTCTTGGAAGGGAGGCAAAAGCTCTTTACTCCTGTGAAGCCGAGCACAGCCATGAACTAAGTTTTCCACAGGGAGCGCTGTTCTCAAATGGTAAGCTTTCTTAACCTAATCTTTTTACTTGTTTGTAATGTTTATTTTAGAGGTTAACTGAAATCTGTATACTCCTATCAGTGCACACGGGAGGACATTTTGCCTTTAAGATAAAGAGAGTTTTCCACATATGTGTAAAAGTTTTAGTCAGTAGGATAAAATCTGATTGGTTGATGCGTGCAGCCCTTTGACTTGGCTCACTGATCTGACCTGTGTGTGTTTGCAGTACACCCCTCTGTGGAACCAGGTTGGCTTCAGGCGACATACAACGGGATAACAGGCCTCATTCCTGAAAACTACGTCACATACATCTGAGAGAAATGATGATGTCATCAGCACGCCGCTGTACTGTACACATCTCACAAAGGTTTTCTTGGGATTAGCATTAAATAATTTTTCTAATCTACTAACTGTGACATTTATCGCTGACTACTTTGTTGGAGTATGAATCATGTGCGTACTGGGTATATTTATGTGTTATTAAGCAGCTTTTATTACAATAGATGTTAATATTTGACTTGCCTCATTTTCTTCTGGTCACTTATCAGCTCTTTTGATGTTTTTGTAGAGCAGTCTTTTAAAATGATACATATGCAGTAAACAAGTCTAAAAAGGTACATGGGAGCAGCATTTGTCTATTAATCTAAATAATTTATGTTTGATATTAGAATTGTCTGTAATTCCTCACACCTCTGTGCCTTAAACTGTATGAACTGGTGGCATGAAACCAGCCACAACACCTTTATCATGTACTCTGTCAGCTGTCTGAATAAAAAGAAAAAAAAAATTTTTTTTGAGAAAATGTCTTTCAAGTTACATTATTTATGTAGATTTTCAGTTGATTTATATCTGCAGGAATGTGAGGAAACAATAACTGAAAACTAAGGCACTCGAAGCTTTACAAGAGTTCAGGTTAAGGCTTTTCTGAATGGGAGCATAATCGTGCGGCCATTTTCTACAGTCCTCCATGACCGTGACCTGGACAAAGCCTGTGTGGAGAATGGATGCTTGGTTCTTTCCTTTAAGTTGCTTTTGAATCAGTTACTCAAAGACTCCTCCATCAGTTAAGTATACTTACGGTGTTATTTATTCGACAAATGAATAGTCTACTAAGTGCTTCTTTTCATGAAATCCCAAACTGCCTGTTGTGTTGTTCTTATAGAGCCAGTTTTAAATCTGTATACACATGTATGCACTGTTTGTTTATCATAGGCATGTCCCATCACCTCCAAAGGGTATCTACTTCCAGTGACAGCAAGTCTGCATGCACCACTCTAGAACTTTTCAGTTTTAAGCAAGAGTTGAGCCGGCAGCTGTGCGTCTATAAAGGTGTGCTGATCTCTCCCAGCCTCCTCAGCAGCTCATCAAGCGTATCCATGCTCTGGGATTTCTCCTCCAACAACTCGTATCGCAGACTGGAGATGTCCTGCTTTATCTCCTTCAGCTCTCCTGGGTCAAAAAAGACATAACGATGAGCTACAACATTCATAGAAATACTTCAGTCCAGTTTAAAATAATAATGCAGTGTTGGTCTAAAGTTCTTCAGGGGTTGATAGGTTGGGGTTTTTTTTGTAAGGAAAAAAGAAAAACAATTTAAGCATATGAAGTACAGGTTAAGCTTATTTTACCTTCCGTAATTTCGTCACTTTCTTTGTCTGCCTGGGCTTTGATTATGTAACGCTTGATCAGTCGCTTCATGATCTTCTACATCCAGTGAAGGAAATTATGTTCAGCAGGTGCAGTTAATAGAATTATGAAAGAAAATTCAGGCGTTCAGACGTTCACTGACAGTTTATTACCATAGACGACCAGGACAACGTCTGCCTTACAGCAGGTATTCAATCAATCTTTTTGGCAAAAGATCCTGTGAAATACATACATACCTCATATCGTGTTGGACTGGTTGAATTTCCGTATCCTGAATTTTTGTCTTCCCCAAGCTGATGGATTATAGTGAAATGAGCACAACAGAACACAATTGAGACAAATCTCAGCTTATTTTCAGGTCTGACATTCAGCCTGTGATGCAGCAGGAGCTCCACCTGGGGGTGCTCAGGATTAAAGATAAGAGTCAAGGATACGACTGCACAAGCCGTGGCAGGATGACTGCTGTGAAATGTGTTTTCATTAACTTTAACGATCAAGGCATTGTACCTGGTTGAGTTGTGTCTCAAATTTATTTTCCCTGCGACCTTCCATCAATTTCAGAGTCAGGGACCTGATTGCTTTGACCAATCCCAGCATAGTTTTTGGACTGGGGACAAGGTTGAACGGCACAGGGAGAGTCCTTCCCTCCTCAAAGTAGGAGATCCAAAGTTTTGCCCGAGCAAATTTCCACTCAACATCAGCATCATCCTAATAGGAAGAAAAAACCCAAAGGATATAAATGGGTAGAAAATAATAGACAGAGGAGAAGCATAATACAGTCTCTGAAACAAATAGGTGAAAACTGTTGGATTTACTGGCCTATTTGGACAAGGAAATACTTATTCTAATACTGTTTTTGACTGATAAGATGGCGTACTACAACATTCAGGTTTTTGTGATAATCTGCAAGGTTTTAATAATAAAAAAAAATCAATTCACCAAAAAGAAAACCAAATGCACAGCCACATTAAACAAACATAAAAGATCCATAATATCTGATTCAAGGCATCATCAATGATTAAATCTGTGTTATTATAACATGATTTTTGGGACCTCTTTTATATAAATGTGTGTTGTGTAATTATGTCATTAAGCCATCTTAAAATTGATATATGTATTATATTGTCCAATCTTATCAAATGCAGTTTACTGCTGTAGCTACATGAAATATAAAAACTTTGAGGTTTTAAAGACTCAGCATAAAGTGAACAGGTGCGATTCAGATCATGTTGTTTTTTAAATTACGTTTGACGGAGATTAGGTCAGGATTGACTTCATTACTACTGAGAATAGAGACAACAGGCAACTCTTGTTCTATGATAAATGAATGGGAAATGACATAACCACGTGGGAATGTGTTCTACGTGTAATTACCCCGATCGGGCTGTGTGATATTTGTGAGGCGCATCAGTAATGCACTGACGTACCTCGATCTCTTGGAAGGAGCTGTTAATCATGGCAATCAGCATGTTGAGAAGCACTATCACCATGGTAACGTTATACACCCCATACAGCACATAACCAATGTTCTCAATGAATTTGTGTCCGTTGTTGATCACAACAGACTTGACCTCAGACAGCCCGAATATGGCCCAGAACAAAGTCTTGAAGCTCTCTTCCAGGCTAATTGAACAAACAAAGAGGGAGACATGACAAAACCATTCAGTTATGGATTTATCTCAAGATATTTTTAAGAGTAAAATCAATGTAAGGGGAACTAAGCATGTCTCACGTGGTAAAGGCGTCGTTCTGCTTTGCCCCGAGGTAGTAAGAATACAGGTTGAACATGCCAATCATGAACGCTAGGAAGACCAAGAGGAAGATGACCATGAACTTGAAGATGTCTTTGACCGTCCTCCCTAAAGAGATCTGGAGCGGACCGAAGCTCTCGTTGGCTGGGAGAATGTAAGCAATCCGTGAGAAGCTCAGCACCACTGCAACTGCATAAAGGCCCTCTGATACAAGTTGGGGATCTGACGGCATCCAGTAAAGGCGAGCTGCAGAACAGGGAGCGAATCGGTCAGTAAACATCAGGAATACACTTTGATTAAAGTTATTGCAGCCATCAGTACGATCGGTTGAAATCTGGGATGGGCAGCAGCGGAGCATCTCAGGAGACCGTCCGCTCACCACTCCTGTTCACCCCGCACACATCCAGTTTCTCTGAGGCCTGTTCTCAGTTCCCTGGATGGGCAGGAGGAGGAGGACAGGGGCCTGCTGGAGGACTGTGTGGAATGGTGAAGTGTCCACCACATCCAACAGAGCACCACAAAAACTAAAGAGATAGAGGTTGACTTTAGGAAACCATAACCCCCTCCCCATAATCTGCAGAGAAGGGGACCCTCAGTTAAGATGCTGACCATCATTACCCACGACACAGCACATTTACTGGGCAGAGGAATACAGGTCCAGCTGTTCAACACCTCAACTGTCTGGTCTCCCTAAGCTGTTTACACTATTGCACACAGACACTTAAATCCACCAACACTTCCACCTTTCCTATCTTAGTATCTAATAATACATTCTCACTTTAGTTTTTATTACGTCAATTTTTTTTCTTAAATTTCTATTTCTATCTGTTTGTACTCGTTCCATTAGTTCTAATTTTCTATTTCTATTTTCATCCTCGTTTCCTCATTTGAAAGGCTCTTTTTGTGAATTGTCAAGCACACAAGCAAAAAATATTTCCCTCTTATAATAATGTTTGTTTAGAATTTAGAGGAAAAATTCATTCTGTTATTCACACTTGAAAGGTATCAACAAGACCAAGAAGAAACACACATGCAAAGGCCCATCGTGAGTCCTCAGTACCACTCGCTTTGCACAGAGCACCATGTATGTCTGCAGGTGTGTAAGCATGCGCACCTTGAGTAAAGTAATGGATCTCTGGGGGCAATTTGACCAGCGTTTTACAGTGTTTGTACACGTAGGCCTGAGCTAGGTCAGCATGTCTCATGGCAGAGAAGCGGCAGCTGAAGGAGGCAAGAAAGATTGCCAGCATCCCAAAGTCCAGGAAGTTCCAAGGCTCCACCAGGTATTCTCCTGGTCCCTGACTCCAGATTTCCTTCACTTCGGCCCAAATCATACCTGCACCAGCACAACAAGGTCAAAGATGGCTCTCTTTTTTTTTGTTTTATTTTGTGGTGACGAATCATCCGCTCACCCATAACCCATGAAATAATGAGGATCTCCATCCAGGTGAACGGCGTGGTGGTCTTGCGGTAGAGGAGCAGTGGGTCAGACTTGAGTTGACTTCCAGGGTGCTGCAGATGGGTCATGTTCGCTAATAACGTGGTTCCCGCAAAACGATCAGCCGCGTTCAGGATGAGAAGGCCCAGGAAAATGGTGAAGGACGAAGCATGAGCCACAAACTTCATGAAGGGGCTGCGCATCACTTTTCCTACCTGGGACGGACGTGGAATAACAGGATCAGAGGATCAGCTCCGGCAGTTCAACAGTTTTGATAAATGACTGAGGTTAATTCGTTAAGACTTGTTAAGTTTGAATCCAAATGTGCCATACTCTGCTGCACGGCGTGATCCAGTAGGCCATGGCCAGTCCGGGCAGCGCTATGGCCACGGCCAGCACCACCAGCAGTTTAATGGCGGTGGTTTGCTGTCTCAGACCGGGCAGGTTCTCGTACCAGATACTCAGCAGCTGCTGCTGACAGTTAGGATGAGCCACAAACTAAAAGGCACAAATAGTCAAGTGGATGAGTTCAGAATTCTCAGCGAACAACAGAGCTTTACACCCATGTCAAATACACTGAAAATAAAATTCCTCAAGGTACAGATTTTTTGTGTGTGTGTGTGTTAAACTAGAAGTTATTCAAAAGTGTTTCAAAAAAGCCTTTCTAAATAGATGGGACACATTTTAACATGTAGCCAAGCACAGCGTAGAAGAGTCCAATAATTTAAGTCCAATAATAAATCTGAGGATAACATGATTCAATTGTTTAATTGTTTGGTCCATTGTTTGACCAAGAGAGGTTGAATCTCTCAGAAATAAGAATGGAGAGAACGGCTTACGTGAACTGTAAATGAAATTTCTACAACCTAAACCTTTTAACAAGTCATTTTTTATATACCAGAATGTAAATTAGACGTTTGGACACTCTGTGTGAAAAGCAGGCTTGATTATGCTGTGAACATAACAGAACAAATGTCATTCATACATCAACCAAGAAAAACATAAATGGTAGACAAGATCCATCAGCAGTACAACCCTCTTCGGCCCAGAGGACAGACAGAGGATAGGAGCGACTTCTCATGTGGTCAGAGAACATTTGTAATTTTTTCTAGAAATTTTGGCCTACTATTTTGCCCGCCAGCCCGAAAAGGGGGAATAGTGTGCCTGCTTGTTAATGATGACCCTGTCACATACAATCAAACGTGATGAGAGATTTTCTTTACAACTGCTCCTCTTACTGGTTCACTGGTTACTGTCGAACCACTTTTAATTGCATGATATGTAAAAAGTACACAGTGTAATCATAATTATGCTATAAAGGTTGTACAATGCTATTTTTGCGCCCGTCAAATCTGGGTTTCGTCATACTTGTGTGTCGCTGTCTGTTTGAGAGCACGCTGACCTTTTTGAGTTCATATTTGATGGCTAATTTGAGCCTCGTGAGTGAGGGGCGACCTGGTACTTCATAACTGTCTTCAGCGACCGTTTCCCCATTCAGGATGGCCTCTACTTCCTCTGTGCTGCGACACAGATCCAGAAGACCCACCACGTAGTCTTTACACTGGCTGGACAGACGGCTGTAGTCATTCTGTGTGAAAGACACAATGATTACTTGATGGTCAAAACGCGACGTGAAGCCTGTCAGTGACATCATCTAACTTTTTGCTTACAGTTAAGTTTACATAAGTACTTTATTACTCGTCTATGTGCAAAGAGAAGTGGTGTCACATTTGTATGACGATTGTGTTTTGATGTTCCCTCAGAAGTGCGTCTTTTTTTTTTTTTTACAGGCCAGCTGTAACTACTTCTGTAAACACTGTGAACTATGACAATCCCTGCTTCCATTCTCAAACCTCATAAAATGTTTATTGGGTTTAACGGGAAGCCCCTATGTGCTCTCAGTGTAGATGACATGAGCATTTTCTCAGGGCATGTGTACATCAACGTGAACAGGAAGTGTACAGTTATTGTCTCGGCCTGAGTTGGTCTTGCTTTGGACCTTAAATTCTTTCTCGGTGTCAGCCAGCACGGCCAACTCGTTGCTGAGCTCCAGGGCTGCCAGCACCGGATCTTCGTTCGACAGGGACAGGTAGGCAGGGCTGGCCAGTCCTCTATAGGCGTTGATCCTGGAGCGCGAGTGGCTGAACGAGTCAAACTGCTGCTGGTAGTTACAGGAGTCGCAGCCGCAGAAGTAGTCATGAGGATGATCGATGCGGGCCCCTTTACTCAGGAGGGTGTGAACTATTTCATATTCCTGGCAGTGGGCTGCAAGTATCACCGGAGTCACGTCATGAGAAAACCTTTGGGAATGTAGACAGAAGAACACATTGTCTTATAACAGTGGTAAACACTCCGGGAAGGCTACCATCACTCTGAACAGCCACAACTATAAAACCGCTGGCAGGTGCAGACAGTAATATGGATGAACTTGTCATGATGGCAGTATGTGGCAGCAGCACAGTTCTCAAAGCTCAATGCCAGTGTACATGTGAAAGGACTGATCAGTGTTGGTGGACTCTGCTGCTGACCAGTGCTCTAGTCTCTCACCTGAGGAAACCAGAATGCCTGTCCATTATTTACTGCACCTAGATGCTGTTATCCCCCTTTTTGGCAGGATAATGATCTGGGTACATCTGTTTTTTGTAATCCTTTATTCCAGAAGGCTCACAGTGCCATACTAAAACGCCTCACATTGCAAAACGGCTGAGGAGTGTTTTAACGAATATCTTGAGGGTGCTGACTTTGCTCAGTTCCCCGGACCACAAATCAATCTGAAACCATGTCAGACCGACAGCTGAAATTTGGATAATTTGTATAAATGAGGCGGTCTTCTAGAATGTGGAATGTAGCTTCTACTTTCTCAAATTGTTTTCATCTGCCTGTCTTTAAGAGGTCCAACTAGTTGCAGAATCCATGAGTATTAAGGTATTAGTTGAAACACAGCTTTTACACAAATACTTAAAAAGGAAGTTACATTAGGAACACAAACAAACATTTACAATTTAACATGAAAATCTGAAGCCACAACTACGCCTCATGCACATATTCACAAGAAATCGCTCTAATTTTTAGGGTCAGACATGAAAAAACACACACTTCATAGCAGACTGTTGTGGAGCATCTGTTCCAAAAGCAGTTGTTTACTAACAGTTGATTTTTTTCTGACATGTATGATTGCTTTTCATTATTAATGGAGGCTCATTAATAGCATATTGAAAGAAAAAAATGTTTGTGTAAGTGAGCACAGATTTGTGCCTCAAAGTTTTATGTTAAGGGGGTATAAAAACATATCTGTCTGTCTTCCACCTGGTGAATCTTATAGAAGACTGGGTGAACGAGAGCTACATCTAAACATAGTTATGAGCATTACATGTCGCCTGTCAAACGAAATCCAAAAGTTTTCAGCGTAAATGTTACTCCGCTTAAAGCCTGTGCAGTTCCCCAGACTGGCTCTGGGACTTATCAGATATCACCTGTTCAGAGAAGTCTTTCAAGAGCCTACCTGGTCCCGTCTTCATCATAGGCGTAGAAGTCATCCAACATGTCCGCCTGAGCAGGGCTGGCTGTCAGGCGACGGCTGTCCCTGAACGCCGGGTGACCGAGCAGAGCCTCCGTGATGCGGACGTAACCTTTACCTGCACGACAAACAGAGCAGCTGTGCGCTGAGCACTTTCCACACCCAGCTGTCTTAAAACACTGCAGCTGTTCAGGAGTTCAGCTGTCTGGCAACATAGCAAAGGAAGATTCTGGTGGAATTGCAATCATTGACTCTGTTAGGCGATTATGGCCAAAGAAGGATGATTTCTGCAGTCTTTGAGTAAGCATCCAAACACACACAAGGCATGTGCACTGGAAACATAAACATGGCTTCCAGTGTAAGTTAAAAGTTTAATCTTTTCTGTCCAGGCCTTTCAAGGTGGTGTGCAGGACGTGTAAACAGTACTTTTGCTAGTTCTAGATAAGACAGTATGATATTGAATCTTCCCTTAACAAATAAAGACAACCAGGCTTTCATAATCCTCGTTCAGAACTTTACTGACAATCCAATTAATACTGAGGTGAGTTTCACTGTTACTCAGATGCTGAACCTGCTGGATCTGGTTCCTGTCACATAACCTTTATCAGTATTTATGTCTGTGTTTGTGCAAATGTGCGCCTCTTACTGATTGCCAATAGCAGGGCGTCACCAACTCTGGCCAAATCTGCTCTTCCCAGGAGCAGCTCCGTCACCTCCAGGTGCTCATTGGCCACAGCCAGCTGTAGGGCATTTTGGCCCATGTAGTCCACAGCATTGACATTGAGGCTGGGCACGTGCAGAAGGATGCGGCGCACCTCAGGTATGTTACCGTACTCAGCCGCCTCCAGGAAACGCTGCTCAACCTCCGAAAGGCTGACTGAGGGAGCAGAGAACATGTAGGCAGGGCCCCGCAGAGCCTGGCGTCGTTTGACAGCATTGAGGCGACCTGCGAGCTGCCTGTCAGAGCTGCTGTGGCTGCCAGACAGTCAGGGGACATAAGCACACCGCTCTGTTTGTCTACGGCTTGGTTCATACATACATTTATTGGCCATTCCACAACAGAATTCTGCTCAAATAGCAAACAAACACACAAAAACAGCATGAATAATAAAAATAAAAAATAAAAAACTCAGCATGGTCTCCAAAAAGATAAAGCACAATGGAAAATAAAAGGTGGTCACTAATACACAGCTGCAAAGAAACTGTTTTATGGGATCATTCCTGAAACCTTCAGTTTCTGATGTTAATGTTTTGCGATCCCTTCAGTATTCAAAAGATTCAAAGGGATATTTCCCTTCAAGAACATTTATGCACTTTCATGGAGAAGAAAATCAATATCCTTATTCACAGGCACAGTGTTTCCCTGTCCTGCATGTTTTGTTTCTTTTTTGTTTGACTTTTTTTTCAAAACACCTGCTGAGGCTGAGCCTAAAGTTTAGCTTTATTAATAAAGCCCAGCAATGCATCACTGTGATTTCACATTTCCAAGTTCAATCTGCAATCCCACAGATAGAACTGAGATACTAACTGTGAAGCAAGTCCAGCCTGAACTTTGTAATATCTGATGAATGTTATTTAGTTAAACATCTGGAAATGGAAATGTTTCTACACTGCCATTATTATTTTGAGAAGACACGATGAAGTTATGTTAAATGTCCACAAACCCCATAAAGGGGAACTTCTATTTTCTTGTTTAGTTCTCCCCACCTTAGTGGTCCAGAAGGAGTAAGTAATTATGTGAAAGTGTTTTCTGTCTATCAACAACCCACTGATCATTCTGTACATCCCCTTCAATAATTTTATTCTGCTTGTAAAAGACATGCTGAAATATCAAGTCGCCTTAAAGGAGCAACAATACAAGTCGACAAAGCTAAACGTTACACCTGCTCACTGCTCATCTCTCAGAGTCAGAGATGCAGACTGAAGACTTACCCGAGACATCTCCCTGCACAGCAAAATTCATCCCCAAATTCATCGTACATGAGCAGGTTATCACGGCTCCTGGCCCTGGGGTTGTCCATGTTGCCAGCAGGCCGGCTGCTGCGATCTGCCGCCAGTGGTCTGTGGTTCATCCTGAGGGTGGTCAACAATAGAGGGTCTGCTCCTGCTTCATGTGAACGAGTAATCAAGTGTCTGTGGCATGTCGCTCCCTCCTTCGTTCCGTTGCCCTCCCCCTCTGTTTATTCTGCGTTCTTGAGAAAGAATGCATCCTTCTGGGTCCCACTATACTTTTATTTACATGACACACTGAACTTTACAGATGTGCAGGGAAGCGCAGTAACTGAAGGTCATTTTTGCTTTTTTTTTTTTTCGTGCTGAATTTACAGCTGATTTTAACTGACATCCGCTTTAGCTTTTGGAGAAAGTAAAGCAGAATATTTTAAAAATGCGGCCTTGCCAACAGTTTTATTGCTTGAGCCATAAAGTTCTATTTTAAATCTCAATGTTTAACATGCAACATAGAGATTCTCTGTGCGTGACCGTGTGTGAGTATATGCGTGCAGGAGTGACTGATAGTGGATGAACTGCAGATGAGATTCCTCATGGTTTAAATTCCCACTAGACTTTGCTTCCTGTGTGCTCCTACTTTCCACTGATCCTGGTCCAGTGTGGGAAAAGACACATTCATTTGTTCAAGTTCATTTATGCCTGTGTATTTACGTCTGGCTACCGCTTCTCAGAGGTTTCCTCTGATAGTAAAACACGTTCTTTGTCACTGTCTAAAAAATGTATACCCCAAGTTGTTGACATTGGTTTACTTTTGTTATCATTTTGAGCTGAAATCCACCCGAAAACACTGCATTACATAATATAATTGTCTAAACATCGAAAGATCTGATAAAGCAGAGTCTTGGATGTACGACGGTAGTAGTGAAAATTGCCTTTTAAGGTCCTGATAGCTGAAGATTAGTCAGTTTGGATATTTCATGCTCAACAGCGTCACAGTTCACAGGGAAACGGCTGAGAGAAAGGAGCTAAACGCTGACAAATGTCACCATAAAGAGTTCTTGTAAAGACGTCCTCCTCTGAACAGAACAGACCCGAGATCTGGATGTAAACAGTGTCAGCCCAAACATACACACTCTTATTAGAGGGCATGGAGAGCACAAGCACCTGGACGGTTCCTCTGTTTGTGTGTGGACATTTGTATTCACTGACACTGACAACACGTACACACACCAGACCACACAAAGAGAGTTCCTAGTGTTATCAGCCTAATCAGTGCCATTACATAGCAAAACCACACACAGGCACTAAATAGTGTGTGTGCACTATCGCACATAAAATAAATAGTGGATGGTGGAGGTGTGGAACAAATTGAGCAACAAAATCCTTCTGGGCTCTGTTTACACCTGCATAAGTGTTCTTTTTCATTTTGAAATTATACAGGAAATTGCTGAGCAGGATGTGAAGATGTTATAATTCCTGGGCCTCCGCTCACACAAGAGAACATGCTGTCCAGACCCCAGCTGGGATTCACACAGAAACTGTCAGTCCATGTATGATAAAACTATTCAACTCAAATATAAAAAATGCAGACAATTTAAAAGAGCCGTTAGACACGTTAAGGGAATTCAATTATATACCTACAGTATATAGCTTTTGTGTGTGTGCTTTAGCGAAAAACACTGATTTATAGATTTTTTGTGAGGAGTTTGTCTTTCCTGCAGCAGTCACAGAACAGAGGCTGTGCTCCTTCAACATCTGAAGTGAAGTGACTCAACGTATAATGTAGTGATGATGTAACATGGTCAAAAAGGAGATGACTTCATATGTATATATGTGGAGTGTAGAAATGGATGGCTGGATATATATGTATGACTCAAACATGCTCACAGCTCATGCTAAGCACTTTTTTTCAAGTGTATGATTTCAATATCCTAGGATGAGGATGTGAGTTAATAGCTAGTGGCACATGCATAATCAAGGGCAGTTTATTCAACAGATTCACAGCACCACCTACTGAGTTGGGTGGGTTTTCATTTTTTCTTTGTTTTGCTTCAGCTGGTATTCAAAGGGCAGCTTCCATTGAAACAACACATCCATGAACATTTACAAAGACTGTGATGTGAACAGTTTTGGGGGGCAAGAGGTTGTTGATTGATTTTTGAGTCATTGACACTTGAACCTCCTTTTAAACTATCATACTTCCCATCACTGTTTCTAAAAAAAAACACACACACAGCCCTCAGCAACGAGCTGGGAAGACTCTTAGTTTGATGACCATACTGATAACCTCAGGCTATTTTACCTCCAAATGCCTTTGCTTCAAATAAATAATTTCCGCAGGGAACAAATGTGTTATCACAGCCTCAATCAACTGAGGAAACTGCCACTATGGAACATGTGAGAAGTCTTAAGTTTGGTGTGTTCAAAATTAATCTTTATAATGTTTTCACACTTACAGTTTTGCTGGCCCAGAATACCTTTTAACACATCAAAGCCTTGTGGATATACTACATTCTGGATTGACACAGCTTGGAGTATTTTACCATATTTGTGCCTGCTCGTGGAAGTAAAATTGAAAAAACTCAATGGTTTATACTTATGTGCCAAATTAGATATGAGCTACGTGATTTAATGACTCGTCTGTTCTTTCTTATTGGAAACAATAGATGAAAAGTCTGTTTAATAGTGTCTAGTAAAAAAAAAAAAATTGTGTGGATGACATAAGCTAGGGATTAATTTCCCGTAACTGCAATATCTATTTTATAGGTAATATGAGGTTATTTAGGGAGTTTTGTGTTGTTGCTGCACAGATTAGTCAAAGCACACTAACCTAAAAGGCAGATTTGCACTGATTTGTCCAAACTATTTGCGACAATGACAATTAGAATGTTTTATTTAGCAGCGGCACAATGCTGCAACTCATCACTTTCTTGGTATCAATTGTTAGTTGCAATTCTTCTGATCTTCATTGTGACAGATTTGATTTCGTGAAGGACCCTGTTGTGCCTCCAGGTGTCCCACAGGATGCGTGTCCTCTGTCCCTGGCGCTGCTCCCCATCATCAGGAGAGCCGTTGAGGTTTGCGAGGCCGCACTGGTTGAACCACCACCCTGTGTGGTTGTGCTGGATGCTGCAGCTCTCCAGCGTGATGTTGCCCGTGGAGCAGAAAGGGTTGCAGCCGTCATTGTCCACATCTGAGGTGCTAAAGGGAGCTGTGTCCTGGTTCTCTTCCTGTTCGTAGCCACGGAACGCATCACCTGACCCAGAAAAAGATTTTAATGTTTTACCGTTGGATTAAAACAGTCATTCTTTTTATTGTTCTTTTTTTTTTTAGACATACCAGCACTGCCTGCATATCTGCCCAAGTGTATTCTGAAGAACTGCGTTTCATTATCAAGGCGGAAGTCGTCGTACGATGCATAAGAAGTGATGTCATCTTTGGAGACCAGGGCAATGTGAAGTTGAAACCGAGCATCTTTCTGGTTAACTATCTGAAACACCTTCTTTAGGCCCAACCAATGCTCTCCTAAACACACAAACACACACAGAAGAAGGGGGTTTTGTCAAGATCGATACACATGACCAGTAGAACGTAATCTTTACCTGAATGTGAAACATTTGAAAGAAACAGGAAGGAAAACTTCATGTTAATTTCTCTTTTCTTCCTCACGCTCACATTACACCATTTAATACGGGGCCGTGAAAAGAGTACAGTATGTTAACTGATTATACACAAAGGCTTGGATCACAGGAAACAAACATCCTGGCTCTACTCCAGACTAACAAGTCTCTGCAGCCAGTTAAAAATATCGTGTCCACGTGCATGTAACACACATTTTATGATAACTATTATAGTCAAACATTATACTGAAACAGTGGAATTTCTTTTGTGAAATGACACACAACCTGCAAGGTTTCCAAAGCCGTCAACATAATCAGCCCAGGGTCGTTTGAAGTCAGTTAATCCATCAGTCCTCCTCTGCATCACTGTCCATCCACCTCCCATATAGTCCATCTCACAGAAAACCTGCAGGACAAGTTTGTTTTTAGTGAAAATCTAAAGGCGAGGGACAGAACTAGTGAGGAGGACTAATTGAGTCATGTACCTCAAAAGAGGAATCTGTATTGTCTGGATGAACTATGTAAATTCCACTGGGGATCTTTGGAACGACTGACAGAAGATTGTCCTTGATGTCACTGCAGTCTCGTCCTAATCCAATCAAACACACAACTGAGTTAAATTCTTGTCCAACCATTTGATTTAAAGTCACTTGTGACCAAAGAGAAATAATTTTTCACATGAGAAGGAATAATTTTTTTTTCATCATCAGTGCATTGGATCTATAACCAGATCATCCAGAGTCAATTAGAGTTTTACCCTTAACCAGAATTGTCTCTATTTCTATTCTTTAAGACGGAAATTGCCCAAACATATTAGGAAAGTTGCACTGTTTGGAGAGAGCTGTCTGATTCTTAGGTTTGAACTTTGTGGTACTTCAGTCTGAATTGGATGTGTCGGTGTGTGTTACCGTGGGATTGCACAGGCTTTACGCTGTACATCTCGGTGTTGCTTCTCTGAACTTCGGAGCTGAGTGTCTGCACTTTGGTCATCAGCTCTGTGACCTGGAAAGGGGACATTAGTTTCTGAGCGACTGGCACTAGACGAACAAACATCTCTAACAGAGGAAGAACAGACTCATCTGGACCTGAGCGCTGAGGACATCCAGAGCTCTCTGCTGCTCCTCCATCACATCCCTGATCAGCTTGCGAGTGCTGCGCCCAAATGCCAGCAGAGACTGCTGTAACTGGCCTATACATACACGTGCACACACACACACACAAACACAGGCACACAGAAATTAAAGAACGCAGGTGATGGAACTGACAATGCTGCAATATTAATAAAACAAAACCATTTTACCGCAGATGGAGTGTTTCTCATCTCGAAGCAGCTTAACTGTGATGTCACACGGGATGGAGCAGGTGTCTCGACCTTTGACCTCCCCAAAAAGTTTCTGGTCTTTAGCAGGTGCATCAGGGAAGTCCTCGGTGACAGTTTCTGTTTCGTTCAAAGTACCACTGTTTCCTTTGTTCTAAAAACGACATTAATTAAATGTTATTTTGATGGTACTTATTAAAAACAGAGGTTGAGCAAGAACATTTTCTTGTTTGTTTGTTTGTTTAGTTGTTTAACCCTCAACTCTGCATGCAAACACAGTTAAAGGATTGTTGATAAACTAATAAAGTTGCACAAACTGCTGTATGTGGTTCTGGTCTCTGTGGTTTGGGACATTTATCAAATCCTGTCATTCTAAGCTTGAAATCAGCAGCATCTTAGATTAAATGTCTTGTGAATGAGTGAAGCCGCAACTATTTGACATTCTAATGACCTGCAAAATGTCCACTACTATCTCAAAAACAACTTGAGGAAAATATCATCATTGACTGAGCTTTGACATGGTTTAATCACAACTGATGTGCAATCTCTCTCTGCCTGAACCAAATCATAGAATAACACTAATATCCCATCCGTGGCTCTGAATGCTGTGTAATCAAACAGCCACAGGAAAACGCTGCACTATGTGCCTCTTCTCACACTCTAATATTGTTTTCTGCCCTAATCCCTGAAAAAGATTTGATTGATTAAAAAGGAAATCATACATACTGTGGAGGAAAGCAGATGAGGCAAGAGCAGAAGGAAGACAGTTGTTGTCCACATCATCTCAGTCCGACTGCAATTACTTCCTCCAGGAGTGAGGGGGCTGGACTTGGTCCACCACCAGACACTCCTTCGTTTGGGCTTATTTTTCCTTAAAGTCTACTCATCTACCATTTCTGATCTGAATCTGCATCTAGCCTCAAAGAGTCGCTCTACACTTTCTCCTTGATTTTTATTTACAATAAAAAAGTATGAGTGACAAACTGCTGTTGCCTCATCTTTTTCTTGTAAATTGCCATGACAGCGTTCTGTAAACGGAGGCCTAATTTGTTGATAAAAGTCTGATTATGTTTCTGACAAAGAGCTGAACGTGCACATTTGTGGTAAAGACTCATTACCTCCCCCCTCAGTGTGTCTATTACTAAGCATTGTTTTTTTACAGGGTATATCCTGCCACCGGCATGAGAAACAGATGTGGGAAGGAAAATGTGCGGCTCGTTTTACTGAGCACTTTGTGTCTGCTTATGTCCTCGCATGGGAACCCCAGCTGCAGGTAGGGCACAAAGAAGGCAGGGTGTCTTTGTTCCTCTTGCTCACATTACCCCGCAAACTGCTGACGCACACATCTGAAAACAGCCTCCCATCGGGTCAGACCAATTACACGAGTTAACTGGGCCTTTAAGCAGCAAAGAAACTGAAAAGCAATACAGAGCTGTGGCACATTCGAGTCCAGAGTCCAGCTGGAGCCGGCATGCCTGTCGCTTTCTTGGAAAATGTTGGTGTGAGTGCCAAGGAAAAGATTTGCTGCTGTTCCCGACCTGTGAAAGTTTACAGCCATGGTCAGCGCGAGGAATGTGAAAAGCCCGCTGCCACTGCCTGAGGGCCCCCCACATCTGGGCAATGTTACATGCTCAGTCAAGAAATCTCTGTGTGACATTAACAAAGGAGATCAGACAAGACTTTGTGGTAAATCATGTAGTTAATCGAAGTCATGAAAACTGGGCAAACGTTTTTGGAGGTAGTATATCCTGAAAACTTTTTATGGGAGGACGATAGAGCTGAAAAGAGAAAAAAAAGTGGCTGAAAAAAGATATGTGCAAATTTTGCTCAACATACTGAAGGTTTCTCCTTAATTGGTGATACAACATCACAAGTTTACTATCATCGGCCCCAATTCTCACTTCTTACAAATGTTCAACTCATATACATCCTGAGCTATTGTAACACTAATTTGTTATATTTAAAGTTTTGAAGACATAAGTTCCGTTCTGTGAAGTTTTATTTGGCAGACACCACAACGCATAAAATGTCATCTCACCACTCTTTGAAGATATCAATGCAATTCAGCTACAATAAAATTCTGATCATAATTAGTTTAGTTGATATATTTGAAAATATATTCCCAGTTCCAGAGTAAAACACTGCTGAGCGAAAGGAACCGCTGGATTGTATCAAAACTTCTCCTTTGTATGAGGCCACAGTGGGGAGGAAGCCTTCCAGCAGAACCAGAATAAGGAGGAGCAGCCAGTGACAGTGGTAGGGTCCTCTAGATCTAAATTTATAATTATCTAATTTAACAAGCTACTATCCCCATATCAGACAGTCATGACACTACTCAACTGTGTTCAGCGGTCTGCTAAAGCAGGACTCAGCTTGTCTGACTAATTACAAACGCAAAGCACATGATTACCCATGAACCGCAAATATTCATTTTTTTAACACTGGAGGAGCACATTCAGGATCTCCTCAAAAAATCCAAATAGTCTGACGAGAGCAGTTTCCCTTCTTCCAGTGAACACATTGTTCAGTCCAGGCCTCCAGAACCAAACACCCACTGCACTGACTGCTGCATTTTCTCCTTCTGATTTATTAGTGAGGAGGTCCTGATTCTAAAGTGTTTAAGATGAGGTGGAATTGATGCAAGATGTATGTCAATTGAAGCTCTGCATAGCCACTAAGCATATTAGTTAATTTGGGGTTGTATGTCACTTGAAACGTGTTTTTTATATTGAGTTGCCCCCAGAGAAACCTAGTGCCAGAATACTGTATGTTTGGCACAAATTATTAACTGTCAAAAAATAAACAAACTTTATGCAACATTGAAAATAATCTAGCATTTGTACCCCAAAATGTTTAGTTACTTTTCTAATTTTACCGTTTATTTGCTTCTACAAGAATTATTCAAACAAAACGCAGAGAGATCTGCAGCTCTCAGCAGTCATAAACAAGTAAACACTGCCATCTGGTGTCCAACGTGTGAATTACATCACATTTGTGGCTATTCGTGTTTCATGGCCACAACCTAATTCCTCATTCATTTAGATTATTTTTATTTACACAGAAATTTCATTCAAAGATATCTACATTTTTAATTCCTTTATGTCTTAGTGAAAGGTATGGCCACCACCTATCATTACAATTTAAATAGTCAAATCTATGGAGGGCTAAATGTCCATTATTAAAATATTGGTATAAATAACAATACTATTTCCCTCAGTTGGTGTTTTAATGATGTCAGTTGAACCTCTCACTGGCCCCTTGTACCCTATGGATGAAGGAATACTCAATTTAAAAAAGATGACATACATCTGTTTATGTGTTTTATCACAGTCAGAGGATGATCACTGAGTAACTTTGTATTTATTGGCTGTGGACTTATATAATAACAGCTATCACTAAGAATGTACATGTCAAGCTCAAATTTGGGATTAAACTAATTGCTGTGACATATGATAATGACGGTGATTGGAGTTCCCTCTCAAAAAGAATGAGGGGCTCAAGCATCACATGGCAGAACAGAATTAGAGGATACCCCAAAAACTAATAAATGAAAAATATTGTGTTTTTTTTCCAGAGCCGTATATTCTTTAAAGCTTTGCCATCTCTGACGGTGAGCAGTGTTACTGAAAAGTGTCTGCTGACCTTTTTTTCACCCTCAGCGTGTACAACTCCCACATGGACACAGATAGGGAGTAGTCACAGGGCCTTATCAGTCGCTCTCTGATAGGTTTATGTGGCACATTGTGTTACTATCTTCTTTTTGTTGGGTAAAAACAAGGGAGGACGGAAATGTCCACGAGCTAAATGAATGTTTCACCATAGAATTATAAAGACTAATTATGAAAATAATACCTCCACAATGTCACCAGCTAGAGTTCCCCTTTTAAGAAGATATTTTAAAAGAGATGCACATTTGACCAGTAGTCTTCTTTGCAATTAGTTCATGTGTGGGATTTCACTCAGAATTTTTCTATACTTTTCCAATTGCCCAGCCCTTGTTGTCGGAAAGCCAACAAAGTTATGTTGTCATCAGCGTGTGACTGTAAGGATTCTCAGGTGATGCTGAGCACCTGGGTTCCTGCACACACCACTGGGATTGTAGCCAAGTGGGTCAGCCTTTGTTTAATCAGATCAGAAGATTTTGTTTTTTCATTATCGTTGACTGAGTTTGGTTCTCAAGGAATGTCATGTGCTTCTGAGTGAGGACGGGCTTATGTGTGGCCACTCTACCGTGAAGGCATGAGTGCTGCGCTGATGGTTGTCCCTCTAAACGGGACACCACCGAAATAGTCATAAAAAAACTCTGGTCCTTGCTGGTTACCGGTCTGGCCAGGGCCTTGTGTTTGCCTCTGTCCAACCAAGGAGGCCTTCATGTGACTGCCATCATCTTTTATGTTTAGAATGATGGAGGTGATGAACTTTTCAGCAACTTAGATTAAATCTTGAAGAATATCTTAAACTATCTTAAATTTTTTAAAAAGTTTAACAAAACATTCCACAAACCCCATGTCACATGGTAATTTTATCTTGGGCTTGAAACATACTAAAATACAAAAAACATGATATGGTGGGTTTTTTTTTAACAATGTTGTCTCTACATGAGGTTCAGATCTAATTTATTTAATATTAGCACTATTTAGTGAGGTTAAAACATTCACAATAACAGGCCTTACCTTTATAAAAGGTCAAAGTTTGGATTAGTTTGATAAGAATTGGTTTTATTATTCCTGTTATTTCAAAACAACTGGAAACTACTGGATCTTTGCAGGCCCTCTTAACCCACTTCTAACACTTTTCATGTCCACCTCAGCCAACGTGGTCTGTCCCAAAGACAACCTCAGATATCTGCAGGGTGCTCTGCAGATGCCTTCCGGTGAGACAGTGGTCTTGAGTGCTCTCTGCTGCGTTCAGGCCCACGGCCCGCGTGCTTTCCACTAGAGGGCGGGACGCTCACTGCGGCCTGTGTCTGCACGGGACAAACAGGCTCCGGCTGGGTTGGCCTCATCAGGGGCGGATGTTTTCCCAGCGCAACTTCCCAATTTTCCCTTCCCAACCCCCCTTCCCCCCTCAAAAAAAAAAAAGCACACACACACGAGACCCAGGCCCAGACCCAGATAATAAAAAAAAAACATGAGGCCGGCACAACCGACCAGGCTGACTGTAGTGGACCATCTTCTGTTGCCTTTTGCCACCTCTCAGCGCCTGACCCCCAGCTTCACACCTACAGAGAAGGGGGGGTTGGGGGGGGGGGGCTGTAAAATGCACTGAAAGGAATGTAAAGGCAATCAAACTCCAGCAGACCATAATGTGAATCGTTGTCACATATTCCCGGGGCTGACCCTGTCCATCGGACGCGGATGGCAGCCGTCAACAAACGAATAAACATCCGGATTTCTGCGTTTTGGATTGATAGTTTACTTATCTGTCCCGAGCGTGAAATATTTGCCCTGCAACTGCGGCAGCTTTAAAGCCTGCAACCCCGCCCCTCCGCACTATCACATGAATCTGAACGGAACGCTGGATGAGAAGGGGAGAAAGAAAAAAAAGTTTAGAAGTCTCGGTGAAAAGCACTCTTCTCCAGCGGGTTCTCATGTGCGCGTATTTTCCATCTCGGCGAGGCTTTTCTAGAGGGCTTTTTGCACCGGGAAATCTTCGGCCTCCTGTGTTATTCCCCTGCTCCTCCGACTTCTTTTCTCCCTGCAGGACTACGGAGAGGGGGGGAAACGGTCTGGCTGCTTGAAGGTATGTGGGAGGCATGTTGTGTGCGCTGCCGAGATTAACTTTTCTGCCAGCGATCCGGCTCTGAAACGGCCTTCTTTCGAGCCTTTTGGCCAAAGCTCGGCGCCTTCTTTCCACCGCCGATCGACTTCTGAGATGTTAAAGGCTCAAACGGACAGAGAACGACGCAAAAGTTGAATTGGGGTGGGGGGTTGGGGGTGTTGGTGGGTGTGGGGGTGGGGGGGGGGCGCAAAAAGTGTAAACAAATCTGATCATAACTGCAGCGCGCGGACGCGCCTCGCCCGCTGCGCGCCCGTCTTTTAAAGCCCGTCCGTTTCCACGGTTGGAACTTTTTTTTTTTTTTTTCGACAGATTCGTCTCGACACCAAACTTTGGCGACATGGACGCGCACCGCGGCGCGCCTCCGGCGGGGCAGCAGGTCGTGCACGTCCGCGGGGACTCGCAGACCGAGCTGGAGGCCCTCTTCAGCGCCGTGATG
Organism: Menidia beryllina; assembly: GCA_013363375.1. NCBI lineage: Eukaryota > Metazoa > Chordata > Actinopteri > Atheriniformes > Atherinopsidae > Menidia > Menidia beryllina. The sequence continues at coordinate 7,078,405 of JABUIW010000024.1, forward strand.
AACCCCAGCAAGGCGGCCCGGCAGCCGTCCTGCCTCCCCATGAGGATGAGGAAGCTGCCGGACTCCTTCTTCAGGCAGCCGGAGCCGCGGGGCCACTCCAGACAAGTACTGACCACACAGGGCTGCTGTCCACACCGAGTTCTGCCTCACGCGTCCTTTCACTCTCAGGACAAAAGGGATCAGAGTGACCCACCGGTCCAGTGCTGAGTGTGTCCCAGCCAGGAGAGGTGTTCTTATAGCAGGGTTTTTAGTCAATCGACCAGAAATGGGACACATACAGTATAAGAAACTATCAGTTCTCCTGATGTACTTAAGCACTCAGCGGATTTATCATTGATTCATTTGACTTTTTTGTTGAGGATTTGGATTATTTCGTTTTTTTTTTAGATATGTCAGGGGGCCAGAAAATGGTGAAAAAGTCGTGCTGACACAGTTCATACCTGCAGCAGGGGAAGCCTCCCGCTATAAAAGCTTCTACAGAAACTGAGATATTACATTATGAACCAGACCCTTTTAGATGTCAGTTATTTGACTAAAAGATTTAAATATTTTGGTGGGTTGCTGAGGGAAAAGCTCTGTGTTTAGAGATCTAGAAAACTTATCATTATTAGTTTTATGATACATCGCCTATCGGAACATATAACTAAAATATAACTTTTCATATTTCAATCCTTATTAAATTTTCCTCTTTTGACCTTAAGCACATGTTGTGCTTCAATCATAGTTGGAAATGAAAAAACAAATATCATTCTGTATAGTTTTTTCAATGAGAGTATGTTTGCTTTTATCTACTGTTGGTCTTTCCTGAAACCATTTCCTTCTAAGGGACGGCTGCTTTCTTTTCGTTTCGTCTTGGTAAAGAACTTCGATCGTGCAGCGACTCTCCACTTATAGTCAGTCTCACAGCTTGAAAAACTCCCTAAGTCTGCAGTTATCAGAACCTTGATGTTGCCATTTGCTGGTGCTTCTTTTGAAACATTGTTATGAAGTTGTTTATAGTGGCAAGTTGTGGGAAAATCTTAAAATGTGATCCCAAAGAGGAACAAATCAGACAAAGCTGCCAATACTCCAATACTTTGAGTGAATATTGAAATACTTCTGACATATTCAAGTAACCCCTAGCAGGATGTCATTTAAAGATGTAGGTAATTAGTTTTGATTAGAAGCAGGGATTTAGGTGAGTCATTAGATGATCTGATGTTGCATCATATCCAGTGGAAAATGAACTCCAAAGAACTGGTTATGTCACTCACACCTTCATAAAACTAACGCATCTGGTTGTAGGAATGGCGAGTTTCAGTTAGAGCTCCTCCTTTATGTGCCCCCCATGCCCAGCCTCCGTATCCATCCAAACCACTTCATCCTGCCAGTTTGTGTGTCTGCTTGCTGTTTGTGACTGCGTCGCAGAGTTGTTAACCCTGCTCGTTTCTCGTCAGGCCAGTTCGGACGGAGGCGTGTGCGGCTCCCTGGCTCCTCATCACGTCCGCGCTCATTCCTCCCCTGCCTCCCTGCCTGTCAACTCCCTCACCACGCAGGCGGCAGATGTAGCAGCGACTCCGGTCATACCTGACGATGTACCACTCCCCCACGGTTGGGAAATGGCCAAAACGCCCACTGGCCAGCGGTACTTCCTCAAGTAAGGTCAACCTTCACTTTATCGGCGTGTTGCATCTGTTGCCCTGCAGGTTTCGTCTCTTTGACGTCAAGGTGTCAAAGGGATTGTGGAAGGGTTCAGTGTGCACCCACATTAAACCAACAACTGTCAGATGTTCACCTTTTTATCTTGACGAATTACGCACAAGACCATTAATTAAAAGATATTGTTTACAGTTTGCTTGATTTATTATTCTCATGCGGATCATTTAGGTTGCTAACCAGATCCTTCCAACTGCACCGACATGAGAAAGTACACTCTTGAATCTAAGTTTTTTTCTGTTTTTCCTATCAGGACTTGATAAGATAATTATCTGGTACTTATCAGGCTTTAAAACACAGTGTCAATAAACGACCCAACTGAACCAGATGTTGCCGCATCAGTCTGGGAAGAATTCTGAGGCTTTTCCAAGTCATTTTACAATTAGAAAGATTGCTTACAGGTGGTGAACAACAACCTGTTTCCAGCCTATCCACGGGTTGGTGTTTCTGCAGTTCTGCGCCACATAAGACCATGCGAGGCCCCTAGAGAGAAAGACCCAAGAGCTCCATGTTAGAATCTACAGGTTGAAACTTACTTGTTTAAAGTAAGAAAGAAAAGTAGTAAGCAGTCTTGCTGTTTTTGGAAGGTTTTAAGAGAAATCCTCCTCACTGGCAAAATGTCTTTTAGACAAGCCAGATCAAGATAGAGATGTTTTGGGAAAACTAAATATAATGTATTTGGATGAACACGACTGGAACACCTTGCACTTACTATGTTAACTGGGAACTCCTTTGGATTCAAAAGTGAAACCACCTGCTTGAGACCTAAAACCAATAAGTCTAACATTAAAATCTGCAGCAGAATGGCTGGTTCAGTGATTCAGGCAAAGGCCAGACCTCAAAAACCTTCAAGCTATCGCTGCTGCATCCACAAGCTATTCAGTGTTTTTTTTTTTTACCTGTGTGATGTGTTTATTATCCAGGGTTTAATTCCCATCCTTTTAAGACCTGATAAGATCCAGCTTGTTTTTAATTGTTATTGTTTTGGGTCTTCTCTCTCACTTGTAAGACCTCACAATTGAAAAAGGGTGTGCTTTCGCGTTTTACATGACTGGATATCCAGGATTAAAACTAATCAGTTGCTTGCAAAAAGAAGTGTTCCAACTAGTTCTGTAAGAGCTGGTTTCACCTCCACGGGAGCAGGTTTTCCTCACAGCTCATAGACCTAACGAGAAAGCGCTGTAGTGTACATCGGCACCAGCAGTGGTTTAGTCCGCCTCAGTGTGGATGTATGCGTGCATCTGGTAGTACAGGTAAAGCAGGTCTGAGCCACAACGCTCTTTCCCCTTCAGGTTTAACAAATGCAGATGTGTTTAGACTTGTCGCGTGTTTTTCAGTCACCTGGATAAGACGACTACATGGCACGACCCTCGTCTTTCTCAGCTTCAGTCTGCAGCGGCTCAGCATCCCATCTCCAGCACCCCGGTCCACGCCCACTCCCACAGCAACCCTGCACCCACCACGCAAGCACAAAACCTCCATCCAGAGACAGGTATCACAGTGGCTTTTTTTGGGAGGGGGGATCTCCGGCCCAATTTCACCACCCTGTTTCCTTTTAAACCTCCGACCTTCTCATCAGAGTTTAAATCCATCTCCAGTGGATGAGGTGTCTGCTGGGTTTTGGTTTCTTTGGGATTTCCTTTTGGTCTCTGCCTGCACACATCTGGGCACTTTGGTGGGAAATGATCACTTTCATTGTCGAAACCTGCACTGAAGTGCAGTGAGTCTATCAGCAGATCAAACAACACATGGCTCCATTTGAGGGAAACAATTTGTTAATCTGAGGTAGATGCAGCTTTTTTACATGGTTAACTGTTAATGTTTCGGGAAAAACGTTTTTTAAAGGGTCAGTTCATCCAAATTTCTGCCTGCTAATGGTGAGTGTGGCCAATCTGACAAGAAAAACTCTAAATACATGAAAACGTGAAACATTGGGCCTTCGTTCTGGAGTGTAATGATGGAACGGCATCCAAAGAATGAGTTCACACCTTTTCAGGCCCACCTTTAAATAGCTATCCAGAGCCAAACTTGAATGGATCATTGATAGACCCAATATGTTTGCTGGGTAAGTGGTTTTGACTGAGAGCTCATGTCATCTCTGAGAAGTTTCTCTGTGAGGTCTGCATCCTGTTAGCAGTAAGAAGAAAGTTAGAAGTAACCAGTTTCAGAGAAAATATTGACAGTATGTAATTCCAACTTTGAAGTTCTCTTGTAACTTATATACTCTCGTTTTAAACAGATTTGGATGTAGCTTTTTAGTTGTTGTTTTTTTTACAACAGGCACGGGTTTTTAGTTGAAAAAAAACGTTGTCTTTTCAACTCAGACAGATGTAACAGCATCCCCTGTTTCATCCCCTTAAAGAGTCAGAACCTGTACATCTGCGGGTCCTGCTACAGATGCCAGCGTCTGCAGGGTGGGCAATTGCAAAAAAATGCACTTATGTTTTGATTGAATGGCAATGAAAACACCTTTTTTTATTTTGTGAAGCAAGACCACTATGGAGGAACCTGTTCAGACTGCACCCCCAGCATTTTTGAGCAATGGGGAAAAAAATCTAGGATTTGCTTAATTTTTTTAAGGCAGTCCCAGTCATCTTTCCTGATGCCCGACCTGTGTTTTGTTGATGATAACTCTCTAATATGGTATCAAGCACGAACATACTTTGCTGGAACGAACAGGCAAATGTGTAAAAACACTCCCGAAAAGGCTGGAAAGATATTCTGTGCAAATTATGACAGCAAACCCCAACAAGAACCAGTCAAGCTGTCCTCATTGCACAATCCAAATATCCACCAAAGGCAGCTGTTTTCAACGTTTGCTCTAACACAGAGAAAAGCAAGATTCTGCCGATATGCAGTGAGAAAAAAGAAGAAGAAAATGTTACTTGAAACGGCCGAGTCAACATCAGCTCTCTCAGCTTCTTGACTTAAATGTACCAAAAACTGTGGCGTAGTTTTCAAAAGACATCAGGGCTGAGCTGCCATGGAACATTGACGATGGACATGAAGCAATGGGGAGTAAATTAGCATTTCAATGGATAAATATTTCCCACAAGTGAGTTAGAAAGTCCCAAAGGAGAGTGAACACTGAACTAACATTTGGCTGGAAGCTAAAAGCACGAGTAAAACATGGATGATAATCTGCCAAGTAAAGTGTACTCAGTTAGAAACTCATTGAAATGTAGTCTGCAGATTATTTATACAGCGGACAGTAAACATATATATATATATATAATTTTTTTAGATCATTTTATGATACTGTTTGGCTGAACAGACCCTTTAATTAAAACCCTCTGAATCTCTCACTTTACCCTGAGTATTGGCAAATACTGCATTCTCTACACTGAGGCAAATGCACACACATCCACTACACTTACATTAGAGTACACTTCTTTCTCTCATTAAGTACTATATTTCTTCACTAAGCTTCACTTCTATTCATAAAAATCTCTTCACACTAGAAGGTGCACATACATGCGAGGGCATAGATGAGATTCTACTATTTTCTCTCAACACTCCGTGCGCTCCATCTACCATTTGCCTTCTCACTGTGTACTTTCACTGCTGTTCAGGTCCACTGCCTGAAGGCTGGGAGCAGGCTGTGACTGCAGATGGAGAGGTGTACTACATCGATCACATAAATAAGACCACCACATGGGTCGACCCGCGTCTAGGTAGCACACTATCAAATTTGTGTCTCCTGAATTGACAATTCTTGTTTGTCAATGAGAATCCTTTTGTTCCAATGTCCGCCATCACAGGTTGCTGTTTGGCAACAGAAAAATAAGAAAGATCGCAAAGTTTTCAAAGTTTTTCCTGAACTTACTGAATGGTTGTAATTCATGAAAGTGTTCGTCATATTTTTTTTTTTGTGTGTGTTCATAAATCTTGTGTTACAGCCCAGAAGATGAACCCGGGCATGGCTGGTTTGACATTGCAGCAAAGGCAGGAAAAGGAGAGGCTCCGATGCAAGCAAGGCCTGCCTCCACAGATCACACCACAGGTCAGAAGTCAGATAAAGTGGCACCTGCATGTGCAGCCCAACCAAGCTGCTGGGCGCTTGAAATTTTATTTCCTTCTTTGTCTGTTTTTGAGTTGTTTCTGTTGCAAATGGGTTGATTTATTTGTTCATTTATTGTTTTTCTTTTTAAAAATCAGCACTCAGTTTGAGATTAAGTTTTAAATGCGGGTTTGTGTCTACGTGGCAGGACGCAGGGGGCCGGAACCAGATGCCTGGTGGGATGGACCACGACAGGAGTGCACAGATGCTCTTACAGTCGGTGGATGTGAGGATCAGAGCCCCAAACCCTGAGCCTACACTTAATGGGTGAGCATGATATACTAGTGATTAGTGGCAAAAATACAGAAACCGTATTACCTTTGACTTGAAGAAAAACTTTTTTTAAAGGCAACGTTACCCTGTGGTGGTAGAACATTTCACACACTGAACCACAATTTTACACTGTTTTTGTTTGGGAAAACAGTCCAATGCTCTTTTTTATGACTGGCAAAGTATATCTACCTGTTGAATCAGATCATTTGAACATAACTAAATAATTACCAAATTATTTAAGAAAAATGGTGGAATAACCATAGTTTTGTTTGAGGACAGATGATCGATAAAGTTCTGTGGAACTTGTCAAGCTGGAAGAGTAACAAAAGCAACCCGTGGCTTCCGCCTCCATAAAGCCAAAGCCAAGTCTGTGGACGACATCTCGGGTGTAGTAGACCAACAGAGACCACTGAGAGAACTGTAATGTTTCAAAGCAGCTGAGATCAAGGCCTCTGTTGCGTTGGCCCGCGCTGAAAATCACGAGTCCTCCATCAGGACCATGCTGAATACGGGTGGTGTGCATGGCAGGGCTGTACGGGGAAAACCAGTCTCTCTCCACTATGAACTTTGCTGCCACCTGCAGTTTGAGAGCCAGATGAGCCAGAGGGCTGTCAGCATTTTGTAGGCTGAAGAGATCAAAAAGAGGGTTTGGCTATAGATGAAAAGCTTTCTGTTTGAAGCGCAACAAATCTCTCATAGTACAGATATAGCAGAAAATGGTGTCTCTGCCCATGCTTTAGCCACTCGCATATCACACTGACTCTCCTTTTTGTCATTTCATAATGTAACTCTACCTTTGCTTTAGTGTCTGTCTGACATATCAGATGTTAATAAAATACAGATAGGTTGATAAATTCCATTTTGTGTATACCAAAGCATTTAACAATATATATATATATATATATTTAACAATATATATATATACATATATATACTGTATATACACATTGGAACACTGATCTAAAAACGTAACATATTTTAGATAGCACAAAGCTTTCTTTTGTTTTAAACTATAAAGGAATATTTGTGTGGCTTCTTGTGCAGGGCTCACTCCCGCAATGAGAGCACCGACAGTGGTCTGAGCGTCAGCAGCCTACCCCGCACATCGGACCACATGTTGAGCCCCGTGGATCACATGGACACTGGTAAAAACCCAGGCCTGTGTGTGCAGTAACGCACTGTTCCTCCAGCAAAATTTCACTTTTTGTGTCTGAAAACCAGTTTCTTTTTCTGTGGCTCCGATTGTTTAGGTGACTCCAGCGAGCCCCCGTCGATGGCCCTTCAGGAGTCGATGCCTGTTCTCCCGATGACTGAGGGGGAGGAGCTGATGCCCTGCATCCCCGAGGGTCTGAGTTCAGACCTCCTGATGGACATGGAGACCGTTCTCTCCGGGTCAAACATGGACAGAGACAGCCTGCTCACCTGGCTATAGACACAGACGGCCACCGCCTGCTCAAACAATGTTTGTCATCGAGTTTTCACAGTGTAACTGAGATCTCCAGAGGATTCACAAATGGTACAGGTCATTGTAAAGAGAAAGGATGGATGATGACGGATACCCAACAGTACTCACACCCAAAGGAATGGGGGGGGAAAAAAAGACTCACAGATGGTGGTAAGCGCTGGTTTTCTGTCTTTGGGTCTGATGTAGGACAGGGCATCAGTTTGGTAAAAACTCATTTCTTTTTTAGCCTTTGAACCCAGCTAATTCTCCATTTCAGGTCAAGTCCACCTCAGCCGATTTTTAGGATACATTTTCACCCACAGTAATATGAACAAAATTAAAAAATCGCATCGATTTAGAGACGGCAGAAAAAGAAAAAGACTAATCTTACTACTACCTCTGAGGAGTGTTTTTTTTATGCAGGGCTCAGATCAACACTATATTTGCTACGTAAAGCCAAAAGATAAGCTCAGTACAGACTCATGAATGCCACAGTAAGATGACGGGGCATTCAGTACCAGTCCGTTTTAAAGCTTACATGTCAACAATTATATTTAAAGTGTTTTTAAAGTCATTTGGGGCCAACACACCAAAGTCTGTAAAAAAATATTTCACATTTACAGAAACAGTATCTACAGAGTATTTCTTATACATTTTTGACACAGAATGTAGTTTCCTTTTCCTTCAAACAAAGGACCATTGCAGCATACAGGGGATGTCCCCAGTAAATGAACACTCTGTCATTATAATGCAGGATTTTCCCACAGAAACAGTGCTGCTGGCTTCTCTGTTCTTTAGTCGTCAGTCTTTGTACATTAGCCCATCTTTGCTCAAAATAGTGCAACAGTTTTGGACTGCTTTCTGTTCCAGGGATCGAGACTATGTCCACATTGGATATGGACGTTACTAAGGCAGTATTTGTTGCAGGTTTTGTTAAGTTTGACTTAGTGTTGGGTATTTGTTCTTTTATCCTTTTTAGGTTGACCCCATTCTTCTAGAAATGCCACCTATGATAATCAGCCTCTGGATGTTCTTTTTTAAAATCTTTCGCAGTCTAGTTACATAATGGCCAAAACTGTCATTTCATTAACCAGCATTTTCACTTTTTTCTTGTCTGTTGTTCAAACAATGGCTTGAAAGATTCGCCATAATTCTCCCTTTTTAGCCTTTACCTAGTCTGTATTCATTCAGTTGCACAATAGCCCCTCTTGACATACAGAAAAACATCTGAGCAGCAACCAGCTACAATTCCTAGCATCAGCGAAAACGTTTTCAGACCTTTCATGGCTTTAGTACAGAAAGTTTTTGTACTTTTTCAGACACCAATTTTATGTTGGTTTGGTTGTGTTCACATCAGCACATTTTTTAAAGCTTTGAGCTGTCATGATTTGACAATGAGGCTTCAGCATGTGTTGATACACATGGCAAACATGATATAAACGTCCTACAGACACGAAGGAGGGGGCAAACCCGACATAATTTATAAAAAGCCCACACAATACAATCAAATGGTTTTATTCTCCTCTTATTCATGAATTTGACTTTTATATTTGTTTTTTTTTTCCTGTGCAGTAGGAAGTCAGTCCACCGCAATAAATGGTAAAGCTGAAGCAAGTTTGCAATTTTGCAGATGTATGATGTATGACCCTAAAAAACCCCTAAAAAATAAGCAGAAATTCTGTTCTGACAAAATAGACACTAATGGTGAATGCTGTGTTCTGGACGTATTTAATTTGAAAACACTAATAGGGCAAACCTCATGGCGGTGACCTCTTTGGTTGTCCCTGTTCAACCATCTAACAAGTATGGATATACATATAGTCTATTTTTGTTTGCTGGTTTTTGTTTGTAATGATCTGAAGTTAAAGCTGTTAATTATTGATGAGAGCATTTCTGCTAATGATCTTCTTTTTATATTTGCAGTAGTATATAGAGACAAGGACTCCATTTACCATAAGTTCAAATAAAAAGCCAAGTCTCCTCTTGGTGATCTTTTCTCAATTAAAGTGCCAAACAGTTTACCATGTGACTTACTGCTCATAAAACTTAGTGACACGCACTACCTAGTCTATTATTTATCTTAGCATGCATGACACCTGCTATGTATGTTACATATATTGTTTATTATCCTATTTACAGAGAATCTCGAAACAGTCAAGCTTGTTTTTTTTACCTGTTTATGCATGATTTATATACATTTTCATTGTAATCATTTTAAACGAGTTTCTGTTTAATAAACATTTAAATACATAGAAATGCACCATTTTCTCAGTTAATGAGACTGTTTTTCTTGTACTTGTAGTTTTCTTGAATGGATTTAAAGACCCTGGCACAAATGAGGTGCACCATACAGCTGAAGGTGTCTAAGCTAATGGTCTGGATGCAATAAATTATGTTCTAGTCTTTTGTTTTAGATATTCTCACATGCCTTTTACAGATTTATAAACAAGTGACTATCTATTAGGTCAAAAATCAGGTTTAAGAGGCAGAACAGCAGAAACACAGCGTAACCCTGAAACCAAGATTATAAGAATGGGACCTCACCCGATCAGAATATTCTGAAACGGGGTAACGTGTTTACTTTAGCTCCAGGAAAAATATTTGCTGAATAGGAATACAAGTTGTTGCGATGACAACAAAATAGACACTCATCCCCTAGATTTAATTACATTCTTCAATTTAGCTTTGGTATTCGGGATAAAGTATTCAGCCCTGTGTCAAAGTCATAATTAAATAAAGTATATTTCCACAAAGAATGTCTGTTTCTGGTTGATTCCATTTTTGGGAGTAATTAATCTATCTTTAAATTCAAAATGTCAAATTACATATAAAATATATTGTGTGACTAAGCTATTTCATGTTTTTAGTGGAAAATCTGTTTGTCTATAATGAATTTACTTTTCATAATTGTTCTGGGGGGGAAAAAACTATCAAGAAACTGAATGTGCCACGGTGGGAAATTATCTGAGGCTCGACCTTGAAAGTAAACACTAAACATTTTATTAAGAAATTGAAGGTACTTTACATTTTAAAAAAACGCCGGTACGGGGAGGGATTTTTCAAACTGACATGCCCTGACGGTATGACTCTAAAGGGGTTGTCCTATGTCATTTATTCAAACCACATCCACAAAACCTTATTCTAAGCATCTGACCTGGCTTCAGCAAAGTGTCGTAAGTATGTTGTTCTGTTGGTATATTTTAGTTTGTTAGTTTGTTTTTTTACTTCATTAATCTACGTTACCTTAAGTAACAGCGAACTTTCATTTGGATGACGTTGTAGTTGTTTTCAACCGTTTCCCTTAATAGTTTTTATTAGCTACAGTTCTTGGTCTTTAAACGTCCTTTTATCATTATCACTATTGCTATTGATATCAATTAAAGGGCTTTAGGAGGCAGAAGTGTTGCATTTGTTGATATTAAGTTTTGTTTCGCACAGTTTTTTCCAACCTTTAAATGTTGGTAGTTTTGTTTTGTAAAATACTTTTAAACCACAAATACGAGTATTAATATGTGACAATCACTTTTAGATAACTAGTTGAATTTCGACTTGCAGGCTGTATTTGCACGTCTTTCCTAACATGTTAACCCAACTTTCAGGTTAAACTAGATTATTCAAACACTAATAGAAACCTGTAAGATGACAGGACTGGGAAATGACACAGTCAGAAATATTTTTACGGGATTTCTAAGTAAATCATTGGTTCTGGTTTGTTTCCATTTTCATTTCGACGCTAACCGGAAGCAGGCGGAGGAGGTGACGTGTGGGGAGAGGCTTCGGGACTTTCCGTCTGGGTTACAAATCGGTGAGTCTGCTATAAAGGTCACAGCGTCATTATTTTTGTTAAAGGTATGATGTTTGCGTTGTTGTAAACGGGCATTTATGTTTATCTTTCTGCTGGTGTTAAAACGCACCAACACGGCTGGAGTAAAGTTTAGCAGTGATATAGCATTAGCAGGTGTTAGCAGTAACGAGCTAATATCAGCTCTCAGTGTCGAATTGGGGCGTATAAAATAATTTAATTTGTCACTGTTATATTTAAGTTCATGCTTGACTAAAAATAACTGCTCTTATTTATTCAATTTATCCCGAATTAAATGCTTAAACTGCACAGCTAACCGTTAGCCAGGATAGAAAACAATGACAGAGTGGAAATATTCAGGAAAGTACCTTAAGGAAATGAATGCCAAGCTTAGTAAAAATGAAGGAAACTCGTTTATTGCCAATAATATATAATTGGTATTCACTTCGGTTATTTAAATGGACAGATTTAATTATTTTTAGGCACAGATAAGATGATAAATTTAACTGTGTATTCCTAGTTCAATCAGCTGTTTCCAATTAATACATTACACTCAAATCCACAAAGGTTTGTGAAAAGTAGCAAGGTAAGGTGTTTAAGTAAGAAATGTATTTACTATTTACTGAATACAACAAAGTTTAATTGTGAATGCTGTTTTGAGCTTGTTTTCGATGTATGCTTTAGTCATCTTTGCCTTGATTTGCATGTTTTGGTGTGATAATAATGATAGTAAACTCTCTCGTTTTCTTTTCCACAGTGTCTTAAAACCTTCGTGGGGCTTTGATTTTCCCTAAAGGAGAAAAAACATTTTTATTGGATTTTTACAATTCCATTATGGAAGCTTAAACACCCACAAAAGGGATGTCCAACATGGGGGGAGGGGTTTGAGAGCACATACTGTATATCCTGGTCTGTGTGTGCGTGTGTGTGCTTGAATCATTTGTTATGTTTCTACAAAAACTTATCAGTAATATGTTCGGTATATATGTAAAAGACCAGGAATTTTATACTGATCCTGGTTGATCTGCAAAAGTGTAATGGCAGATTTATAGATAATTTTAAACACCATTTTATAAAGGTCAGCCTTTTTTTTGCTTGGTTACAGAATAGGTCATGTTTTGTTTCAAATACGTTCACTTAGTCTGTGACTGGGGAGGAAATGGTGAACTCTCTGTTTTTAAGTGTTCATTTCGTTTGTCAGGTAAAGGCGATAGGGAAGCAAAGGGTTAAGTTCGTACGCAAATGATAAGATGAGGGGATTGGGTACCTGAAGTCAACACAGGGATGTTAGTGATTACTGGACTTTTGATTTCTGTACACAAGAATTTCTAAGTTTTACACACATGCAGGTGTCACTCTCTTTTTCACTCTTGATTTGAATATGAGCGAGTTCCTTTTTGGTCCACTTATCCATTCATGTACTTTCAGTTCAACTATGAATGTGACATTTGAGTGTGTTTGTGTGAGAGAATGAGACCTTGAGTTTTCTCAAACCCCTCCCCTTTAAGGGGCATCTCTTTTTCCTATAATAACTCTGTAATAACCCACTCATGGAAACCCTCCTTCAACTTAAGAACAACCAGTTTTTGATGGGGCTGTGTCGCAACGGGCCTCCACCTGACCTGCAGTATGATAACTCCTCAGGTATCAATTTAGCTAATCCCTTACTTAAAACTTTTGTACTGTTTATAGTGATTTGTCCACCTTTTATTTTTATTGTCACGCTAATGTGCCGCTTTGATCTCATTTGTATCCACTAGAACTGTTTCGCATCTCCACCTTTGCTCGATTCCCGACTTCAGTTGTCACAGAGCGAAGTCTGGCCCGGGCAGGCTGGTTCTACACGGGCATAGGTGACCGTGTCCAGTGCTTCAGGTGTAACGTGATAGCTGAAGGCTGGCAGGCTGGGGACTGTCCCACAGAGAAACACAGGCAGCTCTCTCCAGCCTGTTCCTTCATCCAGAGCCTCCCATCTACCACAAACCTGCTCTCCTCCTCCCACTCTGCCTTCTCACCGCTGCGCATTGCCCCCGCTATACCAGTAAGACCAGTGAACACATCTCATACATTATGGGACTTGCTTTCTCAAAGATATGGCAGCTGTACTGAGCAGTTTCCTAACATTTGCCTTCTCTCCCCATAAGCTCTCTGGACCCGGCCCAGCTGCTCCAATAAGCCAAGGAGAGGAGGCCGCTGGCTACCTAAATATGGCTTTCTCCGCTCCACCGCCCTCCAGCCCCCTGAGCTCCCGTGGTGTAGAGGACATGTCCCACCAGAGACCAACCTGCCACAACCCCACCATGCGCAGAGAGCAGGACCGCCTGGACTCCTTCCACACATGGACGCTATCCAACATCACCCCGGCAGAGCTTGCCAAGGCAGGTTTCTACTACCTAGGACAAGGAGACCGGGTGGCCTGCTTCAGCTGTGGAGGACAGGTGCGTATCTTCACTGGGGAAGCTTGAAAAATCTACTTCAGCTTAACAAACGGCACCAATGAAGACATTGCTAAGCCCCAAATACGACGTGACGGACTTTTGACATCTCTCCCTGCAGCTGAGTAACTGGGAGCCTGGTGACAGAGCGGTGTCCGAGCACCAGCGGCATTATCCGAACTGCCGCTTTGTTCGGGGGGACCGAGCTGACAACGTGCCGCTGGCCGGTGCTGCGGCCGGTGCCCCTGCCCTCACCAGCGTGTCCAACCCCTCCATGCAGCAGAGTGACGAGAGGCTGCTGACCTTCGTCAACTGGCCCTCCCGCATCCCTGTGCGGCCAGAACAGCTGGCCAAAGCTGGCTTCTACTATGTGGGTACGTTCCCCACCGCAGAGTGGAGACTGTGTCATCACGCCGTAACCGGGGGTGAACGCTCTCTGTTTTGTGATTTAAAAAGTCAGTTAGTCAGACTATATACATGCACGTTTTCCTTTGAAAAGGTTTCAATACCGGTAAAAGTTTTCCCCGCTGGAGTGGGAGGCAATCGTTCCACAAAAGGCGGATTGATCACTGCATGTCAGAAGTAAATCAGATTGGTACTTTACGATGTCCGCAGAAGAGGAAATGACAGATGAGATTAAAATATGACTGCTGTGATCTTTTTCCGAGCACCATTTTCCCTGGGAAACACCCAATAACAGTTGTCCCCCCCACCACCAGGGAGAAATGATGACGTGAAGTGTTTCTGTTGCGATGGAGGCCTCCGATGCTGGGAGTCTGGGGATGATCCATGGGTTGAACATGCAAAGTGGTTTCCTCGGTAAATGCCACTCTTTTGCCATCAAAATGTACAGAGGACAACATATAGATTTTGTTTGTTTTACATAGCGGCGTGGAGACTCCCGCCTGATTGGTTGCATTCTTGTTCGTTGCAGATGTGAGTATTTGCTTCAGGAGAAGGGACAAGACTTCGTTCACCAGATTCAGGCTCGGTTTCCTCGGCTGTTTGAGCAGGTAAACGGACAGAAACATCCCACATTTCGGATCAGAGGTTCGTCCGCCAACAGGTTATCTAAAGGCTGTTTGTCTGCTCTCTCAAAGCTTTTAACAAACGGAGACAGCAGCAGAGAGTTTGTGGATCCACCCGGTGAGTTTGGAATCCTCCAACGCTGCAGAACTACATGTGTGGGGAAAAGCCCTTCAGAAAGTAATGAGCTGGTGCGTTCCTCCTCTAGTGGTGCACCTGGGTCCAGGGGAAGAGCGGTCGGAGGACGCCATCATGATGAACACCCCCGTGATAAAGTCCGCCTTAGAGATGGGCTTTGAGCGCAGCCTGGTCAAGCAAACGGTCCAGAGCAAGATCCTGACCAGCGGAGAGAACTACCGAACGGTCCAGGAGCTGGTGTCAGACCTGCTGAGCGCCGAGGACCAGAAGAGGGAGGAGGAGCGCGAGATGCTGGCGGAGGCGATGGCGTCAGGTGCTGGCTGAGAGCCCCCGCCTGCAGGAGGCTCCTTCACCAGTGAACGACGCGCTGATGATGTTTGTTTTTCTGTTTCAGATGGCTTCACGTTTGTGAAGAGACACCAGGCATCACTGATTCAGCGTCTGAAGAGTGTCGAGCCAGTGTTGGAGCATTTAAGAGAGCAGAATGTGTTGTGTACGTCCTTTTGTTTATCTGTTCAGACATTCAGATGTCCAGTGCTAAGTATGTATTGTGTTTGCATCTCCACCCATGGAAGAAGAAATGTTCAGGGACTGAAACTGCTGGACTGAATATAGTCAATCCTGAAATGAGATGATAGAAATGTTTTTAGCTGTAATTCCAATGGAATATATTGTGTTGAGTAAGGGAATGTGGTGACTTTAACACTTTGGGTGTTTACTTTGCAGCTGCTGAGGAGTACAGTGGCCTCCTGGCTCAAACGTCAGCACAGCAGCAGACCGCCAGATTGATAGAGCTAGTCCTCACCAAGGGAAATGCAGCCGCCGAGGTCTTCCGCAACTGGATCCAGAAAAACGACGTCCACCTGCTCAGAGATCTCATGGGTATGACCCACCCCCCTTCCATGTGATGGTCTCTGCACTTCTCAGTAAAAGGAGGCACAGTTCCTGTTTTTGCTCTGGAGATTTCATATAGCACTTAAAACTTCAACCTGGGCTAACCACATGTTGTCTTTCTTGCTTTCAGCACAATCAAATGAAGCTTCTTCCCCAAGCCAAGATCTCTCTGGTACATGGACATACATGAGAAGCATTTTTTTTTTATCAAGTGCATGCCTTGTGTCTAGATGTCAGCGTTAATAACATCTTTAATATCAGATAACCCAGCCAGGGTGAAAGGATTTAATCTTTGAATTGTCCTTACCTTCCAGACCTCCCAATGGAGGAGCAGCTGCGGCGATTGCAGGAGGAGCGGACCTGCAAGGTGTGTATGGACAAAGAAGTCAACATCGTCTTCATCCCCTGTGGACACCTGGTGGTGTGCAAAGAGTGTGCGCCATCTCTCCGAAAGTGCCCAATCTGCAGAGGCCTGGTCAAAGGCACTGTCCGCACCTTCCTCTCCTAAACGTTTAACTGTGGCTAATGTTCTCAGTCCAGCATCAAAAACCACAAAATGTGTCACTTTTTAATTGTATATGACTATTTTAAATTGGTCATAACTAGCAGATTGTTCAACTCATTTAAAGGCATAAGCTTTTGTAGTTGGTATTTATAGAATAATTCTATTTAATGTATATCCAATGATATGAATGAATAATAAAAGTACTGGTCAGTTCCAAACTCTTTCTACATCTGGACAGTTCACAAATAACATGCTTATTGTGTGATGCTGATGCTATCCAAGTCAGTCATTCTGCATAAATATGTGACGATTGTAGTGTTCTTTATTAATCATGTGACTACAGACCAATTTATAGTCAGTTACTGTTAATGATTACATCCTCAGAGGACTAGTTAACCCAGTGCTAGGTCATTAAGCACTACTGGCAGGTAAAGTCAGATCGCTAACATTTTGTGCAATAGAAAAATAAAAGTCCAGATCACATGAAATCAGTAGCTTACCTAGTATCTGCCTAAAGTTTAAAGGTCTCGGTCCAATTGACAGCAATTAATAATTTTTGCCTGGATTATATATGTAGTCCAGCTACCACATGTATTTTATATATGTTACTTACTGTGCATTAAAGTCTCAATTTAACAAGTCAATCTGCAGACAGGTCTGTCTCTAAAATCCTTTTATGAATAGAAGACATAACATTCTACATGATCTACTAATCACCCTTAAATTATGAGCATTATGTGTGCTGGAGGAATAAGAAACATTTCATGGAGAGGGTCCATTCAGCTCACATTTTGTGATAAAAAGGGTTCAACTAAAAACAAGTCTGACCCTGTAAAATTTGATCTCAGTAAGGGCTCCTAGTCGTGTGAATAAAGATTAAGATGAAGTAGAAGGTGGGGAAAGTCTCTTCTTGAAAACAAAAACAGGTGCTTTAATCTGTGGAAATATGCATTTCAATCCTGAAAATCTGCATTTTCACTTTTTCCATGTAGGACGGAACATCTTTAAATTACTAAACTTTCACCTACACCCAAAATCACTGGCCCTATGTTCTCACTTTTAAACTGTCAAGTTTGTCCAATCTACAAAAATCTAACGACACTAACAGAGAACCTGTGCTCTGTCAGTACATGATGGTTGGTATATATTAGAGTGACGTGGAACAGCTCACCTAAAACTGCAAGTTTGACAGGTCGAGGGAGAGCTAGTAAGCCTTTTTAAAAATCGCATCAATTGTACTTGTATTTTATTACAGATTTTTTATGTGAGGAAGACCATCAGGAGCTATAAAGTAACTGCTACGGTTTATAGGATGATGGCGATTAAAGATGTTTACAAATAAAATATTTACAAATTGCCATATTTAGCTTTAGTAAGCAAAGGATTAATACCAAATCCCAAAGAAACTACGCAGATGATACATTCAGGAAGTCAGAACAGATGTAACAAACCAAATATTGCATTAAAAAAAGGAAGCCAGAAAATGTAACGTGACAATAACTAACAGACAACAGAACCAGTTTGTACAAATATTTATTCTTCCACAAGTCTCTTCAGCCACAGTTTAGATGATGCCAATCTGCAAAGTAAGGGACATGACTTGTATTACATGAGGTCATCTGCAGACTGAACACGTTTACAGGTGTCCTGGTGGGCATCAGTGGTTCCTTTGAATGCATCACGAACATTCAGTCCAATATAAAGTTTACATCACATGCACAGATCGGAAAGTTCAAGCATTGAGTTCTTTTGGTAGCTTCAGAAACTCAAAACACCAGGTTAACTCTCAGTGAATGAATGCTCACCTTGTTGGCAACGTCCAACGCATCGTAATCTGGTGCGAGACGAACGTACGCCTTCTTCTCACCGTCTGGCCTGTAAGACAAAGACAGGCGGATGGTAAGATAACAGATCCCTCACAAAAAGCACAACAAGTTTTCTTTAAGACAGTAAAAAAACTGACAGGAGTTAATTAGGTTTGAAACATCAAAAGGTATTCAGCTCAGCCTGGGTTAGGATTTCTACCTGATGAGTGTGTTGACTTTGGCGACATCAATATCATACAGCTTCTTGACAGCGTGTTTGATCTGGTGTTTGTTAGCCTTGACATCCACAATGAACACAAGTGTGTTGTTATCCTCAATTTTCTTCATCGCAGACTCTGTCGTCAAGGGGAACTTGATGATGGCATAGTGATCCAGCCTATAGAAAAGAGATCAGATCTAGTAATTCCAGTAAAAACTACTTTGTAACATACAAGTCTGGAAAAAATTAAAGGAGGGTGCATCAGTTGGTTATAAGATGGACTCATTCTTTTTCATACTTTGATCGCATTTACCATCATCTGCACGTTTGTAATTATTCTGAGGTTGTCACCAAGTGGGAATTACTCACTTGTTCCTGCGGGGAGCACTCTTGCGTGGATACTTGGGCTGTCTGCGGAGACGGAGGGTTTTAGGACGACGGAAGGTGGGAGAAGTTCTGACTTTCTTCTTCCTCTGGCTGTGCACACCTTTGAGCACAGCCTTTTTGGCCTTAAGAGCCTTGGACTTTGCCTCGGTCTTGGCAGGGACAGCTATGACACAAAACTCCACTTACTGAACAGCCTGACAGTAACTAATGCCTGCTGTAACGCACAAAACTGGACCAAGCACCGGCGAGATGTTTGGAGATCCAAAAATTACACACGCCATAGCTAACCACTTATCACGCCTACACAATTTATAACTGTGGCGGGTGACATCTATATAAAACAATATTAACTCATTGACTGCCAGCCATTTTCAGAACAGAGAGTCGCTCACTGCCAGAGTTTTTTGAGAATTTTGACTGATTTTTCAAGAGCCACAGAATAGTTTGTGCTTTGACTATGTAAACACCGAACACACCAAAAGAAAGAGCAGACTCTCTTCTTTCATCAGGAAAAAAGATTTTGTTTCTACCTTATTCCGTTCTTCTTCGACGTGCGTCTCACCGGCGCCATTTCTCTCATAGCGAACCATTGCGTTTGTTTTTATTTGCTTACAATCTATGCTAATCTCCCATCAAAAGTGGCACAGCTACCTAGAGGGTAAATTTGTTAGTCCATACTCTGTCTAGAAGCCGATATTTACGGAAAAACTTTCGCCGATCGTCCCCCAAGTCACTCGCAATTGAAAAACATAAAAGACGTCTATAGACGTCTTTGGCAGCGAACGGTCGGATTTGAAAAAACGTCTATAGACGTCTTTGGCAGCGAATGAGTTAATATTGTTTAAAAAAAACAGGACATAATAAAAGTTGACCACGTTTTGTCAGCAACATCTGCGCTAACGTTAGCTTAGCATTGTAACACCATACATGCCGGAGTCCTATGATCTGCATGTATCAAAGATTAAGCAGATTTCTAACATATATTTTATACAATCTCGATTAACCATTGCGTATCAGATCTACGTGTCTACTATCAGACACTTCTGCTGCGTAAAATGTAGATTTTTTTCCATTCAAAATGATTAGATTGACGAACCTTCCTTCTTCACCTTCGGTGCCATGTTGAGAAAGGAAGTTCCTGCGGGGTTTCATGCAGTATAATGCATGGGCGAGATCTCTTGAATGTATCGCGATAGCTGATGGTAGGGTAATGGGACATGCGCGTTGCTTCACTAAAAATAAGTAGATTGATGAACAGAAACAGCCGTAGAAATACAGTATTTAAAAACAATATATATATTTTTATTTAACACCTAAAGAAATTTTGAATTGAATTGAATTTAACATATAAGAACGATCTCAAGAGCTGTCAGTGTGTGCACAATAATGTCTCCATAAAAATTTCCTAAATACCAAATTGCCTCTTTTCTATATATATTAAATAGAATAGAATGGAATCTGTTTACTTCTTCCTCCCTCAACATGTTTTTCTAAAGAGAGGAAAATGTAATATTTAATCATGTAAATGACTACATTTGCTTAAGGAATTATTGTTACAATTGCCAGCATGTAAAATTGTGTGTGGTCGTTTGAATCTATATATCCTGCGATGGACTGGTGAACTGTCAACGGTATACCCTGCCAATTTCCTGTAGTCAACTGAGCTCCAGCTTCCCCTTTAGGAAGAACCATTACAGATAATCAATGGATGGAATTCATAATCTCATCATAATCATAATTGGCCTTTTTTTACTGAAATACATCTCAAAATACATTCAACTAACACAATGCCTACAGCCAAAAGTCCATAAAATCCTTCTTTAAGGATCAGCTGGAAATTTTGGTCATCTTCTGCCAGTTTGCTAGTATGTATATATAACTGATCTGACAGATTAAAACTACTTCCCTAGGTGAAGGCTGAAATCACATAGAGCAGTGCGTCAGTCTCACGATTATCAGAGTAAAGATAATTTAAGCAAACAATCGAACTGTACAAAAGATTTTATTTTATAATACAATGCATAAATGTGAAAATAGACAAAGAAAAAAAGGAAAGAAATTGCCCAAATCTGCAGGGAGGTTTTTTTAATCCCCATTTGACATGTTCTTCTTCCCCTTTTTCCTGGTGAGGACAAATAGAGATCATTAGATATAAAAATCTGTTTCCATCAACTGTTTTGCAATCTTATCTCAGAGATAGATTAATAGTCATTTGTTCATCTAAACGTTGACCAAACTAAAAAGAAAAGACACATTTTACAGGGAGCCAATGGAATTTCAAACAAAGTACACGGGAGATTCACGTTTTCTGAAATGTGACAT
This sequence comes from Menidia beryllina, assembly GCA_013363375.1. Classification (NCBI taxonomy): domain Eukaryota; kingdom Metazoa; phylum Chordata; class Actinopteri; order Atheriniformes; family Atherinopsidae; genus Menidia; species Menidia beryllina. The sequence continues at coordinate 7,099,411 of JABUIW010000024.1, forward strand.
ATTGGTAAGGGTCTTTCAGCCTTCCGTATATTTTTGAAAAATGTTATCAAATGTGGTGACCAATCATCAGACAGTGTTGAAAGTACACCTTCCTTACTTTTTTAATATCGCTCCAGACAAATTTGACCCGATTTTCTGAGTTGACTTCTTGCGTTTTTCTGCCTCTCCTTCTCTCTGTGCTCCATCTTTTTCCTTCAGTTGGTGTCCTTTTGTCATCTTTTTGCCACTTTTCTTTCTCATTGCCGTTTCAGGTCCACTCTCTCTTTTCTGCTCTTCGTTTGGTAACTGCTTTGGACCTTTGACCTGTGCGGTGACTTTTTTTTTCATTAGAAAGCGAGGAGTTGTGCAAATAGTGGTTCTCTTAGGAGGCTTCTTCTGAAGTCTACGCTTTACTTTACTGAAACAGGAACAAAAAAATCCATACAACGATAATCAGAACTTTAACATGACACAGAGAAACTGGACTTTACTAATAAAAGGGAAAAATCTCATTTACCTGTGTATCTTCTTGAAACCGATCATGTAGTCAGGTACTGGGCAGCCAGCTTGTTTTATGACATTTGCAATGCTGTTATACAAATTTGCAGAGAAATAAAAAAGAACTTTTTATGCTGAATGAACTTCATTCTCATCCTGCTTTAGCAGGATGTGCACACATACTCCTCTGACTTACTCTGAAGTATTGACATTTGTTGACCACTTTGACCTCAGTATAATCAGAGGCCTAAAACCAAACATACCTCCGCAACAGTGGCTTGTCATTTTCTGTAAAGAAGGTGATGGCCTTCCCCTGATGTCCAGCTCTGCCAGTACGACCTGAGGAACACACACAGACACACACGAAGGGGGTGATGTTCAGAAAGAGAGCTGAACTACATAAAAGGAAATATGAGGGTAGGGTGGCTTCATTTGTCAATCATTTTTTCCGCCTATACTCTTGTTCACAGTTCAATCTTACCAATTCGATGGATGTACTCCACCGCACTGGTGGGGAAGTCATAGTTCAGCACAAGGTTCACCCCTTTGAAGTCAATTCCTCTGGCCAGCAGAGCCGTGCAGATCAACACCCAAATCTTACCGGAGCGGAAGCTGTTCACCACGTTGTCCCTCTGGAACAGACAAGTAAAAGAGAGTGAGATATATTTAGTACAAAGCTATGAGAAGATTCTCCTTTTGCAAATCCAACTGCCAAAACAACAGATTTATAGGAAATCTCTGTAGCAGCTTCCTGTTGTAAAATTCGACTAACAATCATTGTAGAAAAACAGGAAAAGGAATGCTTTTCATCCAGCTCAATGAACTAATTTGCCACTGTTTTCACTTTTAGACAAAGGATATAAGGAAATCATTGCGTAGGTTGCAAGATGACTTTTTTTAGTGTACCTGCTGCTGTGTGCGGTCTGCATGGATCACATCAACGTTGATTCCTTCATACACCAACTCATGGAAGAGCTCCCGTGCTCGCTCTATGGACTGAACGAAAACCAGCATGGGGGGCAGAAAACCCTGAAACACACAAAGGAAAACGTTGTTTCGTCTGGTCTTAAAATGCCTAAAAGCTTACTGACTAAAAACTTGGTTATGTGCATACTTTTTTGATGATATCTCTCATGGCAACAAGCTTCCCGCTCTCTGTCCCAACAAAAAGCAGCTCCTGCTTCACCGTCTCCACCGCGGTATTTCTGAGCAAATACATTTCTTTTATTTAATACAAGCAAAAATAAAAGTCAAACCAAAATGAGTAAGAAGTTCCACAAGTCCAGCATTACCTCAATAAATAAAATTATTTCAACGTCATGTCACATTAACACAAGTGTGAAAGGTAAGTGAAAAGCTTAGGTAATCAAAGCTGAGTCCCTCAAACTTATGATATGACAAGAGAGGGAATAAAAAGCAGCTGTTAAAAGTATACAAACCTTGTTTCATGCTATTTATGTGCACATAAACAAAACTGTTGAGGTCACAAGATAGAAAGGACATATAAGATATCTACCTGTGTCCAATGTTGACAGAAACCAGGTTGTCGAGGTTCAGACGGCACCACTGTTCTACCTCTGGTGTGCATGTGGCGCTAAAGAAAGCCCTGTGCACTCTCGGCCCAGAGCATGCGAGAAAGATTGTAGCCAGCTGCTCCCTGAAGCCAGTCTTACCATCTTCAAAAAGCTTGTCCGACTCATCGACAACCAGCCACTCCACACTAGGCGCCAGAGGGGAAAAAAAAAAGCAACAAATGTTTTCTGAAAAATGGGAGATGGCAGACCATGAACAGGGTGACGGACCAAGACAGTGTGATGCTACCTGCTGAGGTCGATCGCTGGGGGGTCCTGCTTGAGAAGGAAGATTAGTCTATTTGGAGTACTGACGAGTATATCTGCACACAGAAATGCAGGGTCAAAAAGGGAAGAGAAGAACACTTCACGCTTTCATTTTTCCTCGGCTGAAAACGTCTGCTCTGTCTTACCGTATTTTTTGTTTGACTGTGGTCCATATTTCTTGGCAGCCAGGGATGCTTTATCTATGATGTGTACTCTAAAGCCAACCCCCTCTGACAGCCGGACCAGCTCTCTGTGGGTCTGATCAAAACTGAGTATAAGCAAGCAGTAAGAGCTCGACTTATCAACCCTTCTGTGTAGATGTGTGTGTGTGGGTACGGATCAATTTGGTATATTGACTCAATATTTTCACTGAAGTGAGTAAAAAGTTGGACAACTGTATCCCCGTTTGAGAAGTGGGTTTCTGAGTACCTGACTGGCCAGTTCTCTGGTGGGGGAGACGATCACAGCTCTGAAGCCCAGATTGGCTGGCTTCTGCAGGTGGGTGAGCAGTGGGAGGCAAAAGGCCAACGTTTTTCCCGATCCTGTGGGAGCGCAGGCCAGGAGTTCTCGACTCTGAATGGAATACCGGACGATCAGATACCCTCTTCATCTGTACAACCAGCCAGCAAATGAGAGAATGTACTCACATGCATCATTAGTGGTATGGCCTGCATCTGTATCGGCGTTGGTGAGTTCTGCCCTGCCTCTTTGAGGTTCTGCAGGATCCGCGGGGTCATGTTGTACTCCGACTGCAGCTCTTCAAATGTACTCACGGGGTCGGGTATGTCGCAGCCGTGCACATTTATTCGGTGTTGAGATCGGATGCGGTTCACCTTGATATAAAAAAGCAACACATTTTAGTAATGCTTTACCTTTTAAAAAGCAGTTTAAAAAAGTGGGGTGAGTTGGCGTGAGTACCTTCTCTTGATGAAGATGTTTCATCCTCTTCAGTGAGGATTTCAGTCCGTCAGTGCCTTGATCCAGACAAACAGGATAATTATCAGTATGCACAACATGTACTGAAGTGAGATCCCTTAGAGGATACCCATTCAGTCTAAAAAAATTTTTTTATACAGAGTTTAAGCATTCTGAATAACCCTGGTATTGTTTTTACCTTCCTCTTCCAACTTGTTCCTTTTTCTCTTTTTCCTCTTGCTTTTCACATCCGTCTCTTCTTCTTTCTCTTTGCCTTCTGCTTCATTTTCACTCCCCTCATCATGCTCTGCTCGATCCTCCTCCGTCTGGTTCCAGCTCTGAGCTCTGTTGGCTGCTCCTGTGCCAAAATAGTCGATCACAGAGAGCGAGCTCGATGACGTTTCAACTCCCTGAGACCTGCCAGCCTAAAAATGAAACAAAGTGTGTGCTCGTTACATCTTTAAATTAACAATATCAGATAATGCCACTCTAAGTTCATATACCTAAAAACAAATACACAAAAACACTGCTGTGTAGCAAGAGGGACTGTATTTAGCAATGGCTGATGTATCTGCTACTTAACAACCATTTATCCGCTGAAAGATGTTAAAGTTACCTTAAACCGAGCAGCATCGTGACCAAATCTCTTCAGGTCAAATTTAGCTCCAGCTCCAAGTTTTCGAAATAACTCGAAGGCGTCCATTCGTGAGGCGGCTGTAGCAGCAGCGTGGTCTGTCCGGATCCACACGCTCCTAATCAACATCCGGGTCATCCACCGCTGACTGCTACTGCCCCCTGCCGGCTGCCAACTGCTAACGCAGCCAAACGTTTGAACGTTTAATCAACGCAGAGGCCTCAAGCAGCAAGGAAAATGAAAAATATATACATATAACTAATGCTTTAAATTGATTCTTAGCGAGTTAGTGTCTGTAAATGGAAAAAAAAAAATCACTCCATGAGAAGATGCCTGAACTATTTTTTACATGATTCAGTATTTTATTTGAGATTCCAAATGAAGCCAGCTCCTTATTCTATTCATTGTAAGAAGCGTAATACAGAGGGATCTTTGCCATAATCAGGGGTCTGTAAGAATGATGTGGAAGAAAATGTAGGCGTTGTGATTACAATTCATATATCAAAATACGTTGATTCAAATTCACTATTTCTTAATAAGCCATTGATCGTCTTTGTGTTTGTGCCGTCTTACTGAGCAAGAATTCTTTTTTTTTTCCCCACACAGAGAACTAATGATTCAGATTTTTCAAGACTCTTCACATCCCTTTAACAAGTCCTCCAGGAAATGAAGCACCTCCTCTTTAGCTTGCTCATTTTCAGCCTTCAACCCATTTAGTCTGCTCAGAGTCTGTTGAAGGCCAACAATCCCCTGCTGAGGGTGGCAGCAATCTCCTCCTGAGTCTCTCTCTTCATCTGCCTCTTCTCCTCCTCCTCCTCCTCTTTCCTCTGCTCTGAGATACTTGATTAAATGCTCTTTGATACTCCTTCCCTCCTCTCCTGCCAGAGACGCACTAAGGTCAGGCATGTCCTGTGACTGGCTGATGCTGAGCAGGTGAAGAAGGGCGTGCGAGAGCGTGTGTCGCAGGCTGGCACTGTAGCGGTACTCCAGGAAGTCGTTTGTGTCTTCGCTCTTCTCGAGGGCTGTAGCCAGCGAACGCCACACGCAGCTGAAGCGCTTTGTGTCCCCGTAGCAGCTGCGGTGGGCGGGAACTGCCAGCGCGGCGGCAGATTTGATCCGGACTTTAAAGTTCTTACAAGAGATCACAACATGGCAGAGGGCAGAGAATGCGTCATGGGACCAGGGGGCCAACTCTGGAAGAAAGAAAGTGGCCATTTGGACTTTTAAGAACCAGCAAAAAATAAAAAAAAACTATAAGAACCAGCTTCATATTGTCAGTTCATTCAAACCAGTGATTTTTTTTTACACATTTCCAATAAACATTTAGAAAGATAGGCATCTTTAGATTTAGAGTCTGATGGGTACATTTATCACCCTGGAATAAATACTCACCCAGCGGCAGGGCGGGGTTCCTGAAAGCATTTCCCAACGCATAGCAGGCGTTCCATCTGACCTTCATCATAGCTTCTGACTGGACAGTTTTAACCAGAGCACGAACAGCATCTTCCAGAGGGCGCTGGAACACAGAGCGGGTCATCTGACTCTGCCGCAGGAAATGAAGCAGATTTCCAAGTGCTCTCACTGCATTGCACTTCACCTGGAAGGATTAAAGGAAGGAAGGGTGCATTAGTCCATCTGTGAAACCTATACAGATGGTTTTCATCCATTCAAATTTCTCTGCTTCAAACACCTCTCCGTTTTATCCATCCAGGACATTTGGAAACAACAGAAAAATGTGTATTTCAGTATGGATAGCCTTACCCTGTCTTTGTCAGCTGATGCCTTAGTGGCTGCCTGCAGCATCTTGAGCAGAAGCATGTCTGATAACTCTTCTTGGAAATCCACACCCACACTCTGCCTGATTAAAGAGAGAGAAGATAACCCACAGAGTGGACCACAGACCACAGTTTTAATAAACCCAGGAGATGAATCATTCCGGAGATGTTTTAATTCCTGTTCTTTCAATTCAAAGTGTAATGTCTTGCAAAACAAAACCCCCTTTATTCAGCCCATTGGCTCTGCACTGCTCGTCCATGCTGCCTTACATGTTAATAGTAAGCATGTCTGTGAGGTTTCCGAGGGACCAGGCAGCTCGGGCCCGGATATTTGTGGAGCGATCATCCAGGGCGCCCAGGATAATGTTGGCAGTGTCTGCCACAAACATGACATCCTGAAAAGAAAGCATGATGTCATTACTCATTTTTCCTTTTAGCAGAATCTCTTGACAAAGATTTCAGCTCAGAATCATCCCAGAGTCATGGTCCTACCTCTCTCAGACAGGGGAACAGTACATAGACGCCCAGTGCTCTGACAGCTGCTATCTTCACCAGGTTGTTCTCAATGTAGGTGAGCCCCAGCAGCATGGTGATGCACATCAGCTGCGTCTTGTCCTTAAAAGGGGATTGCATGTACGACTGTGAAGCTCAGTGTTGGCGCAACATACCGCAGATGATCACAGGGGCACTCACAGGCAGCTGTGCGAAGGCTTGTGGCAGGATGGAGGCGAGCGTGTCGCAGGCGCTGGCCTGCACCGTGGGATGCTGCTCGTTCTGCAGCGCTCCGTTTAGCGGCCCGCTCAACATCTGGGACCAAAACTGCACCACCTCCATTGTGTAATGGAAAATTCAAGTCATTAGATATGCCAAATTATTATCGCAATTCGTTTTGTGTTACTAATCTACAGCACAGTGACATGCATATGATTTTATCTGAGAACTTTGTCGTACTGATTTCATGCTTTCTCATAGGCGTAGTGAGTAAAATACAGAGTCTTACTTGGTTCATGGGGACCCTTGAGCTCTCAGAAACATTGCTCTCTGCTCTGTACTGCTGGATTATTCCTGTACCAAAGTCCTCTAGCAGCTAATCAGACAAAGGAGATGAAGAGGTTTGTTCCATTTCAATCTATATTGAGGCAAACACATGTATGACCGTGCGCTACCTTTGCTCCATGCCGTTGTATGGAGGAGTCCGTCTCCTCGAGGCAGCGAGCGCACACATGGCCAATCTCACTCAAACTTGTTTGAGTTAAAGAGAAGTAACCACGTACCAGGTGAGACAAGACCTAAAAATGATGAAAGAAAACAACATTCTAACGTTGCACAAATGTTTGTTTGGTGCTGTAATTTGCCGCCTTTAATCTCACCTGTAGAGCTTCAAGGCGGACAGGATGTGGCTCTAAAGCCGCACTGCTTTCTGCGCCCTCGCTGTCGGATTGGTCCTCTCTGGGCTGAGTCACTAGTGACACGCAGAGCTGCAGCAGCCACGGCGCGCTTTTGTCCTCCTCCGCCGGGGTGCGGGGGAGGGTGGGGGAGGGTGTTGACGGTGTCCGGGCGGGCGACCCCACCCCATTTCTCTGCCTCCAGCTGAGAGCCCCTTCCCGCGGCGTGAAGGAGCCGGAGCTGGCGGCGCCGCTGTAGTCCGGCTGCTGAAGGAGAAGCTGCACCTCTGGGAGGGGAGCCTGGATCGTCACCAGAGCTCCGTACAGAGTCAGGACCAACACGCGCACGTTCACATCTGAGAAAAAGAGGGCCATCGGTGGGTAACGTCAGTGGCCTGATCTCCCTGGCCACGCAGAATCATCGGAATGAACATATACCAACCTCTATGGCGGACATAAGAACGGATCTGCTTCCAGAGACGAGTGAGTAAACCAGGTTTGAGACGATGGTAGGGGGCATTGGCCACCAAGTAGGCAAGGCACTGACAAAAAGAAGAGAAGAAGATAAGGTGTGATTTGTTAGATTATCCTCAGAAGAGATCCATTATTAGATAGTTACTTTAGTTGAACACTGGTGGTAGACACCGTTTTCTTTGAATGCATACATCAAGGCTGTAGCTTTGAATGGCTCTTAGACTACAGCCCAGTACAAAGCCTTGTGTGAGAAAAGAACCTAGAGAACATCTTCTAGGCGGTTCAGATGGCTGACTAATCTAAGAGAGACCAATAGCAGAACAAAGAGTAGTAAGGAAAAAGACGAGGGAGAAAATATGAAAGCAGTCGTTTGCGAGTTAACTGCTTCTACTATTGATACTGAGATATAATTATAAGAAAGGGGAACAGTAAATAATTACAAAGCAATTACTACACAGGTCAATTTTCACTATTCAGTGACGGTCAACAGACAACACATCACAAATCATTTGGTTGATATTCACCACAACGACATGTATCCTACGTATTCAAAGTGGTAGTAACTAAACCGAGTCACTAAGTTGGTGTTTCTGTTCACCAACAAGACTCTATTCCATTTCTTTAAAAAAAATAATACCTATGTTTCTCACGACTATTCCTCGTGAGAAGTAGACAGTTTATCAGTCATGTCCTAATTCAAAAATCTAAGAAATTATATTTTTTTTAACTTTATGGCTGTGAGTTCTCCCTCACTGGCTTCACACAAACACACAGAAAGCTTGTGTCAGAGTACCTTTATGACCTGTGTGAGAGTCTGCGGGGAGCTCTCAGCTATCAGAGCCAGACTGAGACCACAGTGCAGCTCTCTGACGGCAGTGGCCAGTGTGAAGGAGAAGGGCGTGTAAGACGTTCGAGGCGATGCCGTGTCTTCAGCCACAGCCAGGAACTGACGGGAGCCATCCAATATGGCCGACAACACCTGAAGCGCGCACATCCGCACCTGGATGGAGGGATGTGATAGAGCTGTATTACCTAATTTAACGTATCCTTCATGTGGACAATTGGAAGATGGCTAAGGGTGCGTTGCACCTTTGGTGAAGGGTCTTTCAGAATAATGGTGATGAGCGTAAGAGGCGCCGGTCTCCCAGTATGAGAGTCAGGGATAAAGGAAGACCAGTATCCGTACAGGCTCCTCTTCTCCACAGCTTTCACCACGGCTAACATACAGTGCAGCGCTCCCTGACGCACACGCCCGTGGTTCAGTCTGAAGAGGCAGGAAAAGAAGCTTAAACCAAGCAGATGAAAACAAAAATACTAAAGGGGGGGCATTTTTGAAGAGCTTCTTCTGTACCTTAACTTGGTTTGAGCATTTCCCTCTGGGTCAGAAAACTCTGAGTCTGAACTGTTCAACTTCCAGGATGGGTAAAGAAACAAGCCAAATCCTTTAGGCAGGGGATCCCCCTCCTCTCTTCCTTCTCCTCCTCCTCTCTGAGGTGCAGGCACTGCCTCTTTATCCTCTTCCTCTCCATCGTCACCTGTGCTCCCTTCAGTTTTTGTCTTTTTCCCCTTTCCTTTGGATTTCTTCTTTTTATTCTTGAGAGACAAAATAAACCATCAATATTTTCTAAGGCGATTTCTAAGATAAGTCAGACTATGGAAAATTAAACAGTCTTACTCTTGCAGTTTTGCCTGCCCCCGTAGAATCCTTCGGTGGCTCAGATGTTTGTGATGGTTCAACAGGTTTTGCGGCGGGGATAACCTCGTACTGTGGAAGGGGCGCTGGGTAAAGCACAGCTGGCCACTCAGCACTTATCCCTGGAGCTCCGTGGAACATGAACCTCTGTCCAAATGAATACACAACCAACATGAAATTCTTTCCATGAATAAATAGAATAAAAAGTAGTTTGAAATCATTTGTTACCTTAAGAGCAGCCAGTACAGATCCAAGCTTTTCTCCTCCTCCGAACTTCCACTTCCCACCAGAGAGAGAAAACTGGAGTCCCTTCAGTGCAGCTTGGATCACCTGCACGGACGACCCAAAGGTAATCATAGTTTACCTTAAAAAATAAACCCTCTTACTGACCTTTCACTTAAACCCTCCATGAACTGGTACCAGGCAGTAGAACAGCTCGTCTGTGTTGGCGGGTTTTGGTATCTGCAGAGTTTCGAGGAAGACTCTGAAGCAGACACTTCTGTACTGATCATCCAAAGGGGGCTGACCTGGAATCCTGCGGAGAAAAAAGCGGGGGATATCTAATTAACGCCATCATCAGTTGAAAGGCTACTGGCTCATTCTAAGAAGCCCACCTGAGGCAGATGTTGGCCATGCATGTGAGAGCAACATGGCGCAGCTCCATATTTGGCTGAGATGGCGAGCTGTACTGGAGGAGCACTCCATCTTCATCCAGTAGGTCACTGATGTGCTGCGAATGGGAGAAATCTCGTTGCAAATATTCCAAAAATGGCCTGTTAGGTTTGTACAAAGTGGAGTGTATGATAAAAACCTGGTGGCACTGGGGCCCATTCCCATACACGACTGTGGAGAGGGCCAGGAGGATGTCCGAGTGCGTCCACGTGCTGCATGTCTTCAGTGCTGTAACAGTATAGTTCACCAACACATCCATTGTAAGTTCGTCCATTATCACCTAAAAGAAGAAATCCATTTGACTTCACAAGGAGTCCCAACAGAACAAACTCAAACAAAGAACAGGTCCTTCTGCCCATTGTTACCTTTAGTTGATTGAGGAGATGATGCACTAGCTGGCAGAACTTGATGACTAAGTGTTCTTGAGTAAGCGGCACCAGTGTGCTGGCATGTTTAAGCATAACACACACATCCTGGAAGCAAAAATAAGAGGGCTCAGTAAAAATGAAAAAAAACAACACTTTTTTACCGTAACAACTTTAAAAAAGCCTGGTTGTCACATTTGTAAAGGTGGTTTAGTTTATGGAAGATAAAACGCAAAGGGTGAGGAGACAAATAGCTGGTTGTTTTTAGGTGATGAAGTTCTGGTTTGTTGTTGTTGATTTCCTATCTTCAAAGAAGTGATTCAAATCCACTTATTCAAATGAGGGAATCATCCACTGGTCCAAATACTGGCCAACTGTTCATCATCTGTTCATGTGGCATCAAACGGTGACGGAGCCAGTGGGACTCCCATTGGTATCACAGAGAGGGCTGAAAAAAGACTTCAAGGGGGAAACGAGCTGGTAGTTACCTCTGGTTGGATACTGATATTGGGTTCGAAGGTTTTGTTGTAGTTCTCCGAGAGCAGCTGGTCAAAGAGCAGGTTGAGCTCGTCTTTCAGCTGGCCCGTGTCCGTCCGCAGGGCTCGGAGCTTCGCGGAGCAGCGGGAGAACTGCTTTTCCGCGTCCGCCAAAGCGTCCAGCTGCGACCCGTCCGCCGCTAGCGGGACGAACGGGGCCGCTTCAGCCGACAGAGAGGCCGTGGGGAGAGAAGGAGCACCACGACGTCCATGGACCGGCGCCGACATCCTGACAGGGGCCGCCATGTTTGTACCCCCGGAAGGAGTTTCCCGCCCCATCGCCTTTTGTCAAGCTCCGCTTCCAAGCGCGAGGCCCGTCCCTCCCATAGACACAATATGGTGACTCCCCTTTACAGAGGAACCAGAAATACACACAACTATAATACTGGACAAAGTTTGACTAGAAATATGGAGGGATATTTAACTGAATTAAGTGTATCATAAAAATACATACCTGTAAATCTCCCATTAAGCCCTCCATAGATCCAGACCTCTTGAAGTACTTTTTTCAAACGATTGGGTTATGTTCTAGCTAACATATCCCCTTTTGGGACTCAACTTTAGAAAATAGGACAGCGTCTTCCATTTTGAAACCCATGGACTGACGAAAAAAAGAACAAACTATCCCTTAAAAAGTAAAAACAAATTAACTGAAATTGTCAGTACACATCCGTGTTCACTTGTCATATAAAAACATAATTTTCTCTTCATTTTACAGCTACATGTGGACTCTATTTTTCATAAAGTTCCAATTGAGAATACCTCAATTTTCCCCTTTTAAAGTAAATATCCATCTTTTGGTAAATCACTCTTAAACTATTAATTCAAACAGAAAGCCAGTTGGACATCCAAAGATTTTAAACAGGGAAAGTTTTAGTAATAACTGCTTCTGTACAATGGTAACCGTTGACACCAATCCTGGTTAATTCACAATTACAGACAATGATATCAGGTTGAGACTGTTTCAGATTAACTTTTTTTGGGGGTCAGGTACACAAAAATTAAACTTTGTGCTAAAGTATAAATTGTGTAGCAATTGATGACAAGAAATCAAAGTCCTTGAATGTAAAACCAAGTCATGCTCAAAGAAAAAAAAAATATATATATATATATAAGAAACATTCTGAACCAATTTAATGTCTCAAAGTTTGTTTGTGCTCATCACATTTGAAATATCACAAATAGCAGACAGCAGACTGATTTACATTCCAGAGAAATGCAGCAGCAACAATGTAAAAATTCACAACTCAAGTGTCAACAGGATCGTTCAAGCACATACAAACTCTTAAGTCTCTCCCCGTCATTGCGGCCTGTGTGTCAGCAACAGTCCATCAGCTCTCAATGGAATTAAAAGGTCAAACGAAAACTCTGCTGCTTCTTTTAATGCACTGAAAATAAGTTATCTTACAACATATTCATGTGAAATAAACACGCCTGCACACAATGCACAGCAAAAACATCCAGAAATGATGAGCCATAACAGACTGTCAGAAGTGTGGCCAGACGGACACCGTTACGCTTTTTCTCTTCTGTGGAGGATGGATCACTGGTCCAGAAATCACTAGAGCACCGACTACTGGTGCTGATGGTGCGATGGGCAGCACAAAGTGACTAAAGAAAGCAGGGGACCAGGAGGTAGGCATGTCTGCAGAATGGTTGTGGAAAATGTACAGTACGACGCTGGCGGATGCCTCAGCCGGACTTGAAGAGCAGAATGGCCACTTGACCCAGATAGAAGTAGATGAAATGCTTCGTCTCGTGAGTAACGTAGCTGCCAAAGTTCCTCCCGACAATGCAGTGCCACGTGGGATTGTACTTCTTGTCAAACTCCTGCGAGGGGGACAATCATGGACAAGGCCTTAAGTAGACTTCAGCGCAGTCTTACCACCAATATCAGAGAGAGGCGATACCTTTTTGACATAGGCAGCGATATCCTTCTCGATGTTGTACTTTTCCATGGCCTGCATGGCACAGTCCACTGCATCCTGCTGCATTTCATCAGACATGTCGGCATTTTTGATCACTGCCTTCTTGTCAGACATGATGGCGTTCTAAATTCAAGAGAGAAAGAGAATAAAATAAAAATAACAGTTCACACAAGTGGCCTAGCAGGCTTTTCCACCATGACTATGTCACGGCTGCCAGCACCTGCCTGGATAAATGGACCATTTGCATGCATTTGAACTGGGGCTTTATTGAGGCGGGCAGCTTATCTAATGCAGTGGATGGGGACTGACAGGAGCTCTGAGTTTCCAACTGCCATGCATGCAAAAGAGAAAAATAAAATGAATTTGAGACTAAATGCTGCATCCCGATATGGGCACTACTCCTAAGCTGAAATGTGTCCGTCAACTGGTAGAACAAGCTGATGCAGCCTGATTCGCAAACAAAGCACACACAAAAATAAAATAAGTGGCCCTCAGCTGCGTCCTGAGGCGGAAGGGTCAGCGCTGGGCGGCGCACAGCAGCCTGCAGGCGCCGATGACCACGGCCAGCCCTGCACGCAGGGCCGTTCCAGCGGACGGGACGAGGGAGGCAACTCACCCTGGGAATCACTCTGGCCGTTTATCTGCGAAGTTCGGGTCTGTCGGGCTGCACGTTTCGGCAGGCTGCTCGGCGTTTGCTTCCTTTATGGCAGGTCGCGTGGTGGCTCCGCTCCTCCCTCCGCCGCACTTCCGCCCATCCATTGGCCCCGGCCGGGCCCCCACCCTGCTGACGAATGTTTTTCACTTGCGGACAACGCCCGCATCTTATTTCCACCCAGAATGCACCATTTTCACCC
>JABUIW010000024.1:7113056-7223779 GCA_013363375.1 Menidia beryllina
CCCCCCCCCCCCCCCCCCCCCCCCCCCCCCCCCCCCCCGCCCCCGGTGGGGGGCCTGATGGACGCAGCTGATCAGGTTGAGTTTGATCCGAGTGAGAGGAGAACTGCAGATCTGAAACTATTTTCTGCTTATTGGAACACTTTGGATAACACAAAAATCATGTGCTTAATGACAATTAAAAAGAATATGCACACGAATGAAGAAAAGTAGTATAATTACTAATAATTGATTAGTTTTTAAGATTGGTGTGTGCAGTTCTGCGAATCATTGTTTGTGGTATTATTGTTTGCAGTAGTGTTCCAAAGTTCATTTAGACATTGGGATGGGTATAAGGAAACACATACCGACAACTCTGGTCGACAATGCTGATTTTTCTCAACCATTTCTGTGATTAAACAAAGAACAATGGAAGAATCACAACACAAAAAGTGGGATTTATGTCTGGATGCAGCATCAAATAACATTTATTCACCGTCAAGCCGTTTTCAACCGTATGTTTCTTTACCTTGACTTACCTTAGAATGTTTAAATTCTGAAGTAACTTCTCCTTCACTGTGACCCAAATTTGACCCTGAACAACCAAACCTGTCCAAATGTGATTTATTTACATCCTTGTTTAAATGTGCTGTGTGTACAAACTCTAAACATGTTTTTTCATCCATGTCCTGCGTGTTGAGATTTTTCTAAGTGGAAGAGGAGAAGGTGGTGATGGAGCTTCCCCAAAACTCCTGCAAGTTACTGTAGATCTCCTAAAAGCTTACACCATTCCACCAGAAAGGAGGTGAGCACGGCATGGGATATTATTGTCACCATGTCTAATTTTAAAGCAATTCAGCATACAGTCGGAATGTCTTTATAGAAATAAGGACCATAAACGGTGTCCTGATCATCCCCAAAGGAGGACAGTGACACTATTTAACAAAACCGACTCCAGACATCCACTAATACACTAATATATAAATCTATACATATAGATCTAAATATATAGAGCCAAAATTTAGTTGAAGGTTTAAATCCTGAGTGGCTAGCTTCCACTATGTGGTTTAATGCCATGTTGTATATAAAGTATTCCTTCTGTCATGTTGTGGTCAGCGAAACGACATGAAATCATGAATAAAGCAGCATTTTAAATGAGTCCTACTAATTGATATAAAATTACAGTCATTTCTGTGAACACAAACATGCTGTTCATCGCTTGTTTGGTTAGTTAGAATCAGGTCATACCCTTTAACTTTGAATGGAACACAATTCATATAACCTGTAAAAACAGATTCATGAACATTTGACGAAAATCTGTTTAGTGGAAAAAAAAATTGTTGTGAGGGCAAGAAAAGAAAAACAAGATATTTTGATGTTACCGAATGTTTTATTAAAAGAGAATAAACCTTTGCAATAGTGGTGAGTATACTCAAGAAAATTAGAAACATCCACGTTTGGAAAGACTATGGTACCTTAGGGTGGTGGGAGATACAAACCACATTAACGTCATATTCCCTTGTTGCCTCCCAGACTTCCCACTTCCCTGACAAAGGTTGCAAACTATTTACCACTCTCCTTACGTGTGTGGATCCATCCTGCACCTCCCAGCCCTCCTCCTGGTTCTGATCCAAGCTTTGCTCTTCTTTTTTTTTTTTTTAATACAAAAAAAAATAAAGAAAAATTTGGGAAAAATAATGGTTCATCACTGCCTCAGAGGTCCCATGCAAAATGGAAGAAATAATTTGGAAAAGCCAATTTTGTCTCATTATCCTACTAAAATGATTCCAGTTTGCTGGGTTTTGTGGACAGGGCCAGGGTCGTGCTCCATGTATCCATCCTGAAGCCTAATCCTAATCCTGATCTGATCCTGAATCCTGATCCGGATCCGGAATGGGGAGACAATGAGCCCAGTCCAAACCTTCAGAATACCAGCAGAACCAAAGAGAAGGAGGCAAGTTAGAATCACACCTTCAGAAATTACTTCAAGAAAAGTTCATAAATGCAGCTACCAGGGAGTTTACTTTTAGGAGAAAAAACAAAAAGGGGACACCATCTACAATCAAGCCCAAAGTTACAACCAGTTGGGAAAAAGCTAAACAAGCTCAGGGTCTCCAAATACAGCAAGGTGTACAGCACGGTACTGTAACATTCAGCAACGGCACAGTAAAGTTTAAAGTGAACCTTTAAAACGAAACAAAAAAATTCACTAAAGCCTTAGAATGCAGATTTCACAGTTGACAAGGCACAGCCATCATACCATTGGTGCCACATTTGATTCCTCCTCCTCCTGTTTATCTTAACATGAACTGACTCCTCTCTTCCCATCCTATCCTGTTCCTCTGAACTCTACAGAGAAACACACAAGAAGGTCAGAGGACAGTTGTATATGCTTGACAGAGGTCAAAAATGTTTGCAAAAGGAGCTAAAGCATTCAACCATGACAGACAGACGAAGAGAGTTGCAGAGATATGAGGGTGAGATGGAAAGCAGAAACAGAGCCTTCATGAGACGGAAATAAGGGGAAAGAAAGAAGCCACACTGGGTCATGAATATAGGGCCAAACCAAACCAAACAAAAAAAGAAAAAAAAGAAAAAGAAAAGTGGAGGGAAACAGAACACAACAACACAACAGGGTGCACAGATGACAAGATAATCCTTGGTGAATACACAATCTGTTATGTGATGGGGACACTTCCTCTGCGGCTACACCCTGATAGGTCATCGCCTCGTTTTGGGTCAATCTAGGTGCGAGAGCGGGAGCGGGAACGAGAGCGGGAGCGGCGGGGCGAGTAGCGTGGAGATGCCCGGCTCCCGCGGCGGGGGGAGTAGCTGCGGGAGCGGCTCCTGCTCCGGCTCCGGCTGCGGGAGCGGGAGCGGCCGCCGTAGCTGGGGCTGCGAGGTCCATCCATCTTCACACGAATGTAGGCCGTCTCTCCCTAAAGACACACCCAAACGCACAACCAGCCCCTTTGTTACGATCAGTGAACCTCAGTTCGGTACTCATGGAAGTATCATTCGGCAGATTTGTTCGGAGAAGCCAGAAATAGGCTAATGGCTGTTTTTAAAATTCCACCTTTAAGCACACGATATGTGTTCCATTGCAAACACTCAAAATCAACAACAGGCTTTACTTACTGGCTGGTCATTGTTTCATTTAGGTACGTTTTTGAACCGCCAAATGAAGTCCCAGAGACTCTCCTCAGCTAGTAAGATTCATGCTCTGATCTTTTACGTACCTCATGGGAGCGAAACTTGGTGTTATCCAGTTTACGCACAGCGTACGTCATGTCTTCTTTGCGCACAAACTCCACCACTCCAGTGCCATCACGGAACACATCAGCATAACATACATCACCTGCCTCCCGCATGTGATCCTTCAGGTCTTGCCAGCTCCCGCTGGGGGGTAGACCTGACAGGCGAGATGATGGAATGAGACTCAGATAGTGGACGAAAAATAAAGAACCTACAGAAATAAGGAAAATATCACCTACCTGACACAACCACCCTGTTCTCGGAGCGTCGAGATGGGGGGCCATACCTTCCCCTAGGGGGTCCCATCCCCCCTCCTACTCCTCCTCCTCCTCCTCCTCCACCGCCACCACCTCCTCCTCCTCCTCCTCCCCTTCCACTTCTTGGAAACTCCACACGCAGGCGGTAGCCATCGTAATCATAACCATCTCGCCCGTACACAGCATCCTCTGCATCCCTGCAAAGTAATTCGACAAAGTTATCAGGAGCTGTAGGGCTGAGCATCTATTAATCTGTTCTGATCACATTGAATAGGACAAGAACCACCATTTTCCATAACATACTGCTAAACTTTGGCTTTCACTGCCTTCTAACTCATCTTAAACCATTATGGTATAAGTTCTCATCTACTTTTTCTTTTAAAGCCTAACCTACCTGACTTCAGTTAGTGTACTTGGCACAGTGTGACTTTTCAAGTTGTTTATTAGTTTTAAAGAAGCAAAATAACATTATACACTAGACACATTAAGGCAAACCAAATCTCTTAAATGGAAGAAACGTGGAAAGAAAAGTCACACACTGGAGCATCAGAGTAGAATAAAGAAAAAGGCTTTTGTTCAGTTTAAACTCTAATTTGGTTCATCTGTGTGATTTTAACTTTTAATTTTGAGAATTTGTTGTTTTTCTTTCATCAAATTTGACATTGTAAGTCATATTTATCATACCTTCTGCACTTTTAAATACATAAAACATTCCAAATGACTTGGTTGTGCCCATAGAGCGGTTAGCCGGACGCACCAGGCCTCAGGGAGCGCAGATAACACAAACACCCCCCGCCACCGGGATCCGTTTAACTCACAACCACCACGCAGACTGTTAGGTCAAGTCTCAGTATCTCCCAACACAAAAACACGTGTTCGGTTTCCGCCGATAAGGCGGGGAGCCGAGCCTCTGTCGGTGCATTTCAACTTTTGAAAGCTCCGTGGGGTGTTCGGGCTAACTGCGCACTTAGCCGAGCGTGGCGGGGAACCGACGCTCACCTCGGGTCCTCGAACTGCACGAAGGCAAACGGTGGTCCTCCTCGACGGTTTTTCAGGTCAATATCCCGAATAGATCCGTACTTGTAAAATAAATCTTCCACGTCTTTGGAGCGGATGTCCGGGGGAAGATTCCCCACGTATATTCTACAGTCGTTACTACCCGCGGGTCCGCGAATAATTCCAGTCATGATGTAACCAACTGAAGCGAGGTTAAGGATTAGAGAATCCGGCGGGCTATTTACGCTTTCAACTCCGAACTAACCCGTTAAACGATACGTCGACCGAAACAAGGGACAGCTACGACAGATGTCCAAGCAGTAGACAAAGAGTTACACGAGTTGGAAGACACAAGGCAGCCACTTGCACCTTCTTCTTCGGTGCAGAGAAATGGGAAATTAGCTTTAAAGATAAAAAATGGCGCCATCTATCGGCACCAGAGTCTAACTCCAAGGGCCTAAACTTGGAAACAATCGAGCCATCGCTCAAATTCATCAAGCTGCTCTATAAAGCTGAGCTGTATAACATATTATAACTGTAAAACATTTGAAGCTATTCAATATCAGCAGAAGACCTGTATATGTGGAGATTTGTATCACTATTCTCAATTATAAGGATAACTATAGAGATCAGTCACTGCTTTGGCTCAAAATGCAATGAAACAGTGTTCTTTTTCTTAACTAAAGAGAGATAAAGAATAAAATGGACCTACAAGTTGAGTTACATCTTTATTCTTTAACTCTCAATAACTTACATTAGGGAAGTGAAATTCAAAGATAAAACTTTACAAAATTTCAAGTTTTTAACTGTGCAGTGTCAGACAATCAGAGCAGTCTACCAATAAAATCTTAGAACAGAAATACCTTTTCATATAAACAAGTTGAAAAAAATGACATGACCGAGTCGCAAACAACACCCCCGACCTGTAAATCAAAATTTCTTATTGCTGACATCTGCACATAAAATAGCAAGGCCACCCAAAACAGAAACCTATCTATTACATGCTTTTTGTACATCACACCTTGTTCTCTTCAGGTGTCTCTCAGTCATTTTTAGCTTTCTTTTCTCTATATCTTTGCCTTGCTTCAGACGCTATTTTGATAAGTGACAACAGAATAGGCACACACATGGGCAGGAACAGTGGTATGTAGATAGCAAACTTCTGGTCATCGGGAAAGTACAGGAGATGGAGAAGTGAAGGGTCAAAGAAGGCTTTCTCTGATGCCTGGATGGCATCTTTACTGTACTGCAGAGCAAAGCCCAGGTTCCCAGCCTCTAGCTCAGCCACAGCCAGCTGCAGAGACGACACCGCACTGGAAACCTAAGAGACAGAGAAAGCAATCGCAGGTTGGATACGGTAATGCAGCTAAAAAGCATAAGAAACTACCCTCTTACAGTGAGCTGAGGTAATCAATAGTTGGATGATACCCTGATAATTAGCCAAATTTTTTAACCATAACCCCCCTTTACTTGTGAAGAAGGCATTCAAATGTTGTCAGAGAAAAATACTGGCATCTTTATAAACCACAAATGCATATGAAAATGTGAGAAACACGTGTTTTAAGACAGCTCTTCGTGTACGTTACCTGTTGGGCGATGTTGTCATTAAGAACAATGTTGCCTATCTGATCCAGCAGTTGTTCAAGAGAGGTAATGGTCGTGGTGGCTGTTGCGATGTTTTCCACACTGCGACTCCACATGAGACGGTCCAGCTCCCAGTCAGCTAGCCCTGTGCTGCCGCATGGCGCAACCAAGAAGTCGGTGGGAGTCGATGATGACTGCACGCCCAGCAGCAGTCTGACGGGACACGTGATGGGAGAAGTTACTTTGTGTCTACAAGAGAAGGGAAACACTGTCACAGTGCAGGTTAACACATACCGAATCTGTGCAAGGAAGACTCCCATGACTTTAGCCATGTTGATGTTGATGTCAACAGGAAACTCAGCCTCTGACTTATAGAAACCGTTCACATTATAAACCTGAAGAAACAAGACCACATGTAAACGCTTTTTCTGCATTTACATGCATAAAAAGCTGAACGGGGTGGAATAAATGGATGTTTAAACCTTACACATTTTTTTAGTTAGTCTGTAGCATCTTGTGATGACCTTACCATAATTCCACCCCAACGGGGGGAGTGAAACGCATTTGAGGGCACTTTCTGCTTCTTGTGATCCTGGATATAAAGAGGTGAACGGAGGGCATCCGGGACGTAGAGAAGAAAATTCAGCACTGGATTGGAAGACGCCGCATTAGACCCTGGAAATTTAATGATAACGACATTTTCCTAATGAATGACTATGTAAAACTAACTTTAAAAAGCCTTCCATGTTCATTTGGGTAATCTTAAAAAATGGGGGAAAAAAAAAACACTTTTACCAAGTCTGGCCTCCACCGGGTTGATGACATGTGCCAGGCTGTCTGCATTGAGCATGTAGGCCTTGTGGCTGCTGTCAAAACGTGGGTTCACGCCAAGCACGGCATAGTGTAAGGTCTGTAAAAAACACATGAACGTAAAGCTGCTGGGCAGCTATTCATGACAACATATTGCTTCTATTTATACCTGTGAATCCATACTAAAGTTGGCCAAGGGGGCCAGCTTTGTTAGCAAAGGCTGGATGTAGGTGTGAACAGCACCCTCAATGTCCCAATGGATTCGGTGTGACTTTGGGTCAGGATTCAACAGACTGAACGTTATCTCATAACCTAAACAGAAGATAAAGAAAGTGTTAGGAGGAAATTTGATCCACTTTGTGGCTTCGCGAAAAAAATTGGAAGACAAAAACAACCTGGGCTTGACTTGAAGGCTCTCATGCTGTCAGCGATGCTCTCCCTGCTACCAGGGTTAAAGCGGACTCTGTCGCTGAGCGCAGCGGTGATGTCGGCGTGGCTGAAGGACATCACCTGCAGCACTTCTTTGATCCGGGGCTTCAGGTTTGAAAGCAGCTGCTCCAGAGTCTTGCCATTTCGCATCTGAGCACCCAGACGCAGCAGGGCTGTCCGTCTCTGACCAACATACACGCTCACATCCTGAGAAGCGCAGAGGTACATGACAAAATACTTACACTACTCATAAAAACATGAAAGCCGATAGCCAAACATATCCTCCGATTCATTTTTCTACAAACGTGCAAAAAGCTTAACCTCAGCCAGAAGTGCAGACGACTCTGGAATCACATATACGACCAGAGAACCACAGGGACTCTCACTGAGAGTGTGCAGAGATAGATCTGCCTCTGCAGGAGCAAAAGCAAGAGCCACAGAAGGAAGTGACCATCTGTGAGATAATATCGCAGCTACACGTGAAATGCATACAGCTGGGTTTGACTGGGAGTTGACCTGCAGCTGTAGGTTTGTTCAAGGCGTCCTCCTCCATGACTGTAGCTGTTCGGTACCTCGTCTCATACCTGTACCTCATAACTGTGTCCTCTGGAAAAAGAACGAATCAGAGAAAGGAATTAATTAAAAGGCCTCTAATTATTAAATTAAAGCCTATGGGACATCATTAAGCACCATCCACAACGCGGTCCTCATCCTGTGACTGTATGAGCGGGACCTTCTTCTGCTGCTCAGGTGTCACGGTACCACGTGCAAACACAACTTCCACATCAGCACTCAACTGGAGCTGCACAGAACAAAAACAGAGAGCGCGGGACAGCTGAGAACGGGAAATACACCTGAGAGATGAATGAGCCGTGAGACGAGAGTCAGGCGACGACTGGGAGGCATGAACAAACCTGCAGTTTTGCCAGTTCTCTTATCTGACTGACAGGCAGCCAGGCCCGGTACGTCTCTGTTGTTCGCCACCACAGGGGCACTCCGACCACGATGACCACCACTGCTATGGACAGAGCAGCCAGCTGACCGCGCCTGCGCTCTGAAAGGACCAAATGGTTTCTCTGTTTTTCCTTTAACTTACAGGGAATATGAGTGAAGAATAGAACAATCCTGTGTACAGTGGCATCCGAAAACTGCTAAATAGCTATTTTTTACTTGTACCGTTCATAAGAGCCAAGAGTAGAAAATGTTTAATATTTTATGTTTAAGAAAAGTCCAAATTATTTTTCTACTTCTTCTTCTGCTTAACATTTCAGCTCTAACTGTCATACATGTGACAGAATAATCTGTCCTTTTAAACTTGAGATTTAAGCGTCAGATTTGTTCTATACTAAAGTCTCCATATTCATCCTTTGAAATGGCAGCTGTAATCATAACCATTGATGATGCACGCATATGGGGTTAAAACCTTCAGCATAATTCTTTAATACACTCTTACAAGAAAGCACTAATGGCAAAAAGATTTGCTCTTTTGATGTACTGATTAAACTTAAAACTGCGCATATATTTGCAGCATATTTCTGAGTAAAGAAGCAGCTACAGCTAGTTAGCTTTTAGCATAACGAGCTTAAAGCTTTAGGAAATTGATAGCTTTTGGTAGAATTGAAACATCGGCACCAGATTCCTTTTAAAGAATAGTAATTTATGGAATTTAAAGGACAAAATATTTGTATAGCGAATTCTGTGTTCACTCCACTCACCTACTTCCGTGGTGGCCATTTCTGTCAATGAACTGGATGTGCTTGTTCACCGTCACAGGTCACATGACCGAAGGAGGAAATAGGCCACCAACGGTAGAACAGCTTTATGATTTAAAGAAATGTATTGGTACAGTTTATTTTTATAAATCCGTGTCTCTATGACCCATACTAAAAAAAATGGGAAACCGGGAACGCAGCGACCCGGCGTTAATATTAAGGACACATTCGGAATTGGGACTTCTGGAGTGACTTGCGTCCCCCTGTGGTGAGTTTAACACGCAATTCACCTCAGAGTGCACCAATACATGATATTAAATCATAAATATAACGTAAGTATAAGGTTATAACCGTTGTATTGAGTTTGGCAACACATTAAGTAATGTAAGATTTTTTTCCTGATCCAATTCAAAGACTTAGAAGCAGTGTGCCAGCTTATTCTGCTGTCATTTATCTGTGTGTGGTAGAATAATGCAATGTAACAGTGTAAAATTGAACAAACTATGGCTTTTTTTTATTAAAAGGAGCTAATACTTGCCTTAGTTAAAAAAAAATAAAAAAAAATAAAACAGTTTGTCCTATTTGCCACGACAGCTTTCAGAAAAATCTTCAGCCTTCACTGCATAGCTCTATGACTGGAGTAAAATTTAAAAAAGTTTTCAGACACTAGTTCTACAGATGCCTCCTCAAACTGACCACTTCCTTGTTGTGCTTCCTGTTGGTAAGAAAAGTCCAAATTATTTTTCTACTTCTTCTTCTTCTGCTTAACATTTCAGCTCTAACTGTCATACATGTGACAGAATAATCTGTCCTTTTAAACTTGAGATTTAAGCGTCAGATTTGTTCTGACCTTACCAACAGGAAGTACAACAAGGAAGTGGTCAGTTTGAGGAGGCATCTGTAGAACTAGTGTCTGAAAACTGGTGTAGTAGAAGGAATTGAGAACAAAATGGCACTTGAAAAGACTGAGTTCTACACAACAGAGCAACAACACAGATGATATAGGTGTATTTTAGTTTATTTTCTCCACTATTTGACACACCGAGTGTTTCAAGAACAATATTAACATCACATCACAGTATTCCAACACAGCAGTGACCGTTTCCACACTGCTGACCCCAACATGTTGGTCCTTGTTGCGTGTGTGTAAGTCAATATAAACCCATCTGATCTTCGAGTGGGGCAGGCAGGTGGAAACAGCTGGGTAAGGGGTGGGGGGGGGGGGCAGGGTGACACACACAAGCACCACATAATAGCGACACCTTCACACAACTGAATACAGTAATTACGGTGTGAAATTTAAAGCTAATGTTATACTGAGAAGACACACATGATGATTTCTTTTTTTCCCCCATGGCCAATGACGATAAGGAGCACAAGAACAAAGACATTAAGATGAGTCTCGGTGTGGAGCGGGTTGTTTCAGTACCGTCTGTTTAATTTCTGCTGGATCCACAGCTGTGTGAAAGCATTATATATGCTCAGATGAACAACCCTTCATTGTTCATCTCCTCCCTTTGCCCTTTAACATATGTACTGTTGTCACTAATGACTCGGTTGGTCCCACTGTTATTGTGAATGTTAGTATAGCATTTGGATTAAAAAGCCAGTGTTTTGCTCCGACAGGCGTGACACTCGCATGCTGAGCTGGTCTTCTTGGGAGCACCTGATGTGGAGACAGGCGTGCTCATGAGGAGGCATGAAATGAATACTGACTGATTATCTTGGTTACACTCTGCTGCCTCCAACCTCAGTCTCTGAGCCCTACCAAAGGTAGTGATAAAATGATTCAATACTTAAGTTACGAATGGTCTCAAACTGCATTGATTTTGTTGGAACAGAAAAAGGAAAAGAAAAACCAAACCCAAACAAAGAAAGCCTGTTCCCTTTAGTATTGTCATGGTATCTTGCTTTTAAATACACATTTAACAATGTAATCTCAATAACTGATAACAAAGTAAACAGCACAGGCCTGTGACTGATGGAAGAGTGAGGGAGAATAGCAGAGCAGATATAAGACTAGAACTAGGCCACAGCTGAATGTGGGAGTTTTGACGTTTAGTAGGCGTGGTTAGCCACGTAGAGGGACTTTGAGGCGGCGCCACCAGTTGCAGATGACTCGTACTTGCCGAGTGCAGCCTTGCCATTTGCCTGGAAAGACAAAAACAATATAAATAAATACAAGCTCTCCTGCATCAGCATATAATGAACAACTCGTTGCGTTTTGACTGACCTCCGCGCGCTTGATGAACTCCTCGGTGGCGGCCTTCTCGTTGTTCAGCTCTCCTTTCCAGGCGGTGAGGGCGGAGGCCTGCAGGGCGCGGCCGTAAGAGAAGGTCAGGGCCCAGGGCTTAGCGAGCGGGCAGGTGTTGATGGCATTGAGGTTCACGCTGGCCTCCTCTTCAGACTGACCACCAGACAGGAATGTCACCCCTATAAGGTTTAAAAAAAAAAAAATTGTTACGAGTCAACTCAAAGCTGGGGTCTGAGAACATATGATAAGGGGGCCAACAGAGTTAGATATATATGTGTGCCCAGACACAAGCTGTTCAGCCACCTGGGACAGCTGGAGGCACGGTGCGGCGCAGGGCAGTGACAGTAGCCATGGCAATCTCCTCGTTGCTGAACTTGGTGGGGCAGGAGTGTCCGGGTGTGACCATGTTGGGCTTCAGGAGGGTGCCCTCCAGGTACACATGGTGGTCTGACAGAGCCTTGTACACAGCAGCTAGGACCTAAAAGCAAACCAGACATTGTTACAACACTTTGTGACACACACTCACACACACACTCACACAGGGATGGACCTTACCTTCTCTGTGACGTACTGGCAACGCTTCAGGTCATGTTCTCCATCAGGAAGGATCTCAGGCTCCACAATTGGGACAATGCCATTCTATAAAACATTTAAAAAAAAAAAACAATCCTTCTCTGTGAATCATGGTTGGGGTTTATAACATTCTGTGGTTTCATTTAACTCAAAAGGTAAGCCGTCTTTTAATCATTTATTTCCAGTCTTTGTTCAGTTCCCACTCACCTGCTGGCAGATGCTGGCATACCGGGCCAACACATTGGCATTCTCAAAGATGGCCAGCTCGGACGGCGTGGTCTCGCTGATCTTCAGCACACTACGCCACTTGGCAAAGTCTGCGCCGTCCTTCTTGTACTGTGCGCAGCGCTCAGAGAGCCCGTCCAGACCTGCACCCAGAACACAGCGTGGAGCATCAAGCATCAAGAGCACGCCATCTGGGGGTTGCCAGGTTACCGGTTTCTCGCTGCTGGCGCCTACCTTGAGTGGTGGTCTCTCCGTTTGTTCCGGCGAGGGGCACGACGCCTTTATCCACCTGGAGACAGACAAACAGGCATGCCTCTGAAGCTGAGTTTGTTGTCACAACTTGGCCTGCTGATTTGGGTGGTTGTATGTGTAAACATGGCAACATATTTGTGTTGTTGCAAAGTTTCCAGTTTCACCTGCCTGAACCGACCAGAGTGCTTTTGTTGGGGACTTTAACTGGCCGGCTGCAGTGCTGTGCGCCGCTCACCTTGATGCCGACCACGATGCCGCGGTCTTTGATGAGCTTGGAGAAGGGGGTGCCATCGTCTGTGTTCTGGTAGAGGGTTTCGTGGAAGAAGATGACTCCTCCGATACAGCTGTCGATGCGCTGGTCGGCGGTGAAGAGCAGCTGGCGGTAGCGGCGGCGGTTCTCCTCCGTGTTCTCGACCCCGATTGGGGTCAAACGCTTGGCCATGCTGCCTAAAAAAGAAAAAAGAAAAACGCACGTTTACACAACAAAGCCCGAAAAGCCTTCGGAGAACTTCAAATGTGGGTACATTGACCTGCAGCTGTTCAGTCAGTGTTTTAAAGGAACGCTTGCTTTTTTTTTTATGGGAAGTGACAGAGTGAGCACCTGCAGGTGTTCTCAGTGCTATGGGTGTGAACCTGCTGAATCCCAAACCTACCGGTGGACTCATCAGCTGCAAGGATCCCTTTTCCTGGGGCGACGATCCTCTGGGCGATGTCTGCCAGCTCCTTCTTCTGCTCAGGAGTCAGTGCCGGATACTGGTGAGTCATGGTGGCTGAAAGAGAGAGCGACATTCTTTGACCGCTTGCATCCGGACGACTGCCCCGCAACGACATAGTTTCACACCCCCCCCTCCTCAACGTGGCTAACGTGCTACAGCACAGAGCAGCATGATGGCACTCAGTCACTCCAGTGATGCAGCTGGTGTGTGTGTGTGTGTGGGTGGGATGTGACAAAAACCAAAGACAGTGAGCTGTTTCCTGAGGGGAAAAAGCTGGACGCGCCGTGTTCAGTAATCCAGACGTGTGTGAGAGTTCCTCATTGATATTATTCATGCATTGGGAACAGGTGGTGAAATCCTCTGACACGTTATCGGTGTGGCTCTCAGGAGCAGCTTGGCGTGAGCAGCCTCCAACTAGGGTATTCTGTTCCCTTCTCCTTTCTTCAATCTGTCGTAAATAAGCAGTTACGCAACTCCTCCCCCCCTCCCTTCCGCATGTGAATCACAGCAGACAGAGAGGGGGGAGGTGTTATGAAACAACGCTCCTATAGAGCGTGCTGCCAGTCCCCATTACAGGACTGAATGCACCTAGGCCCATACGCCTCTCCTCAGCAACACTCCCCCCGGTTTCCCCTTTTGTCATGATATCCCCTTTAATAGATCAAGCCCGACGTTTGAATAATTTGCCCCCCTTTAGTATTGCTGCCTCTTAAAAACTGCTAATTATTTCCTGTAAACTCCAAGTCAGGTGATCACACATAGGGGTTGTAGGTTTCCACCCGACTCCCAAACAGGCAGGGTATTCCGGGAGACAAGCCGCGGCTCGTCTTTCTGGGTGACTGCACCGCTTGCTGAGCCGTCGCTGATTGAAGCTTTGTTCCTGCATTCTGGACTACGGCGGTATGCACGGTTAGAATGGATCGGCTAGGATCAATTAGTCTGATGAACAGCTAGGAGGTTAGCAGCAGCCGGCAGCTGTGAGCACAGCTTTGCATTTAAAAAAAGAATATGGCTGCTGTCTATGTTGGAACGAAATAAAATAAAACATACAGCCTCATATGGTTTGCATTTTAACAACAATATCGTGCCATGAGGATATAACACTACTAAATAAACTTAGTTGACCACTTAAATCCAAACCGAGGCCGTTATGCTTTGATAGGTCACTGCCTGGGAAACCCTGCACCCCCTATAGTAATCCTCAGCTTAATGCTAAGAGATAACAGCCAGCAGGTCACTGCTCTTAGTTACATTTTACACGCAGGTGAAATTAAACAGGCGGGATCTGCAGGGCACAATGCGTCTCCTGAGGAGGACAATTAGTTCAGGAGTGTGCACCACAAGACGCCAGTCTCAAGTGAAATAAAGCCCGTATCTACACTTGATAAAAGTCCCCAGGCTCGATAAGTAGGGCTGTATTTTATCTGCCTGCCAGACAAAAGCTCGGCAAATGTCTGCAATCTTTCGTGAGGCAGCTGCATGTTTCAACAATACACTTTACTGGGATTCTGAGGACACACTGCAGTCCTCACATGACTAGTGCAATGTAATCAGGCAAGGGAACTGGTCCCAGTACTGGGATTGACACCTGATCAATAACTTAACCTAATGGAAGAGTAGTAGAGCGGTTTGTGACCTGAAAGCTGTCTGTTAAACTAATGTCAATATAAAACTAAATACTTAGAATGGAATAAAAGAAAAAAATATATACTTTCTCATTCATCCACAACCTATCTTTGTGCATTTATACTTTCTGACAACGTGACCCTTAAAAGTCTGCTTTAATGAACTTATGTAAACCTTGGTCTATATTCAGATTTAATCCATTTAGTTGCGTCTAGAGATGCATTTCACTTTACTTCATGTTAGCTGTAATAATTTTTATAAGAGGGCTGGAATGAAATGCATTACCGTGTTATTCCTTTTATTTTAGGATTGATGCCGACTCCTGGATATCACAGATCAATCAAAACTAAGCCCAGTTGTTGTCTTTTAAAGGCAGACTTTCCCCTGCATTTGTACCTAAAGGATGCTGGAGATACCACAGTTTCTTAATTTAGGATCTGCTCCCTCAGCGTCTCCTGGAAACGCCCTGCTCATGGGGGAACATAGGAGCAAAACAACCTGAAGACGGGCCACATCATCCAGTTATTAAGAGCCCTGATGATACAGAAGTCAAACTAAAGCAAAGACAGTTTCATATCAACTCATTTGATAGATTTGGCTTATGGGTTGGCAGGATCAAAGCAGGCTTAATGGTTAGCATAAAAGCTCATTTATTCATATCTGTTTTTCAAAATTGGTTAACTGACATTAGAAATGAGTTTCCCAAGGGCACCTTAGTCTTTGTTTCTTTAGGTGTCCTTTTTGTGCCTTTCCTTCACAGTCTTATAAATCACACCAGAGAATTCATGAGCAGGACTCAGCAAGGTCTCGTGCAGCGTTTGAGAAAAACTATCCTGCAGCAGAGGCATCACAGTATGTCGCCATTTCCACTTCTTAGCAGATTTTTACTTCAGCTTGTTGCAGTCTTTTCCTCAACATGACAAACACCATTTCTGTACTGCGACACCAAGATGAACGGCCAACTCTCAGCTGCGCCACGCCTGGCTTTCAAAAAATTGATAAAAAATAAATATATGTATGGAATGCAAAATATAAAATGCACATCAAAATTCTCATTCCTACCGGAGCAATTTAACATCCTGAAATCATTTCAGTGTGATAAGAAAAAAAAAATCCATTTGTTGCTTGTCTGAAAGTCAGCCATCTTTCACCTTGAAAAAGAACCCGCCCAGAATGGAGTCAAAGGTCACAAATGCATCAACATCAATATCAACAGCTATGGCAATCATGCTGCAGCTGTTTGAAGCATTGCTGCAAGCCTTTAACTACGGTGTGTTCGAAGCTCGTGCACTATGATGCCTAGCAATTATAAGGCTGCAGGTAGTGGGGATGAACTCAGTTTTTCTAGTCAAGAAAAAAAAAAAAAAAAGAAAGAAAAAAAAGGTACCAACAGATATTAAACAAAAGTAGGCTGTCATTACATTGATAAAATATATATATTGTTATTTTTTTTGTAGAAATAAAGCAAAAGGGGAGAGGATGGGGGATCTATTATTTTGTTGCCATGTGTGTATCAACAATGGCCCCTGGGGGCCTATCAGCCTTGTTGTTCCTTCTACATTGCAAGCCGCACTAGCTTTGTGGCAGTGAAATGGCTCCTGCAGGGCAGCACTAGTCAAAATAGAAAAAGCCTTCTTGCTGCGCTGCATTTTTAAATCTTTTTTTTTTTTTTTACCAGGGGGGCTGCTGGCCTTGGCGCTGATGCACGTCCCTGTATTTGGGCTGCTTCTATCTTCAGGCCTTGATCCAGCAGCAGCACTAGCAGGAGCACTGTTGCCCATGTAGCTCACTGATACAGGAGCCTATGGCAGATGTCAAGGCTGCGTGCGTGTGGCAGTTCAAAGAGAGGTTGACACGAGTGAAAATGTGCAGGTTACACCACAGCAACATTTCCATCTGGAACACAGCTCATTAAGCATGAAACAGGTATGGCAGACGACGGGCTGGAGAGGGCCAACTCTCATCTCTGAAAAGCAGCGACTGGGGATTTTGAATGTAAATGGTGTACACAAAACATGGCTGAAACAATTGTGCTTAGTTTTCCTCCGCTTTTGCAAGAAAATAACATCAGTGACGAGATTATCTTTACTGTCTACCAAAGGAAATATATCATCTGAGGTAGGAACAGAAACTAATCTTAATGAGTTTCTAATGTTAGCTTTATAATAAATCTAAAGAAAATGTTCATCATATTCTCTGCTCTTCTTTTAATGGACGTCTGATTTCCTCGCGACTCCAATCCGTGACGCTTTACCTACGTGTTCTCATTTTTGGGAGTCTCCTCGGCCCGCCCCGCCTCCATCCCATCAGAGGTCTACGTGCTGGTGAACAGATACACCCTGACAGGAAACGCCATCGCCATCGTCATCGCCCTCCCCCCTCCATCACCCACCCCTGTTTCTATACACGTTTTTCAGCTCAAATTGACTCCAAGTAAGACATTTTCAAATTTCATGGCCCGAATGCGTCGATGAGAAGTAGAAACCTACGCAACAGGCTCATCTCCTTCACTTCCATCCCTGAAGGTCACCGTTTTAACGCCCTTCCTGTTGCGTATTTCGATTATGGGCGAAAACGCGTAACTTTAGAGATATTGTTTTTGACAAATCGAGAGTGTAACGGTTCTGTAAGCACACAAAGGCACAATAGACATGTTTAACATCGACTGTCATTCACTTCTGGCTTTACTAGCAAGGAAGCAAAAAAAGTTAGCTTTCCGTAGCGCAGCATCACATTGCCATCAGCATCAATACTGGCGCTATCGTTCATGTGACCAATAACTGTCTAGGAATGTGTGAAGCCTTTCTCGTTAGGGTGAGAGTTGAATCTTACCGACAGGTAGATGTAAGAGTGGTTCGAGAGCAGGTGAGTTGGGTGCGGAGGATGCAGAGCCGTCTCTTCTTTCAATGCTGCAGCGCAACGTGACCCTTTACAAAGCTTCGAGAAGGGGGCGGAGCTAACATCCCGCATCACGTGATGCAGCGCCGCTTAATCGCAAACGCGCATGCGCTTGAACAATTTTGTCACCAAACGGAGAGAACAGCGCAGTATGATTCTGCATCTTTCGTCTGCAGCTCACGACAACTAGCAAAACACGGACATTGTAATGAGAGGGTTCAAACAGAAAACTCATTGTGTCTAAAATAACATTAAATTGCATGAGTTAAAGTGGGCGTGCATATATTTGATATCTTAAAGATTTTTCTGGAGAAACCAATCAATTCAGTTTCAATTTATGTTTATATAGTGCCAAATGTCATATCAAGGTACTTGACAGTTACAGTTCAATGCTAGTCACTTACAATCCTATTCATTCTCATACAACCATAACCCAATCCGGGCAAGTTTACAAAATTGAAATGAAAACAGAATCAGGGTAATCTGTTTTGTAGATGTCATAGGGAATTTTTGCACAAATGTGACAATGATAGGAAATCTAAAGATTCTTATTTTTATAAATGATAACTAGAGTCACAGTTTTCCCATTGTGTTTATTAGGTTAATGTTATGTAAAACAGTTAATCATATCTTATGAGTGCACAACAGGTGTTTAATATCAACACCAGTAAGCCATGTTGAGTAACCCACAAGAGTTAAGTAAATGAAAAATGTCCACACACATGCTGTCGGTCTGTGGAAATAATGTGGCACAACATTGACAAGGTGAGGAAATAAGGATCTTCTGTTTGCTCTCTGATAAACCACTTGAGCCCTCCTTTTACCTTTCTCTTCGTCTTCAAACCACCGAACACAGATTGGAAAATTAAAAAGAGAACTGTAAGGGATCATTTTTCTTTTTCAAAATGTTTTTTATTGTGTTACATGGTAATTATGAAAAAGTCTTATCATGAAACCTGACAATAAATCGCCTCCAAATTATTAATAAAAACTTTACAAAGACAAATATATATATATATATATTTTTTTTTTATTTATTTATATATTTTATATATTGGTATATACACAAGTATTTTGTGATCAAAAAGCAAGATCAAGATCATGCATGTGAGGCATTGTGGGTAACCATCAGGGCACTTTTACAAATCATAACTTAATCTGAGATTATAGGGTGCACATGTAACAGCCTTGAATTATAGAAAAGAAGGTCCGTATACAAAAAAGTTAACTGGAGGTAAACATCTTGAATAATACTGTTCTTAGCACTCAGATCTGTACAGATGGACATCAAAATCAAGGCTAAACAGGAAAACCAATGTGTACTCCCCTGAGTGACAAGTTGTATTTACTGACAACTGTTATATAAATTTCACTGGATGGTCACAATATAAATTAGAGCAATAAGTCTGATCGCAAATACAACACATGAGGCTTTTATCCACTTCCGCACAAAAGATAAGGTTTTATGAAGACGAAACAAAACAAATAAGAGCTGAAATTCGGCAATATAATCACTGCAGAAAAGGAGTAGGTTGTATTTCTACTAGAACACATTGACATTAAATAAATACATCTTATAGAGGCCAACTGATGTGACATTACCATAAAGGCTTGGATTAGAAAGAGTATGCAAACAATGTATTTACTTGGCAGCTATGTCCAAACTCTGTAAACCTAAAACTACATGTGTGTTGGTGGAATTTATTTTGTACAACTGTTGAGCAAGGAGGCTTTAACATGTGCTCCATGTAGAAAGGCAAACACATAGAAATAAAAAGGTGTCCACACATAAAAAGCTTGAAATTAAACACAAGGAGACATGGAGCTTTTTAAATTAAATTACATGGTGTATTTCTGATTTGTGGATCACATTAAATTAAAATTCGATGTTTTATTTTAGCTTTTTTCAAAGAATAATTTTCAAAGTGTGTTATACCAACATGTAAGTTAAGTAACAGTGCACAACATTTAGGCCTCTCCATTCAGAGTATTAGCAGCCACACTGTTCACTTAAAGTACGTCACACAAACACTTCCCTGCGTGGACCTTTTTCCTGAGGGGGCTGAAATGTTGGGCCGGGCAGGGGTGCAGCCGTTGGTGTATACAGAAGTGTGTCTGGTGTGGCGGGTGGACTGAGGAGTGAGTCGTAGTCAAAACCCCTCAAAGGCTGCAGGGACAGAGTGAGGCCTCGTCTAGCTTTGGCAGCCCGGTCTGGCCTCTCTCTCAGCTCCAGAATCACCTGACCATGAGGAAAAGTCACACCGTTTCCATGCAGTCTTTATCTAAGACACGTTTGAATCAGTGAGGGGGCTACGGTCAGGAAATCCTCTGTTACCTCCACAGGGTGGTGCTGCAGGAGGTCGAGATCAAACGTTATTCCGTGGAAGAAGGTTTGGCGTTTGAAACGATCCAGAGATCTCAGGCGGCGGGAGGGAGTCTTACACAACAGCTGGACAGACAAACACCTGTAGCTTATGATCTGTTTGGCCAGTATTAATTCATTTATTTATCTAAGCTGCCACAGCAATATGAGTACACTTTGTACCATTACCTCAGTTATTAACAAGGAGAGCTGGGGGCTCAGGCTGAGAGGCATTTCATAAGGAAAACTCCTCACTTTCCTCAGCATACTGCAGTGGTCTGCTTCTGGAGGCACGGGGAACTGTGAATAAATCCATGTAATTAATCTTGTCATTAAAATCACTTTGCAGTAAAGGATCACAGTCCCCTTTTTGCAGCCAAACTCAAGTCCCTGTGTTCACTGAGGGGCTAATAATGCGTGAGATATACTTGTCACGCAGCAGCAGTAGACATACTGGCAACAAGAGCTCACCTTTCCTGTGACCAATGAAAACAGCAGAATTCCTAGTGACCACCAATCGGCTGCGTGGTTGTAGGGTCCACCACTCAGTACCTCTGGGGCTGCAGAGCACAAAGATCTGATATTTTTTTATTCATGTCTGGACACAATATAAAAATGGTGACTCTGTAGATGTCATTCCCTGAAAACAATACGTTATGTGAAGCTCTGACAAGATGAATGACTGTTTTTCTCACCCATATACTGGATGGTTCCACAGATGGTGAATGCTCTCCCTCCTCTCTCCAGACGACGGGACAAACCAAAGTCAGCTAAGCGGAGGTGACCTAGAAAGAGATTTGATCTGTATCATTTTAAGCAGGAGACACATTCTTCATAGACCAGTTCAGAAAGACCAAATAGAAAATCTAGTCATGGTTATTTTATTGAGTATTCTCCGTATTAACTATTTTACTGTTTGCATTCATATATCAAATGAGTTCTGGGCTCAGTCAGTCTGGAAGCTTCTGTGCCTCCAAAAGACCAGAGCTATGCTGCTCTCTGCTGGGAACAAGATTTCACTAACCGTTGTCAGTTAGAAGAATATTTTCCATCTAGAAGAAAAAAAACACTGAATAAGACACATGCTCTACAATAACCACACACACAGTTTGTCATATTTTTAGGATTCAAATAAATGTAGCTTGTAGTCAGTAACAGCAGAATCAGCATTTAGACGCCTTTCTGTTATTTTCCCATTGAAATTTCAATCTTACTCAAACTTGTTTTTCTTCCAAATAATATATTTGCAATACTGTGTAAAAAGATTTGAGTCACCTCCTTCTCTGCACAGACTATCAGGAAAATGGGAAAAACCTGCAACACTTTATGAAATGGAAATGGTGTTTTTTCTGCTCCTGCTTTAGCCAGTGGAAGGTCATATTTAGGTTACCGCCTACCCCCTGCTGCCACAGGGCGAAAGGCAGGGTACACAACGGATGGATTTCTAGTCCATCACACAGAGAGAGAAAGGACAAACAACTCTGAACTCTAACTGTCACTCCAAGGGTAACAAAAACTTCCATTCTGCAGTACATGCACGGGTACGATGTGGAGTGAAAATCACAAAAAAAATATCCAATGTTTGAATTCATGAACTTAATTCTTGAGATGATTTTTAAACAACACAGGTCTGACAACTTGAAAGAAAATATAAAAACAATAGGATCATATTGTTTTCCTTGATGCTTAGGAACTTGTTATTGTGTTAATGTGATAATCTCTTTCTAACAGAAATTAAGTATGTGTGTTTATTCCTTCTCTTACTTTCACATCTCTGTGGATGATCCCAAAATCATGCAGAAAACCTGTGGGAAAACAAAAAAAAAGATCAGAGATAATAAATAATAAAACTATGCTAATATAATCTAATTTCACAGTTATCTAAATAACAATTAAAACTCTCGTGGTGACAGTTTAGATCTTCTGCAAGCAACACATTTGAAAAAAGAGTTTATATCTAAAAGACTCTGTCTCTATGAATGCTTTTCTTCATACCTGGTGTTATTATTAACCGATGTCCACTCGCGTTTAGAGATTAAGATCAAGGTTGTAATTTTTCTTACTCAATTTCCTCTAAAAGACTACAACTTTAAAGAAAATATTTTTTTTTGTTATAAAACAAGTTATGATTTAACTATATTAACTAAGAGGTTCCATCTTCCACAAGAAAATATCACTATTTTGAAAATCATGTCCAAAATCCATATATTTTACAAATTTACAAAAAAAGGTTTCCAAATTTGATTTTTAACAATTTTTTAGTGTGTAGTGTGTTTTGATGCACACGTACCAATCGCAGATCCCAACTCTGCGGCAAATATTCGGACCGTGCTCTCACAGAACTGACCGATCATCTGCCAGTAGGTGTAAAGGTCTCCTGTGCTGCAGTAGTCACACACTGTGGGAGCAGAGAGGACTTAAAAAAATCAGCACACAGGAAATGTGACTCTGTGATGCCGACTGGATGAGAGGGGTAGTGAAGGGTGCCATAAGGTGGAACAAACACTGGTGGAAAGAATTAGGAAAGAGAAGTCCTGTCCTGAAGTGAGAAATATATTTCTTCTACCTCACAGTGAAATTACACTACATTATGTACAGCTGCAGCTCAAAGTTTCAGCTAGTAAATATCATCTTCAATAGCAGCAGCAGGACCACGTAAAGTCGTAGTTTCTTTAAACAGCAGTTCTTTCCGTATCGTCTATGTTCATGGGCTACAAGTTGTGACTCAGAGATGATTCACAGTTTAAACGGGAGTCGCATTGTTCCGTGTTAAAGTGCTCTGCTTTATCAGGGGGTGGGGAAGCAAACAAAGTGGGTCAAACATTCTGAGCCAGTGCCTCATTTGGAAAAAAAACATAAATGCTCAGGAGGGAAGGGAAGAAAAACAGAACCGTTTCACAAAGCAAGGGAATCAGAAGACAGAAGCTGGGAAAGGTTTGGTAAGGTCTGTAATTCTAGGTAGCGATCAGGCACACACATCCAGAATCCGAAGGATGGGTAGCTTTTTGTCTTTCAGTCAGTCAGTCAGTTAGTTTGGTTTGGGGCTCTGGACTAAGCTACCAGGGGTGAGGTGACAAAAGGTGGAGCAAAAGGGGTTTCGGATTGTGGATCTGGGTGGGACTGGGTCACTGGTAGCTGACTGACTCACTAATGTAGAGGTGGTGCTGTGTCTGCCAGCAGTCCTGGAGGTCATGGACAAATGGGTGGTGAACCTGACGCTGTGGGTAAAAGTCAAAGGTTGTAAACCTGGAAAAGCTTCATCGTGATCTTCAGCCATACACATGGCTGGGCTATCTTTCCTCCCTCATTAAAAACCTGTATTTTTAAATACTGTAACTGAGGGGAAATGAAGTTAGACATTTTTTAAGAAAGAGTGAACAAAAATACTGAAAAATTTGATATGTGTGGCAGCACATACTCCACTGAAAGGTTTTTAAATGCATTTTCTTCCATTTCCAGACCATAAGAACTTGAATTAGAGCTTTGAAGGACTAATGTGGATTTCCCAACAATGAAAAGGAAGTACCCACCTGCACAACAACTTCTTCTTTTGATTGCTCCAATACACCAAGTCTCAGTATCTCTGCTTTAGGTATGACCTGTTAGCAAACATAGATATTGTGATGGTCAAACAGCACTGAGTAGGAATGATTCTCAAATGGATAAAAAAATATCTAACAGTCCATAGTATTTGTGAGAAAGTGTAGATGTTAAACTCAGAAGATGGCAGGTGATTACATAGCAATGAAGTAAAAAGGAAATATACTGTGGTTTATGAACTTTTCGGCCTGTTAACCAAAAAACTGACAGAAACATCAGCATTTCCAATACTTTCAATTTTTACATTTAAAAAATGTCTGATTGCCAAACGGAGTATATATGACAGTAAAGACTCACTTTAACAGCATATGTTTTTTGTTTGGCCTTGTCCTTGACTTTCAGGATAGGCCCAAAAGAGCCTTTGGCAATGTAACCCAGAACCTAGTGAGGCAAATAATGACAAATTAATTATTAAGACAGAGATAAAATGGCTGACATGGACTCGGTGTTGCTGGAACTGAGGTAGAACCACCTGGAAGTGCTCGTGCCCAGGCACAGGTCTGTGGGGGAATTCGGGCAGGAACATGGTCACAAATCCTGGAAGGCTCCACTCTGCTCTCAGCTTGCCCGGGCCGACCCCTGCCAGCCTCAGGACGTGCTCCGGAACCTCGGGGGCTTTGCTTTGGAGCATTCGACGCTGGCCCAGACGCAGGACAGGGGGTGCCAAGCGACAGAGGCCCGCCGGGATAGACAAGCCCACGCTGGAGAGTAAGCCACGCCATCCAGATGTGATGCGCTCATCCTCCTGCCCTTCAGAAGGCTGCTGCAGAGGTTCAGGAGTGTTACACACAGTCAGTTACAAAACACCTTTGTATTTGCTACTTCAGACATTTTTGATGCAACTGAGGTTGCATAAAAAATGGCTGCATTGGAGGATGGCATTCACATTGTAAATGCAAAATGTGCAGATGCTCTCAGTTAAACTTGGCCAATATCAACCCTGTGTTGTAAGTTTAGAGTAGGTCAAAAAGAGTCTCCATTGTTGAACCTAAAACTCCCGTTTATTGTTTAGGGTACAAACTTATTTTAGTTCACAGGTTTGTGTTATGGCCACAAATGAAGTGCTTAGAGGTGGTCAACATGAATTTCTCTAGTAAATGAGTTACCTATGTAACTTAGCAAGTTTTTATGTATTGGATAAATAGATAGATATAGAAGCCCTTCTGATTTAAAATCAAATAAGTACAGTGCACTGTATTCAAAGCATGCCATTTTACACTACTTCACCTTTGCTTCAGATCATGAACAATCCCAAGTCTTTTTAATACTTTTTGTTCTGTGACTTTTCTGTACTGAGGTCAGCCATTGCTGTTAATTTCCATGGTTTATATTTGAGTTGAACAATTCCACTGGAATCTTTTATTTTCACTACAAGTTAGCTGAATTACCCACACCTAAAGCTTCTGCTGTGTCTTCAACAGCCCATTTCTTCTCGTCTGAGATCGACACCTTCAAAACCTTCAGGATGTCAGTGGAAAGCTTGCTTACATTGGATCCCATGAGAGCCCTTTGCAATTTTATGTTCAATTGTTGCATACAATTTAGGAAATATTCATTGTCTAAACTTTACATAATTGTATCCATCCTCCATCTATGTGGCCACTTTCATGAAAAGCTCTACTTAGGGATTATTTTTCACCTAGCCATTGCGACTCTCATCTCTAATCCAACAACAGATAAATCCTACATTTCACGTCCAGTCTGCAGTCACATGGTTGCACAAGCCCTGTCCCTCTGGGCTTCGTGCTACACGACAGCTCTGTGATGGAAGATGGGTGTAATCAGCCGTGCAGGATGTCCTCATCACCCGAGCCAAATTAGGAAACCTGATGGTTCCTCAGCAGCATCGCATGCCTTCAGTGGCTCCCTCACCTGACGCTTGATTAATAACATGTTTACTCAGATGGAATATGGAAAGCATTTTTTTGGTCTTCAAAGTAAAACCGTTTACATCACAGTTTGTGAAATGTCACTCTTTTATTGACAAAGTTTAATAGTAAGCAGTTATGTTTGTGATTACTATCCAATGATGCGGACTCTGGAGTAACGTGCTGCTTTAATATCCCAAACTCAGCTGCGTAGTAACCGCCGTTAACCCTGGACCACACATCATCGCCATGGAAACAGGGAACCCCCTCCTCCAGTGCGTGCGTGTCACCTTAGCAACAAGGAATTGATTCAAAACTCACCGTCCTGTTTTTACTGCCGTCGGCCCCCATTTTGAGCCCGACGGGACATCAGGATTGCCGCCTCGGTGCGACGTGTGCTTCTCATCCAGGCGCTCACTCAGCTGAGGGGGACATGAGCCTCCACGTCCAGCCAAACTTTCACAGCAAAGGCCCCGAGGAAGCCCGGAGAAGCTCACCAGCGATCAGCGCACGGCCAGCTGGTCCGATGCAAAATGTGATAAGATATGGCGACATCAAAACACACACACACACAAAACAAGTTAATCCCGAGGATGGGCAACGTCAGCGAAAATCCGCCCACA
Source organism: Menidia beryllina (assembly GCA_013363375.1). Lineage (NCBI taxonomy): Eukaryota > Metazoa > Chordata > Actinopteri > Atheriniformes > Atherinopsidae > Menidia > Menidia beryllina. The sequence continues at coordinate 7,139,073 of JABUIW010000024.1, forward strand.
ATCCAACTTGGTGGAGTTGAGCTCCCCCTGCTGCTTAGTGCGGCCCAACCAGCAGGCATCCACTCTGTGGGAATGGGATCCAGCCATCTGAACATATGCACTAACCAATACAACTGTCAATATATCCTACAACTGCTGTATAATTGAAAAAATATCTAAATCATCCTAAATTCCTAGGATGCCCCCAAACGTGGTCGTGCAGCTTTTGAGAAATTCATTGTATTTCATGGCGTTATAACAAACAAACTGCCTAATGTTGCATGTTAACAGACCAATGGAACACTGGGACCAGTAAATAACAACCAATTCAAGATTAAGAAACAAGCACAAACCACAAGAGGACAGCGCAAGTGCCTTTTATTTGGGACTTAGAACATAAAAAGCAAACAGAGCCATCTGAACTTTTTACCTTTACGTTGCTTTGTTGACTAATGTCTAGTCATTTCTACTAAATAAACCAAACAGATGGGATTTAAATAAACAAGTACAAAAAGTTTGTGAGCCCATTTGGGTGCGTTCAGGATTTAAGAAGCGTTGGTTATTGAGCATCAGGTTCAGTCGTCATCGTCAAAGTCCTTCTGACCCTGAGGAGGTTTGGGTCCCCCAGCTGGTCTGGCCATGATGATCTGAAAGGAGAGAAAAGGGAGAGGTCCTTCTTCAGACATAAGAAAAGAAAAAGAGCAGCGGAATTCATGCAGCTGATTAGATGTTTGCAGGAAAACCCGAAAAGCAGCTTTTAAATAATCACTTTAAAAACATTCACATTTAATTAGCTAAAACAAAGTGTTTTTCAAACCTTACATATACCAGTGAAGTCCTTTTATAGTAGTTAACATTTAATGAGAGGATGTTGTTATGTTTATGCTAAAAATAAAAAGGAAAATGTGTGCAGCACAACTTGGGAACACTTAAATAATACATCTGCAACACAAACACGGAACCCCTCCAACCAGTTGGTGGTGACAGGGACTTAGCCAGAGGCTTCACTGGGTGTATTATGCTAGTAATGATATCAAGCTTCAAAACCAGGATTCATCAAGATATTATATTATATTAATCAATATATTATATACATTAGACAGAAAATGTCTTCAAAGAAACTTTTCCTGCAGGTGGACTTTACTGAAAATGGAAGACACAGTTAAAAAGGGACAAATGCTTAAATAAACTCATCCAAATGCTTTTCTACTGTCTTTACTTCTGGACTACATTGTGAATAAACTATGAAATGGTCTTTGTCAGATAACTTAAATAAATGAACAATTGTCATATTTAAAGGAAAATGCACCAAACCAGTCATTTTAAGGAAAACTGGCTCCCATTTGGACAAAAAGAAATCCTTCAGTATCTGTCCAGTTCTTTACTAAAGGTAGTCATGCATTTTTAAACATTAAGTTTTAAACATAAAGTTAAGATGGAATAAGTATTCATGTGACTGATTTCAGTGGTTTGTGTCGGGTGTTTAAGGCACGTTATCCACACAAAAACCCATGCCGGCGTCCTGCTGGGACTGGATGTCAGCTGTGAGGTAAAACACATGAGTGCATGCAGCATGCCAACACACAGCGTGACGTTTGGTGCTCTTTCACACGGTGACGCGCCTCGTGTTGTTAGACGGCGTCTCAAGCCGCAGATTCTCTGCGCTCAATTCAGTTAGTAGTGAGGGGCCAAACTTCAGAGTCCTGTGAGTGAGCGGGCGCATTGGCACTGTTCTGGGTTAAAACTCCACACACGTTTCGGGACCTACTGACGAGAGGGTTTGTGTGTGTGTGTGCCCTCTAATGGTGAGTTTCAAAATGATCGGGCTCTTCGTCCCAACCATCCTTGTCCCAGTGGCCTCTCTGCTTGGGAGCCTTGGGTCCCCCTGCAGCCTTAGCCATGATGATCTGGATTGCACATGTATATACACGCGTTATAGGTGTGGATCCACCGCTTGTGACCTGCCAGGGAACCTTTAAAACACACTGAAACGCCCCCAGTTTGCCTCCTGTGTCACGAGTGTTTCTGAGCCCACCTGATCCACCCTCAGCACTGTGATGGCAGCATTAGTGGCCAGTTTGATGCCCCAGTGTTTGACCAGATACGGCTCCACAATGCCAGCCTCCAGCATGTCCTTCAAGGCCGGCCCTTCTCCCTACAGCGAACAGAGCAAAGAGCACAGGATCACACACACTGAATAATTACAGCGGGTTGATTTGCTGGTTTAAGTTAGAAAATGGAGGTAGCCCTAAAACTCTTTACAAGCTGCACTTTGCCTGAATCACACGCCTCCTGCCTCTCTGAACTGGTTCTCTGTCCGGAAGTGGGTGCTTTGTAGTTATTGTACTAAGCTGTGACACCGTATTCAGCTACACTCAGTCCATTTGGTTACTTAATGTTTTGGCTGAAATTCCATGGCTGGAATACTCAAGTTTCTCAAATTAGGAGAGGCGATTAACCTGGATGGTTCCAATCAAAATTCCATTTCTGGATCTTAGAAAGCATGGTGACATAACATACACCTCTCGTTTTATTCATTTGAATAATTTTATTTTCGGCCAATTATTTCCTGTTTTTAGTAATATCAAACCAGGTTCAGTAAGCATGACGTCTAATCTGTGCAATCTGTTTTTAAAATGTGGCCTCTGTACAAAATCCAGACGGATGCACTGCCTCTGTTGGGACGTGCATGTCAGCTGTAGACTGTGCTGCTGGCTAAGGAAAAGACGCAGCATGCACAGCCTAAGTTGATAGAACACTATTAAAGAATATTTAAACTCCAATCTTAAGAAAAAGCTAAAAGAATTCATGCATATCAACAAAGTCACTATATTGCTTTCTAAAATATGTCAATCACACAACATGTTTACTTGCCTCAATGTCAAAGCCCATGTTTTTCTTTCCCTCATGATGCGCAGAGTACAGCTTAGAGATGAGCTCGCTGCCCTTCACGCCAGAGTTCTCGGCCAGAGCGCGAGGCAATGCCTCGAAGGCGTCGGCAAACTTTTTAATGGCATACTGCTCCAGCCCGGGGCAGGACTGCAGAGATGGGAAAAGATTAGAGCTTCTGCACATCCTCGGTTTAGATAAAGTAAGCAAAAAACCCGACCCTCCAATCTACACACCTCCCCATATGAGGTGATCTGTTTGGCCAGCTCAATCTCGGTGGCTCCCGCTCCAGGTACCAGCCGTTTGTCCTTGAGGGTGAATAACACAAACTGTAGCTGCTGCACGGAACAAAACGGGGGGAAAAACAACAACATTTTTTTTGTTTAACGTTGACTTACTCTGACTAGAACCTTGAAAGTGTTGACTCCATCATCTACAGCCCTCTCAATGTCGTCCATCAGGTTGTCAGTGGAGCCTCTGATCACCACCGTCGAGATGGCACCGTCTTCTTTCTCTGTTTAAAACACACCAGACATTTCCTCATGCCTCTCCCGTGCAGGGACCCGATCGGCCGGGGAGCGAAAATGAGGCAGGGAGAGAGATGTACCGTGCTTGAAGACCACCACCTGGGTGTCCCCCACCTCGGTCAGGTACACGTCGTCACAGTGACCCATCTCCTCTGGAGTTGGAGCCGTCTGAGAAGGCAGAATGTCATAGAGGCTTTTCCTTTGAAAATCCTAATTCAAACACCTGATCTGAGGGGCTGTGGCTTCACTCACCATCCTGGGCAGGGCGACAGCTCCCACGGTCTTGCACAGCCTCCGAAGGTCCCATTTGCTGTTCAGCCTAAAGGGGGAGGGGGATCAGTGTCTTAAAAAGTTGCTACAATAACAGGTTCAGTGCCATGAACGGGCCGGCAGCCTGGTATGACAGAGTTCCTCGGTGGCTCTCACCTCACCACCATCAGCTTGTGTTTGTTAGCATAGTGGAGCGCCATGTCGGCCACTTTGCCCCCAGTCACCACCACGTTCGCACCGGCTTCCCTGATGGCCTTCACCTGAACCTCCATCAGGTCCTCCTCGCCTTTGCTGAAGTTCATGAGTTCCTGTGCATTGTTTATCATCACTGTGCCCTGTGGAACAGACGCAATGACGTTCAGTGCCCTCATGTGTGGACGCCTTTGGCTAATTGGCTTTTCCTGGACCATTACAGAATATTACCTTAGTCTCCGTCACCGTGCAGTCGAAGGGGCAGGAGAACACTGCAATCTTGGCGTCTTTAATGGATGTGATGTCTCCCTCCGCCTCCTTCTTAAAAACCATGCCGTGAAGCACGGTGGAGGCCGTCACTCCACAACCCTGAAACAGAAAGACGTCCTTAGAGGCAAACAACAGACACAAACACAACCAAAATGTATAAAACAGGAGGTGGCGCTCACCAAAATCTTGCATACTCTGACGCAATCAACATTGAAATTGCCTGACTCTGGGAAGATGGACACTACAAAAAAAAACACACACAAAAAACAAAAATAAAAAACAACAGAAGGCACAAGACAGGAACATGAGGCAAAGTTACAACTTTAAAGGCAGAACTCTCTGGGTGGCTGGCAGCTGCTGTTTGGACTCACCACAGGCCTGTGCAATGAGGTTGGCGAGGAAATCTTCGTTGCCATACTGTTTGCTCATGACTGCAGTGCGGATGAGAGACGTGGCCTCATTTATGTCATGGAGGTTTTTGGCTGAGGAGCATACGCAGTCTGGCAGAATTTCCAGAGTCTTCTTGCAGGCTTTCTCATAACCTTCAATCACCTGTAGCAAAGAGTAAAGGAGACTCTTTCACTACGGCTCTACCGCACAAGATTTAGCTTCATCCTTTCCATTTGTGCTTCCTTTCAGGATTGCGACCCTTCCGTGTTAGCCATTTCTTCAAATGTAACCTTACAGGGATACAGCGCTTTGTTATGTGGTAATTTCTAGCCCCCCCAAAAAACAAACAAACAATATTCAGCGACTACTGGCGTTTACCTCCGACACAGACAAGCCCATCCTGAGCAGCTCTTCAGCCAGCTCCAGCAGAGCCCCAGCGAACACCAGCACAAAGTTAGTACCGTCTCCGACCTCCTGCTCTTGCATGTGGGACGCCATCACGATCATTTTGGCCGCTGGATGTTGGACCTGTGAAACACAGGCATTGAAGCAAAACCAATAAACTCTAATGGTTGAGAAGAATTCAGCTAGTTTCTGGAAACTAAAGGGGAATATTTCCTGACCTCAAGTTCTCTGAGGATTGTTGCTGCGTCATTGGTGACAAACAGCTTCTCCAGATGATTGATGACCATTTTGTTCATACCTGTGGAACAACAGTCATGCTGTTTATTCTATACTGGGTTGTTGCCTTCAAGTTTAAGTGGAGAAGTCAAAGCATGGGGAAAAAAATTAGAATACAGATTTATATGTTTCAGCTGGGGGAAGTGCATACCATTGGGTCCATAGGCCGTGCGCGTGGTCTGAGATAGCTCTTTACATGCTCTGATGTTACGAAAAACAGCTTCCTCCAGTCCTGAGAAGTGCTGCAAGAGATAATTAAGTAGTTATTTTACAATACACACACATACATATAATATGTGTGTGTGCCACACAGGTTTCAGTATCAATAATAGGTTGGAAATGGAAGCCGTGATAGACAAATTATCTGACAAACTATTGACAAAGGTACAAACAGCACTATCTATAAATACTCGTGAGTCTAAACATGCAAGATGACCCAGAACAGGAAGCATCAGTCAGACGCATCTGAGGCGGCTATCCGGTCCTCGGTGCTGGAAGTTAGCTGAACGCTTACTGGGTGTGACTGCAGCCCGACTGCCGCTAACAACAGCAACAACTCCGTCTGTGTATGAGGTCTGCTGTACCGAAGTGATAGGGGGGCCTAAATGACAAATCCTACACTCCAGCGGTCGAGCTGCGCACTTCTAAGTTTCTGGCGGCCCGGTCTGCCTTCTAGAACTCTCCCACATGACTGTGAATGAACATGCTAACTCAGTGGCTAACAGGGGCTGGCACGACAGTTTACAACAACTCAAAGCTGCCTTATTAACGCAATGTGCAAATTTAACCTCACCTTTGCGCCATCCTTTAACATTTGGGCAAAGCCCGGAGCTTTAGGAACGTGGAGGGCCATTTTCCGATGTTTGGCAGCCCCTGTATCCTGGAGATGCTAGCTGCGGCGTGGGTTCAGCTCTGGGTACAAAGCCGGAGAGACAGAGGTGGAGCAACTTCAACGAGGCGTGAGCTACAGACGGGTAACAACAAGGGACAAACCGAGCAGGTCTCGCTCGAACTTGCTAACACAAAGACGTACCACAAGAGGGCGGTGTTGTCCGTACTTTCTCAGAGGATTGGGACTTCTCCGCATAACTGTAAAACCTATAATTTCCCTTATCTGGGAATACAATAAGGAATATTTGCTTTCCTACAACTCACCTAAGTCTCCTCCTACTTTGAATGATAGCTTCAAGCATGTGACAACATACAATATAACAAAAAAGGAGGATTATAAACTAGATCTTAATTACTTGAGAGTTTTCTTTAAAGAGATTACCATAATTTACAAATAGATATTTTCTTTCTTCCTGTAGATTTTATATTTGTTTATCATGGTTATATTTAAAGCATTTCCACTGAGTCTTTAATTTAATAACTGCAACTATGAGTATTTCTATCTGTATATCTGTTTTTGTTTGATACCTTCACACACCAGCATCTTTCAAAAATGTTACAGATTATTTAGTTGGGCTAAGAGATTAACATCTGTTATTATTCAAATCTTATTTAGAAATGAAAAGCACAATTTCCACTATCAGGATTAGTGAAGACCAATGTAGGATGGAGCGGTTGTTTTTTCGTGTTTTGGATTGCATTAGATCAGATGTTGCTGGGATTACATTTATGAGGACTTGGATTATCAATCAAGGTGTCATTTTAAGGAGACCATAATGCATTCATTACAAAAATGTTACTGTTCATAAACTTGGAAAAGAAGGAGGAACAATTAGGTTTGTGTTGCAAGTTGTTACTTTTTAAATCTGCCGATTCGGACTTCTTTTATATGAATAACATGACGTTTGTGTTACAAACAGCTAGAATGAGACAAACGCATTCATTGGTATTGAAGTTTACAGATTTATTGTGTAGATGTTCTCCCAAATACAACATTTCTCCCTTTTTTCATTAATACCGTAAAAGGAAGTGTAGAGAAAAAAAAAAGTCAGAAGTGTTTTTAATCATTTGGGGCTGTTGGCTTGGCTATCCCCTACACTAATAACTTGCTCCATTTTACTTTATAACATAATCATCATTGCCACCATCTGGTAATGAGCCATTAACTCCTTCCCCATCACATTATCAGATGATTTATGTGTACAGTATCAGAGTGTGAATAATCCACAGACCACTGCAAGCTCTGACCTCTGCCTGAAAGTATGTTTTCGATTTAAAAACAGCTTCAGCTGTGTTAAAATAAAATTCCCTCATCATAAAACATGTATAACATAGGATTTGGTTTAATCAAATGTCACTTTAAAAAATACAGTACAAATGTTAGTTAAATTGTTGCATACATACAAAACAGAAGACAATATGTCTCCCATGTCCGTACATTTAGTGTTAGTTATGCAGCTATAATTTTGGTGTCATGCATCTTGAGTTTAAGGTTAATGTCAGAAACTTGGTGAGAACTTTATAAAATATTAGTACTTTTTTATGTAACAGACATCTAGTTGTAGCAGCTAAGAAAAACACGTATCAGGAAGAGGAATCCCTTTGGTAGCTACAGTGAAGATAGCAAACCTACATCTAGCTAACCAAAGACATGTAAACAAACCAGATTCACACAAATGCTGTCAATTATACACAGCAGGGATAAAATATTCAGATATAAAAAGACGACAAGCTGCCAAACTAATCTCCCTGTATCAAACCCACATATATATGTAACACTGACACCACAATGATACATGTAAGACGTGGCTACAAAAGGTCCGGTTTTTGACACACAAACACACACGAGTTCAGTTGGGTTTGCGAATAGTGTTCACAGCTGTTTGGGCCCAGTCTCCCAGTGTGTCCGACATGCGAGAGGCTCGATGCGTGAGATTTGAGCAGCTGAGTTTACCGCGGGGGTCCAACTTTCTCAACACCACTCCTCCGGAGCGCTCCCTTGAACCGGGTCTGCAAAAAGAGAACAAAGGGAGTGTTCAAAGTGCCTCCCGCTGCCGATGACTAACCAGAAGAGCTGTGGTGAAGTCAAAATAAGCTGAGGAAACTTGGGCTACAAGCAAATTGACAAGATTCAGTCAATGAATTCAACCTAAATTCAACTATTTAAATTGTAATACTCTATGTGTGTGTACATATATATACGCACACATACATACATTTAAACACACACTGTACTCTCTTCAGGGAAAGGGCATCTTTCTCCTGGAAATATCCCTTGTTGCTTTATTTTGTTTCATACATTTGTAAGACTTAAAACGTTCTCCGATGACTGTCCGTCTTCAACTGCATGAAATACTGGATTTTGACTTAAACAAGTCAAGTCATGGTTTAATTTCTGTTGCAGAAATGACAGCATTTAGGAAGAATAGAGTATTTTAGGGTAGAAAAGTCAGAAAGAAATGTGAGTTGGAGAGAAAAAGGAACATCCTTTGCTTGGACCAATGGGTTTTTCCTCAGATGTCAAACATGAGCTTAGTGAGCAAAGCAGCCCATATACAGTTGCCAGTTTTGTTTCTCATGCACTTTCATGCCGTAATGTTAGAAATGGAGAAAATATCAATGTGACTATTCAGATTTCAGAGGGATTATTGTTATGGTATCAATTTACCTTCTGCCCTATTCCACAAAAAGGGAATAGTTGAATTGCCTGTTGAGAAAAAAACTTATTTAACCCAAAAAAGGAGATCTTTTGAAACAGCATGTAATGTAAGCAGACAACGCTCAAGGTCACTGCTCATGTGGGACTTTGCTGTTCAGTCCTCTAACATTTTGAGTGTCAACACAGGAAGTGATGCAAATTTTCATCCACTAGTCTCTCAAAAGCCCATTTATTTGATTTCATCTGGCTCCGGTTCCACACCCCCACTTGGTCCCCACTCCCTCCCTCCTTATCTGAATACCAGAAACACAGACCCGGGTCAAACGAAGGCGGGAAGAATGTCCAGGGGGAGGGAGCTTTGGGACCCACAAGCTGCTGTGCACTCTGAGATTCTTTGGGAGGGAGGAAGGCAGTCACATGTTTCTAAGTCTCTGTGCAGGGAAGATATGGCTTCCTCAAATACACATTATACTCATCTTCCATTTTATTCACAATGCTTCCTTTTTATTAAGGCATTCGTTGTTGGTTAGCTAAGCATGTAATAATACTGAGAAGAAAGAAAACCAAAGATTAAATTAAGATAACTTTTAGCAGAGGGTATCAAAGACCTTGTTTACCTGTTTTCTCTGCCGATGATGTCGTCAAAGGCTTTGGACAGGCGTTTGAGCCTTCGGAGTCCACTGGAAACCGACTCCAAATCTTGGTCAAATTTCCTATCATAGCAAAAAAAAAAACAAAACAAAAAAACATTGGAGTGAGATAAAGAAGTAAAGCAGCCAAAACAAAAAAATCAGATAGACTCAAGGACCTTGTAACAAAAACAATAACAGAAAATAATATTTAAAGATTGAATGCAGCTGGTTTGGAAACTCACATTCTTTGGTTCTGTGTGTTGGGGGAAGCAAAGGGACTTCGTAATGCTGCCATCCGCACCAGCTGTCTCCTGCCACCTCCTGTTCTCACCCCATGCACTGATGCCTCGGGAGTCCTCCGTCCTTTAGAAGCTGGAGCGCGTCCGGGCGTGGCTGCAGGCCTGGGGGTGCGCCTGGGTGTCGCAGCTCGGACAGGGGTGTTTCTGGGGGTGCAAGACGCTGATGGGCAAGCGCTTTCTCCATCACGGCCAGGGGTTGCGACCAAACAATCCTCTCGTGAACACTCTCTACTCCTCTGAAACTTCTGTGAGAGAGAGGAAAGGAGGAGGAAGGTGATTATAGTGACAACAGAGAAATGAATCCAAAAAGAAGCAAACACAAAAACAGGACTTGTTTAAGTTCACCCACCTGGTACATTCCACCAATGGTGTTCCGGGCACTGCGAGTGAGTTTGCGGACTGCATTTGGTTTAGGCTCCTCTTTCAACGTCTCCCATGTTGGATGCTCTGGGAGGGAGGTGGCCTGGACAGACCGCAGAGGGAGCCGCTTGCGCAGAGACATCCGCAGAGAGTTGAGCGAAGATGAGGAGCGCATCATGCGGAAGCGGTCGGGGGCATCCGGGGAGCTCTCAGCATCATCGGACTCATCCAGGGCTGTGTGGGCCCGCCAGACTCCAACCACAGCTTTACCAACCCCATCCATCACTGAAGACATCGTATTAAACTGAACACAGATTAAACAAGAAGAAAAAAATGGACTACATTAGCAAAACATCTTTATGACCAACACTTTATTATACACAACAGAAGAAATAATTAAAAAACTAAAATTAATAATAACCAAATACAACTGAAAATAAATGTGCAGATGACTTCTCTGTTAACCGAGCTGAAGCCACCAGTTTCCATTTTGTTCTGAATGTCAAATGGACCAGCTGCATAAAACATCTCCCCAAATAAAGCCAAAGTCAAGCAATTCACAACCGTCTCTGCATTTAAGTGAGTCTAATGTTTTCAAATATTAAGGATGGGACAATTACTGTTAAAAAAAGGTTAAAGACGTGAACAAACTAAGGACAGAAATTGAAGTGAGAATGACCCATAACAAAGTCGACAATCAAGCAACGAGACTCGGTGGCCTTTCTTTGTTCAGGACAATGTTGCTTTACAGGCTGCCCTGCCCTGTTTAGCTGAGCCAGGCTCTATCCAAAATAGCGCAAGGGAAAGGAATAAATCATCTAACGCCATCACTATCATTACAAACGTACGCTGACAACATTTCACACCCTTCAAATGCCTTCAGGCATTACCACCCCCATATGTTTTGTCACCCTCAAAACAAACAAACAAACAAACAGACATAACAAAACAAAACATGCAGTGTCCTTGAAAGCACCGTTAGTTTGCGAACGTTAACGATTGAATTTGCTCTAGAATACGTCAACGTTCAATAGATAAAAAAATATAAATTGAGATGGACTAACAAATTATCCTTTTTGCTGCTAGTATACCTCAAAAGTTACACTTTGGGAAAGTCGCTCTGTCTCTTTCGGCCCGGCTGTTCCTTTTTCTCTCGCAGTTTGAATTTGGTGGCGGTGGACAGAGCTGCCTGCGTCACCGCGCTCTTTACGCACAGACAATGACGTAACACGTTGCATTGGTCCGCGTTTAAATCACGATGATTATTAAAAAGAAAAATTCCAGATACAGAAAAATAGCAACTTGAATATATTAATATGATTAGAACTTCAATTGATCTAGGGGCCCAATAGCCGGGCAAGTTCGAATAACTTTTATTCATAACTAAACAAACTAGACTATCAAAACTAATTCCAATTTGTTTAAAGTAGAAAAAACTAAATATGACGTTTGAATTATTAAATCATTGAGGTATTTAATGTATCTAAGTGTTGACGCACAAACCAAGTCAATATTTAAGACTGATATTCTTTATTTGATTCAGAGATAAATCAGATTGTGATTGGCATTCTGAAATCCCCTAAATGGCAGGTTCAATTTGGCAATTGAAAAAACGGATTGAACTGAGAAGCCTTGAGAACTGAATAAACAACAATGTTGAAATTTAAAGTTCCACCTTAACGAATCCACTGGACATTTTTTATTTTGGTCAAGACATTTTGCATGGAGAAGTACTTGAATTTCGTTGCGATTAATTTCTCAGTGGTTATGATTGTTACAATAATATGGGATGTGAAATATATGTACAAATCAAATTTTTTTTCTGACCATTTTAATCGAATATTGTATAGAAACCAGATACCTTTTTTTTGTAGTGCAACCCCTCCAACAGTTATTACAAATACTGTACTTTTCAAAGTCAAGAGTATACTATCATGTTTTCACAAGAAATTTTGGGAGATATGTCGTGTAAGATGTTCTTTAAGTGAACACAAACCTGCTGAATTGTTGTTTGAAACAGTCAGAAATCTTAAAACCATCTATCCATCCGTTATTGTAATCGTTTATTCCCTATTGGAGTTGTGGGGGGACTGGAGCTTATCCCAGTGGTCAATGGGCGAGAGGCAGGGTTCACCCTGGACGTTTCACCAGTCCATTCAGGGCCAGACGGAGGCCACAAGAACAAACAACCACGCACACTCACTCCTAAGGGCAATTTGGGATGCCCAATCAACCTAACATGCAGGTTTTTGGACTGTGGGAGGAAGCCGGAGAACCCGGAGAGAACCCGCACAGACACAGGGAGAACATGCAAACTCCACACAGAAAGTTCTTGGTTCCCCTGGGGACTTGAACCCAGAACCCTGGAGATATACGATGGTGTTAACCACCACACCACCATGCCGCCATCTTAAAACCAAGGAGCTGATAGTGGACCTGAGGAGGGCCAAAACACCTGTGACCCCTGTTTCCATCCAGGGGGTCCCTGTGGACACTGTAGAGGAGTATAAGTACCTGGGGGTGTACTTAAATAATAAACTGGACTGGAGCAGAAACACCGAGGCGGTCTACAAAAAGGGCCAAAGCCGACTCTTCTTCCTGAGGAGGCTGAGGTCGTTTAACATCTGTCAGACGATGCTGAGGATGTTCTATGAGTCTGTTGTGGCCAGTGGGATCTTCTTTGCTGTCACATGCTGGGGCAGTGGGCTGAGGATCGCAGACAGCAACAGACTAAATAAACTGATCAGGAAGGCGGGTGATGTTGTAGGGGAGGAGCTGGACACTCTGTCGACCGTGGCAGAGAGGAGGATGCTGTCCAGGCTTAAGTCTTGGACAATGTGTCTCACCCCCTCTACGACACTCTGGCCCAACAGAGGAGCTCCTTCAGCAGAAGACTCCTCTCACCCAGATGCACCACAGAGCGCCACCGGAAATCCTTCCTGCCTGTGGTCATCAATCTGCACAACGCCTCCCTCTGAGAGTCAAACTTAATCATTGACACTATCCACCTCTCATTTTGACTTACATATACAACTATTGTTTTTTATGTAAATATCTATCTATATTTATGAGGAATTGTGTATATACATATGTATATTTGTATAGACATGTATATATGTATATGCCTTTGTTTTTCTTATGGAGCCTGTAACAAAAATAATTTCCCTCTGGGATTATTAAAGTATTTCTGATTCTGATCCTCAATTTAATTTTTACTCTTTGAAAAAGGCACAATTCTCTGCCAAACCTCTCAGCTTGATTGTCTTCGAAAGCAACATAACAGGAGCAAGCACATATTCCTCATTCATCGGTTGCCACACACCGGGTGTTTTGTCATTATCTTCCATCAGCATCTCATTTTGTGTGTCTGTTTTAACAGTCTCACGTGAATGTTCAGTGGAATGTTACCAGCAGATGTCACTGCAGGTCTATAAGTGAAATGCTACAAGCACCATTTCTTAAAGATTTTTGACCTTGATCGTTTTTTTCCATTTTAGTCTGAAGAAGGCACAAATGAGTCATTCTCGGTTTTTCTCCATGGCAGACATAAAGTTGGCAGCACATGAAAGCATAGATACATTCCTCAAATGTGCTGCTTGAAAAATCTTTTACACAGTAAAATGGTTCTCAACAGCACACAACACTAATCTGTCTTTCACACTTTGAATCCTCTAGCAAAGGCTTGTGTCACTCCGGCCATCAATGGATTGTCGTCTACCAGTTCCTACACAAGACAATCCGGACTCTTTTTGTGTGTTGTGACCTACCAAACACTACAAGAACACGGGGTACCTGTCCATCTTCAAGAAACTCTTGAAGACCCAGCTTTCGCAAAGAATCTCTTACTATAACTCTTTACCCCTTACCCCCCTCTATTACTCTTTCTGTACTTCCCTCTTGCTACAACATCACCACTCTTGCCACTCGCAGACTCTGATTACCTTCTATATAGCTTATTTTTAGGTGGATGTTAACGTAATGTTGTGTCTGCATTGAGAGTAGTTTTGGATAAAAGCATCTGCTAAATGCAGAAACATAACCATAAACTATGTGATGGGATGAAATCAGCAGACCATCGATCACCTTCTTTTTTACCACAATGAAAAAATTATCTATATTTTTAGATTTAATGCCTTTGAGCTTTCGATCACTTCTGAAAATACAAAAATAGAGATTTATCAGAATTTTTACATCCATCAAACCTGATAAAAACATTGTTGTTCAAATAGTCAAAGACTGGAAAGTATAAAGGCAATGGGTTTTTTTAAATAGTTTTTTTTTTATTGTACTGGTTAAAACTGAGATCAAAGGTGTGCAAGCTAGTTATCCTTGTTCCATGTGTTCTGTTTTATGTGAACTTGTTAAGTAATTCTTTATTGAGAAGAGCACAAAGACCTCGACCTTGACCCTCAGCACCTCATAGTCCTTGTCCTTTTGACACATAAAGTGTAAATGTATAACATCATTTTAACAACTATTTACTGTAACTTTGGGTGAGGGTCCGAAGTTCAGTCCTCGCATAGAAGCCCGATGAAAAAAAAATTCACTGATGATGATGATTCATAGAACATAAACATTTATTCCAATGACTTAAGTGTTTGAAGGACACATCTCTGAAAACTTCCCCTTCATTTTCATCTGACATTAGATCCTCATTATTCATCTTATGTCACCTTTCCCCCAGTGTTGTTTGGTAAAGCTTGTGAATCTAAGTCTTCTATATCTCCCAAAAATAACATGTTTGATGACCTATCCGGGCTGTGAACTGCCTCTAGCCCTATGACAGCTGGGATACAGTCCAGCCATCGCAATCTTTATATACTTTTGGTGCATAAAGAAAATGGATAAATGGATGTTATATTGTTAAGCGAATAAAGTCATTTTCTCTTCACCTTTATTCCTTAAATAACAGTTGAATCAGTACATTTAATTCGCAATTAATCTGAAACTTTCAGACTACACTGGAAGTGGAGTTTTGTTGTTTTTCCCCTTTTTAAAACAATAGATCATGTAGTGTTATTTATTCTCCTGAGGAGGTATATTACCAATTTAGAGAGCTGGAATGTCAAGATGATATTTTTCTAATGCCCTGAAAAGTAAAACTTTTAAATAATTTTATGAATTCATTATGAAAAGAATATTCTCCTCAGGAGGAGAATATGCCAGTCTGCTTTAATTTTAGATGCATTTTATTCAAACGTGCTAATGAGAAAACAAATGAAAATTGAGTATTAAAATATACCTTTGGAAACTTAAGATTCCCATCAAAGTGTATCCCATCAAAGTGTGTAATGTATAATATAACCTACATGTCCTCCACAGATTCCAAAGTCAGTTTCAGCTTTTGACACTGACTTTGTTACCATCCAATAACAAAGTATCAACCAAAAGTAATAAAGTATGATGTAAATTCAAGCTAAATCACGTATTAACATTTCTTTCTCTAGTTTTTTGTTTTTGTAGCCGCTAATGCTTTAGTTCTCATTGGTTAATTAACTTTTCCCATAATAAAGTACAATACACTCTTATTTAATGTCACTCTGAATGGTCAAATAAATAGTAGAATTTACACACATTCCTGTCAGATTTAAAGGTCTATTGTGCTTGATGTACATACTGAATTAGTTCTCTATTATGACTTTGCAGAAAATCTAGAGCCTGTGACAGCAGGGATGAAGATTAATCACAAAACAGGAGAGCAGAAACCTGATGGCACATCAGGCCTAAATTTCTCCAAGCTTCACAAAATGACCTGACAGAAGCTCTGGTAATCACTCTTTTTATATGTTGACAGGGGAGCCCCATTCTCTGTCCTAAATTGTGCTAATAACAATAGGCTGTAGCTTATTATTCCACAGACAGACATTCGCATGGCATTCGTCCACTGGCAATGCTAAAATATTCCTTAAAAGACAAGTCATATGTTAATGATATATGATATTCCCATAAATGGGTAATCATAGTCTCCAAAGAGAAAATGGTGATGTCCTCATAGCTTCTCTCAGTTGGTGAAGAGCAGAGGGTTATATCCGAACCCTTACTTGAAGCACTGTCAAAAGGGAAGAAAAGCATCTTAATATGGATTTTAAAAAAGAGTTTGTAATTTTATTGTGTGTGAATGTATGTTTTGTGTGCTACCTTTGTAATTTTGCTCCAGCGTGACACTATGGCGAGGAGTGAAGTGGCACACAGAACCACCACCCCTGCTATGATGGGCATCAGTGGAAACGTCATGGTCTTTTCTAAAAATGAGGAGGAAGACGATCAGCTCCGCTGACAGAGATGTGGTTTCAGACAGAATGAATAGAGATGATAATGTAAAGTCACCTGTCACTGTCACATGGAAAGTCTGGGTTTGCTGTCCGTACAAGGGAGAGACTGCTGTACATTCATATGTGGCTTCATGTAAGTGTCTCTTGACATTTTTGACCTGAAGCTGGCTTATCAAGCCATCATTGGTCACGGTGAAGCCACCCTCTAATAGATCCACTATGCTTCCATTTAGTTTCCACACAATGGATGAGACAGGTGGATTGGCCCTCATGTCACACTGCAGGACTAGCAAAGAATCCAATTCAAGTTGTACCTCCTCTGACATGAAGAGCTGTGGGGGATCTTCGCAGGACAAGAGAACAAGGATGTTAATGTCATTAAATGTGCCTCTTTTTAAACTCAGGTAGATGCACAAATTTAATTTGCAGAAGAAAAATCACAACTATTGAACCAATGACATGAACATTTATGGTTTTGACATGGAAATGTTGCTCACTTTGGTTTATTTCTATTATCATAAACTTACATGTGACATTCAGGGTGACAGAAGCTTTGTCTGAATCATTTGTTTTCAGGTGACATGTGAACACAGCATCATTATCTTCATAGACGAGAGGTGTGACACACACACTGCTGCGGCCTTTCTTGTTTTCATCAAGCAGTTTTACCACAGCTCCATTCCTCAGCCACACCAGTTCTTCATCTGATGCCATGTCACCACCTTCACACACCAGGGATACAGTTTTCTGATATTCTGCTTCAATGAGGCCATTAACATCGCCATTTGGTATGGAATGGATTGTGATACCTTTGGTGGACATAAAGAAGGATGTATAAATAGTCAAGGACTGAAGTAAAGGCATTGCAGAGAAACTGAGGGAAAACATGTTATCATCAATTTATGCCACATAGACCAGAAAAACTTACCCAATGTCTGGGTGGCACAGCACAGCAGGAAAAGAAAAAGAGGGGATATGGACATCAATATTGTTTCAGCCATCTTTGGATAAACCTGGAATTAGAACACCTGTAATTATAAAAGGTTAATCTTTTTAACTGATGAAAAGTGACAGTGCCCTCCTTTCCCTGCTGACCATGAACAGGATAACACAGATAAAGAACATAGGTGGAGAGCTTGGTGGACTGACATACAGATGACTGAAATGTAAGACTCCACATCCAGATACAATGTTTTCGTAGGTCTGCTGCTAAGAAGAACAGGCAATCATATATTAAAGGCTGGTGGATTGACTCCCACCTTCCCTCTTTTACAAATCAAAGTGCTTTTGGCCAAGATAATGAACTTTGCAGCGCTGATCTATATGGTGTATAAATGTGTATGATAAAACATCTAAAAAAAACTATATTTGTTGTGTCGTGCAATATGTGTCTTCCATTTATCCGTGGCAGGATCCAATCTCTGTTTAACCGTGGCAAAAATGTGTTAGCTATGTGCAAAAAAAAGTATTTCAATACATTCACTTGTTTTTACAACATTGTGTATCCAGACAATTATGTTTAAGATAGAAAATCTTTTTTTTCACAAGAATTTGTCTTCTGAAAGAGTAGATACAACTGGAAAGGACAGTTTCTGTTGTACATAGACAAACTCTTCAAACTCAGTCTGAGTCTATTGGCTAAATGAAGTAGAAACTGTTCTCTGTGTTAATTTAAATTAAATAACCATGCACCCTTATTATAAACTTCATGGTAATTCTGTAGAGGAAGAGCCCCTTACCTTTCACTGAGGGTTTCCACTTATTTCTTGTCAGTATTTTTCTTTCAGGGCACAGTGTGTAACTGTGAGGATGTGACGGGCTCCGAGTCTTCAGCAGCTCTTATCTAACCCCAAGGACTCTTTTAAAGCCTCTCTCTAATTTTCAATGACTTTGTCGTAATTTTATTTACCTGTTCCTGTCAACAGCCTTTCAAACCTCCCATCCTTGACTTTTTCCTTTCTTTTTTTATTGTAGCACTCTCATAATGTGCAAACACAGTCAAACTTTTAATAGGCACTAAAACTGGGTGGGTGTGGATGTGAAGATGAAACTGCATATTTTACGAGATTCTTTTCATATCTGTTTTAACAACTTTTAATGGTTCTTGTAAGAACCATTAAAAAATTGACTTAAAAAACTGTAATGATTGACAAAGGCATTTTTTAAAATGTATTTTAAAATTCATGACTGCATATGTGTTGATGAATTAAGTCACTGAAGAAGTCAATCAGCAGTTTAAAAGGGTTCTATTCTACATAATTTCAATAAATACAAACCTTTTCTATAAAATCTTGTTATTGGTTCATCAATGTAATTAAAGTATGAATAATTTACAGAAAAAAATGATTAAATAATCAAGTTTGGATTATTATTTCCCAAGCTCTACCCTAAAATGGCTTTAACATTTGTAAATGAACATGGCAAAATATGTACTTTGACTAGTGTAAATGAGAAAAAACAAGTATGAATGCAGGATGAACAATTAAAAACCTGCTGCTGTACACCAATATTTCAGTTTCCTTGGCAAAGAGGCTCCTTTTTACGTATCCATCTATGTCTTAGGTTGAACAAATACATACTGGATGAAATGAAAATGTATCAAAATATAACCTTAACTCCTCACTTTGTGACTTATCATAACCCTCAAATAGTTTCAACTGGCTGCCTGACCAGTATTTCAGAGTAGTAAACTGCTCATAATATTAACCTTTAAAAAGAGTCTAGGTGCAGTTTATAAATGTAACATCTTTTCATGACCACATGTCAGTTTTCATTTAGTGATGTTCTTGTGAAAGGATTATTTGAAATATCTTTGATTTAAGTCTGAAATCTACTTGTTAATAACTTTCTGGACACATAATATTTATATCTAAAATGTAAATCTGTACAAAGGTTATAATATAATATTTAACTTTCTGCATTTGATTTGCTGTGCTATATTTCTTTGATTTAATACAGTTGAACTGCTAATCATTGCATTATCTTATAAATGTTTTTTGTACGCATGTTTCTATATGCGTGAAAATGTGTATGTTTCCACCAGCCCTACCTCGCATCCCCACTAGAGAGAAGCATTGACCAGCTGAGCAGTTTTGTTTTTACTGGAGGTAATCAATAAAACCTGAGAATGATTTGTTGAACATACAGAAAGTGTGTTGCTCATGACTTATATTACAGACAGCAGCACACGTGGTAATTAGCTCTCATCACTGTTCTGTCAGAGATTAAGTTCTTTCCCATCTTAAACTAAAAAAGTTTAAGGGGCCTCTAACAGCTTACCTTGTTTTCAATCTTTGGTTTACTGAACAACTCTTGTTATTCTAACAAGGCTTATCATTCTACTAGCATAAACTTCAGTCTGTGTGTCACTAATGGATTACAAACTCTGAATTTGACAGATCGTTACACCCCCTGTTAAAGAAATCCTTATATGTTCAGCTTAATCAAAGACCAAAGGTTGGCGGCAGTTGCAACAGTAGTAATGGTGAGAAAAGCAAGTGCTCCATGTTATAATGCACAAATGTAACCTGAGAAAACACAGATGTCTTCTTCTTCAATCACAAACCTACAGCTTTAGCATTCTATAAGTTACTGAAATGATAACCTGCCTCCGGTGTTGACCCTCTTACTCTTTAGGCACGTACTATCAACTACTCACTTATTACTTAAGGTTTCAGTGATTAAATCAACCCAGTCACTTTGACAAGGCTATTTGTTAATATTTTAGGTGAAGTAGCATGTCACCTTTTTTTGACTAATTACTTAAGTTGCAAAGCTGTGTCAGGAAAAATGGACAAAGGCAGTTTTGTGTGCACACGTGATTGTGTTTGCTTGTATGGATATTACACGAGAGGGGCGAACTGAGGAAAAAAAAAACAGTGGTCAAAGTACAACCAGTGCGAGATAACATCAGAGGCTAATACATTTGCACATGCACAAACATCAGTGATTACAATTAATCAAAGTCCAGACTTTGTGCCATCAGAGCTTCTGGTATCCACGGTGCAAACAGGCATTCCTCATCAGATTATTACTGATTACTACTGAGACTATTCACACAAACCCAGAAACCAAAACATGCTCTACGAAAAGCGCTTACTCAATCATGCTGTACACAGTCCAAACCATTGAATACAAGCTTTTCCCTAGACAGTGAGACATTTAATCGCTCTGATTTCACCTCAGTCAGTAGTGGGCCACCACAGTGTCTACTAATCCCCCCAGTGTGCCTGTCGTTTAGGCATGAGTCTGTGCAACTGTACATTTGTAATGAGCCCTCACTGAACCGACATCCCCACACAGGTTCCAGGAAAAGAAATCCAGGGCTTTTCTGCCTCATGTGCTCTTTTTTTTAAAACTCACTCTTTTCCAACATTTGCATGCCTCTCCTCTTAACAACACAACAATATCAATAACTTTAAAGTCGGCCGCATATTATGCTTCTTAACCCACATAGGCTGACTGCCCTCCTTACACTTTCACTCCCTCCCTCCCACCCTCCCTCCCTTTTGTGTTTTGTAGCTTTCCCCCCTCCTCTCTCCCTCCTGTCTTCTCTTCCTGCGTTTGAATGGAGGAGCAGGGTTCTCTGGAACCTGCACACCCCGTGTCGGGTGCAGGGCCTGTTGCTGGGGCTCCTGTTGGCAAGGTGGCAGGGCCTTTGGGGGATGAAGGGGCAGCAATGGCAAGCTCGAAACTCTTTTGGTGTGCATGTGTGAAGCGTTGGTTACCACCAGCTTACAGGGAAGAGCTCTACCACGTCTTACGTCTCACAGGTCCACTGGTGAGTAGGGGAAAGTTGAAGCGTTGATGAAGGGCATAGTTTATTATTTAGTACTGCAACTACTACAGGATAATGTCCTCTCATTGATTACTTTATTCCACGGTGCAGATGAAGTTAAATGTGCTGTGGTAACCTGGAACACAGGTTTTGCTCACTGGCAACATTTTTCAACAAATAAACTAAAGAAAAAAAAAATGCTGGCATAACCTTACAGTTATAGTAATGGATCCACAATATATCCTACAATACAAGGCGAAGGCACTGGGATTAGCATCTGAAGATAGATATTATTTAATTGTAATCCAAAGTCAGACAAGCTCCTTTCAAAAGAAAAAGAAGCTAAATCGTTCAAGCTTGCAGCTGACATCAAGGCTCTCGTTGTTTTCAGTACAACTGTTTATTACAACGTGATGAATTAGGTTAAGCTCCCAAATTGATTAGTGATTGGGATATGTATTAATGACAAGGGCTCCCATTTATATAGATTGTGTATGCAGAAAAAGTGGCCTAAAATTTGTGTACGCCACTTTTAATTAAAAGTTTGTAATCTCTAAAGAAAAACATAACAGGTTAATGTGTGGTACTTCATGCCAACTCTGACATGCATACTCTAGTTTTGGAGATGGGAGGAACCGGCAACGCAGATGGTGAGGTGGGGAACTGAAGCAACACTGCAGCATAATTCCTCTCGAACATTTAAACTCCATTTTGAACTTTAATATTTGACTTTATCTTAAGCATTACAAACAGCAGTGTTATTTATGAGTGCACTGCTGAGCCATCACTATACATAAGGATCTGTCTTTTCAAAAAAGGCCAATGAGACAACCAAAGGCCACAAAACATGTCACCCCCTCACATTCTTCTCCCAGATGATCAACAGGGTGATTTGTACCACAGATTAACACTATGGGAGAATTAGGAGGGAAGGTGTTTTTTAGGAATCAACTAGATTTCCTGGCCCATGATGATGACTGGCAAATCACCATATTCGTCCGTGCCTGATGCTTTCAAAACTGTGCTTTCCAATTGCTTTGCTTTGCAATGATAAGTTAAACTACTGCGTCAGTGATGGACTGTATGCTAAGTAAAAATCTGTGTTTGTCTCCACAGCTGTTGTCTCGGATTCTGAACTTTCTCATGCCATTTGTTATCACAATATTCTGTGGTCACATTGGCAATGCAGAGCTGGCTGGATATGCACTTGCCTCAGCGGTAGGATTTCTGATCTTTGCATATTAAAAAATAACCCATATGTGTGTTTGAGTATGTGTTGGGAGCTGAGACATACTGTCGTTTTGACTCAAGGGTTGTCTGTATTGCAGATTGCAGGTCTACAATTGTGGGAGTAAGGAAACCAAATTCATGTG
This sequence comes from Menidia beryllina, assembly GCA_013363375.1. NCBI lineage: Eukaryota > Metazoa > Chordata > Actinopteri > Atheriniformes > Atherinopsidae > Menidia > Menidia beryllina. The sequence continues at coordinate 7,161,534 of JABUIW010000024.1, forward strand.
GATGTTTTCATGTCACCCATTAGGGAAGAATTAGTTTGCTTTGTATTTTTGCCAGTATGTCATTGGAGTGAAAATCTTTGTGCAATGTGGGATGTTTCCCTGATCCCGATCTTGTAGGTTTCCAAACCTAACCCTAACCAAGTAATTTCCTTGTTTCCACCTACCCATGTACTTCTAAATTAAGAAATAATATTTCTAAATGTGATTAAGTAAAAAGTTATCTCAACATTGGCAAAGTTAAGCTAAAATGTGGAAGTATTTTGATATATTCTTTCTCAGGGAATTTTACTTACCACAGTGAAACACGTTCAACATTAAAATCTAAAGAAACAGCAATTTATTAACTACCTCCAAAGTCAGTCGAGATAAACTCAAAGATTAAATAGCCTGATTAAAAAGAGTCTGTAGTTTATTCATACACAATAATTACTTTTAACTTATTGCTATCTTGCATTAGCTCCAATTGTAAGCATTATGGATGGGTTTCTTTTAGTGGCAAAATGACACAAGTATGGACTGAACTCCAGTGACTCCCAGCTTGTTTGGAGGCAAACACATGCTGAGTTGAAATAGTTCTTCTCTGGAGCTTACGTCTACTGCTGTGTTGGGTTCTACACTCTGGGACACTCTTGCAATATACAGCAGAAAACGTTCACCTTGATAAGAACAATTCAGATGAGAGGTGGCTAAAAGTACTATTAGAAACGTAGAGCTAAATAAAGATAAATAACTTTGGGTTGGTTGAGAAACTTAGGTTGCAGACCTGTTTTCCTGTGAAATCTGACTTTTCTTTTTTTAACAAATCCACACAATTTGGTTATATTTGAAGCTTCAGTGAGATAATATATGTTTAGTTTAAAACCAGGGTCAAGATAGAATGTGACTAACTTAGTTATTTTTTGTGACTCCATTGAGTAGTCACAGTACTTTCAAATAGTCATGCATCTTCTGTCGCTTCAATTTAACCTGTAAAAACGTCTGCAATTTCAGTGCAAACTGGGCTAAAGATGAGAGTATACAGATGATTATTATAAAGAACCCAGATCACCTCCCATGTTGACCACTACTGTTTTCAAATTATGTTTGTGAAATGTTATTCCCACAATGAATAAGAAATAAATATGAAATTATGCTCAGTGGCATGACCAGATTATTGACACAGAATCCTAATAAACAAAAACAGTTACTCTCATTAGTTTTCAGACAGAGTTATGGCTCAAGAGGTAAAGTGATCATCCCCTGAATGGATGATGTGAGCTCTGAAGTGTGTGCTCTGGGCTTACATACAGAACTCCGTTATACACTTGCAGGCAGGTGAACATGTAAATGATTGATATTGCACAAGTGTAAGGAATACAAACCAGTGTGGTATTGGTTAAATGCACCTTGTACACTCAATGGTCTTTTGTAGCCCACAAGCCATTTAGGTAAGGAAGACCAAACATTTAAAAGTTGAATATCAACAAATTGTACAAAATGCACGTGAACACACGACATTTTAACTGCAGATGTTGTTAACTGTGGCTTAACGGACAGCTTGTCCCCCTCACCTTTCAGACGATTAACGTGACCACAACTGCCACAGGCTATGGCCTTGCTGTGGCTTGTGACACACTCATTTCTCAGGTCAGAAGCACATTCATCTCTGTAGTACGTTCATTGTGTGTTTTGAAAAATGTTAGAAGTTTCTAAGACAAATTAAAACAGTGTCATTATGTGTCTTTGCATTTGTTTCGCAGACATTTGGCAGCAAGAACATGAGGCGAGTGGGTGTAATATTGCAAAGAAGTTCACTGATCCTGTTACTGTTTTGTCTGCCTTGTTTTGGTCTTCTTATAAATGCCCAAAACCTGCTGCTACTCATGCACCAAGAGGAAGAGGTGGCAAGGTAAATCCATGATATGTTGGTATATGACCTACCTACCAATCCATCTATCTATATTTTAAGTGTGTGTTTTTTAGGTTTTTAATTGAATTAATATATTCTATTTAGATTGACTACAATGTTTTTACAATGAACTGAAATGGAAAGATTCTACTTTACAGTTATTTGTTTACCAAAGTTTTGACCATATGATGATAGTGTAGGGTAAAAAAAAAGCAGATCTTTATCTCTAGTGCCATGGCTATAATTCATATCAGCAGTGGGGGACTTTACTGCCTGTTATGTTGTTTAAAATGATTGCTTTTCTATCTATTTAGCAAGGTAGAAGAGCTACAATATAATCCCAAACAATTTCCAATACTTGATCACAGAATTCTGTTTATATCATGGCAGCAGTATAGTTAATTAGATAGAGAGGAACAAAGACATTCAGGCTTAGGTTTTAAATGAACATGATTTGATCCTGTTTACTTATAGGTACTCCTGCAATATCTGTGTATGTTTAACCAAAAGAAATGTGCTTACCTTTCAGAATTGCCCAGCTCTATGTGATGATGTTTCTACCTGCTGTTCCAGTGAGTGCAGCGACTGAAAATATAACACAATAGTAGACTACATTTTGCAGCAGAGTGTTAGTCAAACACACCCATTAAAATGACTAAAGCAGATACTATATTTTGGTCATATTATGCTTATTCCAAAAGTGCCTTTCAGCTTCATTGACAGGATTAATCAAAATTAAGTTCTTGGATAGCAGAAATGCAATTAAAAATGTAAGCAGCACTAATTCTATGTGCAATGAATTGCAGAATGTTACTCATCAAATCGAAGATTTGCTTTAAAAAATCCCGGCTTGTCTGCCACATTTATTTCATAAAACATCTTCCTAATCTGTCTGTGTTACAGGCCATGTTCCTGCATCATCTGCAGGTCGCCTACCTACAAAACCAGGTAAATTCAGCAGAAGAGGCTTATGCCCTTCTGCTGTCATGGACGCCAGTGTGCTCCCACTTACTGATCTGCAACAAAGACAGAACCAACTGAATATTTGAATTCTACCATGTATTCATATGAGGCTATCATGCTTACCCGAGAAATGTGTCCTTCATCATTGGGATAACCTTCAGCTGCATTGCATTGGTGCTATCATTGTTTCGGATGCTTATAAAGACTTCTGTCCTCTCAGGATGAAGTGATGTAAATCTGAGGACATTTTTCTGGGATTTCACAATAATAGTGATTTCAGTATTCATGTGCAACTCCCTCCCAAACAAGCAACAAAAAATAAAACTACAACACATTTTTGTGATGTTGAAAGGTAAAAATCTGTTTTAGTCTACAGTGGAGTGCCATCCCTTACCTCAATTTCTCCATTGGAGACAATCATAGTAATCATGAAGTGAACAATATCTATACATATTACATTATTTGATTATTTTCTAGACTCTATTTTCTGGTCTCTCTAGACTCGTTAACAAATGATGGATATCTTGTCTTTTTTTAATCTTTCAGGGGATCATTCTGCCTCAGATGTACACAGCAGCAGTTGCTAACATTTTCAACTTGGGGGTTAACTACGTCTTAATCTCTGTCCTGGAGTTAGGTGTCGTGTAAGTGTGTCAACATGCTTCTCGTTAAATTTTTGTTGGACTTTGCATTTCTTGATATGTTATCAGGCATCAATAACTGATAAAAGATATTCTAGTTAAGAAACTACAGTAAAAGAGCTCGAGGAAACCTCTTTCTCCATTGTCCAAAGAAGAGTGCGTTATAGGACACAATGTAAGGGTTTGGACAGAGAACCAGGTCAGGGGACAATATCTGTATTTAGACTTGTAATCTTTCTCAGAGGGGTGAATTGTTTTTGTTTAAACTGAGTCAGCAGTGTGCTGAAGTTTATTATTTTGAGCTTATTTAGAGAGGGAGGCAGCAAAGGGTTGAGAAAAAGAAAGAACTGTGACAGGAGTTGATCTTGTTCCAGCTGGACAAACATTTGATTAATCAGGCAGTCTACCAATCAGGCCTCTCTGCTTGGGGTCTTGTGTCTACCTCCCCTCCTTTTCCATATCAAGCAGAGACCCCTGCTAATTGTCCTATTTCAAAACTGTACAAATTCCCATTTCATCTGACCACACTTCAACTGTCTGGATCTTTACCATGTCTTTTTATGATCCCTCCTAAAGTTTAAAGCTATATTGATAAGTAAAAAGCTTACTTCTTAAAGTATTTTTGACGTTCAACAGATAAATACATTTTCTTTTGTTATGTGTGTTTAAAGTGGATCAGCAATCGCTAACAGCCTATCTCAGATCATCATCTGCCTGCTGTTGTTTGCTTACATCCAGTGGAAGAAGCTCCATAAGCACACATGGGGAGGTGAGATCTACACAAAAATGGGGATATAAATAAGAGCCCAGCTGCACGAGAAAACATGTAATAGGTATATTTGTTCACATGTTCCAAATGTGAGATTATCTTAACAGGTGCATGTCTTGGTGTTTGATGGGATAGAACTTGGTTAATCTGGAGTGTGATTCTGTCTGGCCCTCTGCAGGCTGGTCCACTGAATGTCTGCAGGACTGGGGCTCTTACATGAAACTTGCTGTTCCCAGTGCATTCATGATCTGCTTTGAATGGTGGATTTGGGAAGTAGGAGGTTTTCTGGCAGGTCAGTACTATTTGCAACCCAAAGTCATGCTTTCATTAATATTCAAAATTAAATTACAATATCTAAGCCCATACAACATAAATGAAGTCATTTTCAGAGGAACTCACAAAATCACCAAACTTAAAAAAAAAAAAATTCAGAAAAGCGGCATCTTTACCAATATGACAGAAAATTGCTATTTGCTATGAGTTCACAATGTATAAGGTAATGAAAATGATTATTATTACGCTCCTTCTTTGTGTCTCTTAGTGTGGGTTTTCTGTTCTAATTTCTCACAACTAGTTTAGCTGCAGAACATTTGTACAATTCACGGGCTAATTTATTGATTTTGGATTATGTATGCACAGATCTGCTCTCTTAAAACTCTGTTGCTCTATTTCCTGTTTTGTGTGTTTCCTTTAAAAGTTGTAATCATTCAAGTTTCCATCTTTCTCAATGTGACTTTAATGCTCCAGATTCTGATGGTTACATTCTATTACATCAGGTGTGCTGGGAGAGGTGGATCTTGCTGCACAACATGTGTTGGTGGAAATAGGAACTATCACTTACATGGTATGGATCATGTATACGAATACAGTATACATCTTGTTTATTCTCTAGAACAGAACTTTTCAATCTATGAGGGTGTCTTGGGAGAGGGGTTAACTTGCTGAGTGTGTTTTAGGCTCTGTCACCATATTAGAGTTTTACAGAATAATTATTATGGCTGACAGCATCGACAATAATGGTGCACAAATATCAATAGAAATTATGAAAAAAATTATTGCTTTCTGTGCAGTTTCTTGAGTGTGTTTAGACTGTAGTTTTTCTTAAATAAATGAACACATATTGCCCAGGAATATTGATTCAAATTCCAGCTCACACCATTCAAAGAATATGCTCCTTGTAGTTCCCTTTAGGGATCCATGCAGCTGCCTGCGTGCGTGTTGGGAATGCTCTGGGAGCTGGCAACACAGCTAGAGCCATTGTGACCTGCAAAGTGGCCCTTGTATTGTCAGGTATGAAGATACATTTCTGCCTTCGAAAACACAGCATGAGCAGCTCCGATATGCTCCTCTTGGTTGTGGTGACTAAAGGGAAGTAAACTTTTTAGGACCTGAAAACAGTCATACACAACCTGTAAACCTCGTCAGGTATTATTATTTTTTGACTCCCCGCTGCAGGAGTGCTTGCCGTGTTCCAGGGCGTTGTCATCGCTGGATGTAAGTCGGTCGTTGGTTACATATTTACCTCTGATGTGTAAGTTTCAGTCCAGCTCCTGTTAATAAGTGTAAGGTGTAAAGGCGACATGTGTTGATGATTCTATTCTGTTCTCTACAGCCAGATTGTGGAGATTGTGTCCGAAAATGTGTCAGTCTACACGGTTCTACAATTCTTTGATGCACTTTTGGTATGTTACAGTTCTTGTCCTGTGCATGTAATGAAAAGTAAAGGATGTACGCTTGATTTCTTGACTCAATGCTTTTGCTATTTTTTTCAGTGTGTCTGCTCAGGGATTCTTGTGGGGTCTGGTATGCAGAAAATTGCTGCCTTGTCCAACTTGGTTAGTTACTACTGCATCGGACTGCCAGTAGGAATAGCTCTGATGTTTCATGCCCAGCTAAGAATATTAGGTATTCTCTTCAATGTATCAATGTCCTGTGTAACAGAAACTTGCAATTACATTTTTAGTTCCAGAAAAATTATCTATATACAATTTCTTTTGTCACCATTTTACATTTTTTCACTTTCCAGTCAGTTGGAAACTCCACTTAAAATAGTATATTACTCATAGATGTACACCGTAGTATAAAGTGAAATGTAATTTGATAAATGCAAAACTAAATGTGTGATGTAGAATTGTAAAAACACTGAAGTAATGCAAATGGGAGATGAGCAGTAGGATACAGAGATCATGTATATGCATACTTCTTATTGAAGGAAATTGAAGGTTTTCCTCCAATTAAACTCGTACATTGTCTTTAATGACATCATGTTACAGGTCTGTAAAAAGACTGCGATGGGTAAAATTGGTGGAATATCTCCTTAAGCAAATAAAATTGTAGACAAAGAATCTCCCATTTTCATTAAATTGTATATTAGAAATGAATTACTTATTTTCTCATCTTTCAGTGACATCAGAGACTAAAGTTTCGACTTGTAATTAATGCTTCTTTTTTTTTCAAGTTTTTGGGAACTCATAATGTATATTTGTATATCATTTAAATGTTTTTTATAATTCTTATCACTACTGATGCTTAACCGTGTCAAATGAATGCAAACACACTGTAACTAATGGGTGTGCGTCTAAATTTCTGTCTTTGGTAGGATTGTGGCTGGGCCTCTTAATCTGTGTTTTCATTCAGACGGGTTTCTTCCTTTTTCTGATCTATAAACTCAACTGGAAAAAAGTCACACACAAGGTGAGAGATCCTTCTCTTCCCCTTAAAGTACAAATGTGCTTTTGTAATGGTCTGAGGGCAGGGATGAAACATAATTTTTATTTGATTTTAGGATTGTTGGAATTAAACTTCATTGTAGCTCAGCTATTCTATTTGAAGATTGTCACCCGTCACTTGGCATTAAGTTTGAGATAGACTCGTTCATGATGATGTGTTTTCTATATTTTGCTTTTGCAATTAATTGTATGATGCCTGGTTACTTTCATGCATACAGGATCTCTCTTTAACCTCTCTTTTAGGCTCAACTGAGAGCTGGGAAGACAGTTGTGGTGACACCAAAACGTCCCACTAGTATAGTGCTGAATGAAGGAATGCTGCCAGATATCCCCGACTACCCAGAAACAGTAAGTGCACAGTGTGGTTTTGCTCCATGTTGTGTTGGTGAGGTTTTAGGCTAATCTTATTGCACTTAGGCTACTGCCTCATTCATTAACAAATGTATCTTTGCATCCTAATTAACCAGTTAAATAGCGAAGCTTCTCAGAAGACGGATGGCTACAGCCCTGTCACCACTCAGGATCAGGTGCTGAGGGCAGCTAATCAGGCTGAGGCTGACAACACGACCAGAGGAAGCACTGAGAGCAATGCAGAGCACGGCAAAAACACTTCCAGCATCAAACATCAAGGGCAGCTTTCCATGTCTCAACTGATTAAGCGCCGCGGACTCACATTGTTGGTTTCCGTTTTTTTATTGGCCATAGGTGTTGCATTCCACTTTGCGTTCCCCCCACCTGAGCCCAGTGCCCAGAGTAGGGCCAACTTCACCCAAATTTGGACCAATTATTCCACTCCTACACCGTTGGAAACACTGAACCCAACCTCAACCTTCTAGAATGGAGATACCTCGTATTTACTTTAAAAGCAGGATATCTTAAACAGTCTCAAATGGGCTACTGGGCGCAAGGAAAATGTTTCACTATTGCACTGTGTATTATGTAAATCCAGAGAAAGCTGGAAGAAATATCCTGACAGTGACAAAAGGACATTTCTTTTTGTAAGATCACGTTTGAACTTTAGTGTGAGGGGCTTCCCTGAGGCAACAGCCGTTGATAAGACACCCAAAGGGTGTCGAAGAACATGTGATTTCCTACTGATAGCTTTCGATTTTTCAACCTACACTTGATTTGAATTATATTTGGCACTAGGAAACAAACAGAACCCTTTTGCTTACTGACTTTCAATCATTTTCCTGTTTTAATATTAAAAGATTGAAGGTGAATAACTTTATTAGACTAATGTGATATTTACATGTAGACATGTAAATTATTAAAACTTGTGTAACTACACAAATAGGTGACATGTCACTGTTACTTTATACTCCTGTATCGTTGTCATACTGCCCTGTTATTACTTTGGACAGATTTGATAAATAAAAATGCATGTTATTTTATAATAATTTCATGTACTTTTGTGTACCTAAATCCATAGAAATACATCTAAAATGTCAAGTAGAACATCTTACAACACGGGGGATAAGCCATGGCAATACAAGAATTCAAAATACAATAATGTATCACTTTGCAAAGAATTGTGTCAGTGTCAGATCTAAATGATCAGTTACTGAGGAGCTGCTATTCACGAGGCCCAACAACAGCCATGCTATAGCGGATGTTGTCTGATCCAACAAATGGAATGGAAATTCTTTAAACAAACACAACACATCAAACTGTTTTTTACAGAAATATTTAACTGGTGACACAACCAAGCATAGATTTTCCTAGCTGCCATAGTAAATTATAACTCCTAGTCACATGACACCGAGAGCAAATCTTTAAACAGTGACTTGTTAATGATGCCACAGCATGTTACTGATTGCAGTCTCTGGAGGTGAGCAATCCAAGAAAGTTGTCTCTGTGAGGGGCCTGTGAGAATATCTGCTGATGAGCATAATATTTCCATGTATGAATCCAACCTAATTTACATGATGAATTATGATAAATTACTATGCAAGTTTTTTTTTTTTTTTGACAGTGGCAAATGTCGGTCTGCAACAAGTACAGTGGCTACATGTTGGACAGAGCAGGAACACAAAGGTCTTTTGAGGTTAGCACCCAATCCAAAAAGCTATGGTTTGTAAATTGAAAGATTAATATGTCCTTTTATGAGAACGTGAACGTTAGAATTTGTAGTGTTGTTTTAGCTGAACCTAAAATGTACATGTGTTTTTTATGAGATTATACTGTATTAAATATGTTCTCCTGATTTAATTTATGTGCATAAAAAGTCAATGAAGTTTAAATTTTTGTAGGCTTTCCGTTCAGTCTTTTCAAAAATACTATTTTCTACCACAAGATGTCCTACGACTTCACATAAGGCAAGACAAAGTGCCTCACCGTTTTGTGCAGTTTAAATGGCTCTGCCTTTTCCGGGCTGGTCTTTTTTGGAAAAAAAGGATGATTCAGGATGAATCACTGTGTTGGTGCAGGTTTCAAATTCCACACTTCTGAACCAAAGTGAGCTAGTTTCTCACACCTGGGTGCATTTTGCATGGATGAGAATACAGGATTTCGCTGTGGTCATGTGGGGTGCTCATTTCAAACACATTTCAGACACCTGGAGATATGATGAGAGGATTTGGAAGCTAGAACCATGTGAGGCAGATAAATAGTCCAGCCCCTCTGTGCATGCAGCCACTCTGGTCCCACCACTGGCACCAGCCCTTGGTCCTAGCAGCAAGTAATCATCTTGGATTGAACAGGAAATGCATGCTGGCTTCAGTGCCAGTGGTCATGTAAAAAAAGCATTTCTATTTTAAGATGATTGTTTCTGGCTTGAATTTCATCGAGGCCACCCATTTTTCTGTATTTCAATCAACACTGAATTTAATTTTCATCTCTTTGGTTTGTTACTACCTGACACTAAAAATAGTGTGGAACCTGTATCTTTTAAGTCTTGTATGTTTTCAATAATACTTATCTGACGTCTTTACCAAGCTGTGTATTTAGAGTGTAAACATTTACTGTGTTAACCTCTATATTATGTAGTCATGAGTGAAAATATTTCACAACAAATTCACGAAAAACATCTCAAGAAATCAGAGTTGGTCAGTTGTTCTTCACAAAAAAAGGGGAATTCTCTATCAATGAAGATTTTCTGATTGAGAAGCTTGAGCTAGCTATCTGCTAGTTATCTATTTCTTGGCTAGGGACGGGTGGTTGATTTACTCCGCCTCACATGTCTTTTTCCAGCCAGCATGTCACAGTGTAAGCTTACAGACCTTTCATTATCATCAAATTTGGCAACACAGATCAAAGGAAAGAGAAATAAACCCAAGAGAATGAGCATCCTTTCCGTCTTCAATGATGAAAGCACACATCCACAGATGTGCTGGATCCTAAATATAACATTTAATCAAGCACTTTCTAATTGTGGCATCCTTTCACACTATAAATCAAAGAATGAAAGAATTTATAGCTATCTTGTTTGAGCTTAATTTTATTCAGCATGTTTATGATAAGAATGTAAGCCAATACATTTTTATTTCACTTTTGCTTTCCACTGATTGTTAGATGCAATGGCCAAAAAAGGGCGTTTAATTAGAATGTAGACAGTGCAACCAATTTAACATAAAATATAACTGCAGAATTTGATCTTGATGAGGCCATTTGACACTTGTCAATAACAAAATTCAATATATTGTATTGTGTATTTGAGTTGAAATTTAGATACAATGATACAATTGGGTGTGATATCAAACATTTATTGAAGAGGATTTGAAATATCTATCAAGATACATCAGTTGGCACCATAAACAAAACTATTTACCTGATGTATTCAATCTCATCTACCTCGCAGAAAGAACTCCAAGAGCCTAAATAGATGTTTTTCAGCCTTACCAAGCTTTGCCTCGTAGTACACACGTGTGGTCAACAGTTAATCGTGTTTTTCGAAATGTCTGATGAGCATCTCACTGATGAAGACCCCAGAAACAAGCACAACAAACATGAGCAGCACAGAGAGCCCACGTCGTACCACCAGCTGCCTGTCTGACAATGCCACATTAGCTGAATTCTGCTCCTCTGTGCCAAAAACTTCCAGCTTCTCCCCCCTTGGACTCTTAGAGCTGAAAGGATTGGCTTTCATATGGGCTTGTTTCTCCCCAGACACCTGGGCTGTGAGGGAGAGTTTTAACACATGATTAACATGATTAACATTAAATGACCAAATCTAGAGCATGAAATGTTTTCTTCTTACCCATGTTGTCCTTCTCTGAAATATGGACACCTGCTCTAATCAGTGCCTATTCAAACATAAATTACAAATATTTATATTTGAAATCAAGATCTGATTTCAAAATCATCTGCTATCTGTTGGATTTTGATATATATTTTATTTCTTATTGTTTTGGTGTGGGCTGAAATGAACGTGTTCATTCTTTGACACTGGGGTGTCACTCACCTCCTCAGTGACTTTCCTCCAGTTAAGTTTGCAGAGGAAAATTATAAAGAATGTGGACTGCAACACAACACTAATTAAAAACCCCGTCCAAAGCCCTGCAACAAAGATGAAGAATGGACAGTTTGTTAGGTTGAGCTGGGGTTGGGCATCAGTAATGGCCCAACTATATGCTATTTAATGCCTCCTCACCTACAATGCCCATTTTGACAGGGAACATTAATGACACTCCAATAGGGAACCCAATGAAGTAGTATCCCACCAAGTTCAACACAGCTCCAATCATTTGCTTTCCTGTTCCCCTGACAATGCCTCCTGTCACTCCCTGTGGAGATAAAACAAAGCAAAATCTAACATCTGTGTTAACATGTTAGATTTAGTTTGGCCTGTAGAGGATTAAAGTGAAGTTCTCTCACAGCAAAGGCCTCTGGAACATGGATGATCCCGTACAGCTTCATGATATCAGCCACTCTCTGAACAATGTCCCTAAAGTTAATGACATATGAATCTGAAATCAAAACACAAGCAGTTACCTGGAAAACTGATGTCAATCATTTTCTAGCTTACAACTTCTGTCTTGCGTGGGATAACAAATAAAAAAATGGAAAATTCAAGCACACTGGCTGGCAAACAACACTGTGCCTTTGGTGTTATACATTGACATCAGTTGAGGGGCCAGTTTCTGAGAATAGAACAACTAAAATAAATCGTGCACAGGTTTTGACATGTACTCACTCCTCTGTGGTGAAAATGTAACCAATCACATCCCGAGCTACACCCAGACAGGTCCCAATGGAACATGAGACAATCACTGTGTTTGAAAAGAAAGATGTTCTGACTTATTGAATTAACTAAAAATAAAACTTTTAGCCAAATAAAAGAGTTACATCTATCAGATTAAATAAAACACTCAGTAATGAATGTTTTCAGAATCAGAATCAGAATCAGAAATACTTTAATAATCCCAGAGGGAAATTATTTTCGTTACAGGCTCCATAAGCAAAATAAAACAAAGGCATATACATATGTACATGTCTATACATCTATACATATATATATACAAAATTCCTCATAAATATAGCTAGATATATACATAAGAAACAATATGTGTATATGTAGGTCAAAATGAGAGGTGGATAGTGTCAATGATTAAGTTTGACTCTCAGAGGGAAGCGTTGTACAGATTGATGACCACCGGCAAGAAGGATTTCCGGTGGCGCTCTGTGGTGCATCTGGGTGAGAGGAGTCTTCTGCTGAAGGAGCTCCTCTGTTGGGCCAGTGTGTCGTAGAGGGGGTGAGACACATTGTCCATGATGGACTTAAGTCTGGACAGCATCCTCCTCTCTGCCACGGTCGACAGAGTATCCAGCTCCTCTCCTACAACATCACCCGCCTTCCTTATCAGTTTATTTAGTCTGTTGCTGTCTGCGATCCTCAGCCCACTGCCCCAGCATGTGACAGCAAAGAAGATCGCACTGGCCACAACAGACTCATAAAACATCCTCAGCATCGTCTGACAGATGTTAAAAGACCTCAGCCTCCTCAGGAAGAAGAGTCGGCTTTGGCCCTTTTTGTAGACTGCCTCGGTGTTTCTGCTCCAGTCCAGTTTGTTATTTAAGTACACCCCCAGGTACTTATACTCCTCTACAGTGTCTACAGGGACCCCCTGGATGGAAACAGGGGTCACAGGTGTTTTGGCCCTCCTCAGATCCACTATCAGCTCCTTTGTCTTTGTCACATTGAGCTGCAGATGGTTAAGTTTGCTCCAAGTGACAAAGTTGTCCACCACAGTCCTATATTCACCTTCATCTCCCCTTTCAATGCAGCCAACTATTGCTGAGTCATCAGAGAATTTCTGAAGATGGCAGGACTCAGAGCAATGGCTGAAGTCTGAGGTGAAGACGGTGAAGAGGAATGGAGAGAGGACAGTCCCCTGAGGGGCCCCGGTGTTAAAAAAGAGACACGTCCAATAACTCTCCCCTCAACAAAAATGGACATGATTTGGATTAAGTATAGAAATAAATAAGATATATTCACAATGCTTGTATAGAAGAGTATTGATATGTTTGAAAATAGAGTATGTTTGTTCATACGTGTACAGATGAGGGACACCTTGCTGGACAGTTTTGCTTGCTCTGTGTTCCCAGCACCAAGAGCATTTCCAACACGAACACTGGCAGCAACAGAGAAACCCATTGGAAACTGTGGAACAGGATGAAATAAGTGGAAACGATTAGGTAAAGACCTGCCATGGTGAAAATTTTAGAGTGAGACCCTACAGGGGAAATCCATTCATGCCTTTTTATTGATCTTACATTAGCACACAATGGTAGAATAAGATAACAAAAAAGGGACTTTACCATGTAAGCAATGGCAGCTAGTTCATAAACTATAGACTGTGCTCCGAGCTCTGTCCCACTGATGAGGCCTGCCAGGAACCCTGCAATCTCATACAACCACCACTCCAGACAATGCATCAGCATGCTAGGGATAGCCAGGCGGAGGAAAGAACCCCATTCCTGCAGGCAGTCTCTTGACCAACCTTGGAGATAAAGGGAGGAAGGAGGAATGTATTGGGTTGCATCAATATTCGCATCAATGAAATTCATCTGTGATGTTGCAGTCTCTGTGCACAATTCACAGAGACATTGTCTACAGTGCAGAAAAATTTTCATTAGATTTGTACAGCAGATGAATTGGGATCTACAGCCACTCCTCAGCTACAGTGTTCTTGCCAATATATGTGTTAATGCAATTTTCACTACTGGTTTACAAGTTCTTTACAACATCAGGTATAATTTGGATGCAAATGTTTGTTTCTCAGCAAGAAGATGATTATCAGTCTTAATGACTTATTATTTTTCATAATCTTCTAAACAGTAACGTCCATCACTAAAATAATGTTTTTAAATTAGTCAGATATTGTAAATTCTGTCCAGAGAGCACTCAGTTTGTGTACACCAAGTGATTAACTTAGGAATTAATGGCTAAGATAATAAAGTTAAATTGAAACAACGTGAGTAGATCTAACACAAAAACGTGAGTAAAATCTCGCATCTGGAAAATAATAAGCAAAATTTATTTTTAATTATTTACTATCTCTCTTTATATTTCTTGCATGTCAGGGCTGTACCAAGTATAGAAGAACACTGGAAAAATCAGGCTTTAAAAAATAGATTTTGACAGCAGATTAGGAGAGTGCATACAGCTTTTACTATCCAAATACGCTGCAGATGATCTGTGGACTGGTCTTGTTTGCAAGTATTCCAACCAAGTATCTGTACCACAATCTTTTGCAGTCACACATTTGTAATGTTTGCAGAAAGCCCTTTTGTAGGACCAGTGTCGTTCTGAAGGCAGCATATGTTGCAGTCAGAGAAGTGTAAATGAACTGATGTCAAAGTCAATGATGCATTCCCTTACCATCACAGCCTTCAGCTGATAATGGATAATGGTCTGGTTGGTCCTTTTCATCTCTGTTTATGCTCGCTTTATACAGGTTCACCTAGACTTTTTCACACAGTGCTCATTGCCGTTTCTGAATAGAAATCTGAATTTAGTCATTTAACCAATGTTTGTGGTAATATCAGCTATTTAGGAACAGTGGTTCTTGACTCTGTCCCTTCTATAAAAAAGTAAAATCTGCTAAGCTTGTGTGGAGTGTTTAGGTTTAAGTAAGCACTCTCTGGGAAACTAACTACACCATCATACTCAGAACAATACATTTGATGGACTACAAGGTCCAAATAACAACATTCTTTCCTAAAACAAAAGTCTGAAAACTTTTTGACTGACGTTTAATGACTCAAACGTACCATCCCAAGTCGGTTTGTGCAACCCTCTGGAGCAAATGTACACAAACAAGAACACAGCCAGGGAATACTGTGAGATAGCATTGGCGGCCGCAGATCCACTGCAGTTGCACCATGTTAACACAAATAATTGAAAAGAGGAAAAGGATATGGTTACTGCCACAACTACCTGATAACCTCCACTTGACCATGAATATGAATAATGGAAATGTCTTTGAAATTACTCAAGTAGGTTGTACTCACGTAAACCCTAGATCCAGGACATTGAGGAAAATGTAATTGATAACTGCATTTAAAAAATTCCCCATGGCTCCACATAGTACCTGAGGCCACATGATGCCCTGTGTGAGAAAGCACATACACTCATAATCAGATCTTCTTTTTGTTAGTGACTCATTCAAACCCCCAAACAATCTCACCACAAATAAACCTTCAACCTATTTTGTTTTAATCATGAAACGCACCTGATTCTGAAGATACCTTCCCTGCAGCTGGTACATGAAGGCAGCCTGCAGAATTTAACAAATTGAATGGGGTCAGATAGATTAATGAAGCTGCACAGCAGCTATTCCGAACAGTGTATATGGATGGAGATAAAAAAAATACATAGAGTTAAACCCACCGGTAGAGCTGGCATGAAGATCTTCACATACTGCTGAGAGATTCTAAGCAAAAGGAAAAGAGGACATTTCTCAATAAGTGCAAATTTCAGGTATGTGCGTGTATGTACGCAAGTGTGTGTTTCTGAGACACAGACTTTGTAGAGATATTTCACCTGGCGACTTCCATGTTCTGTCTAACAGCCAACAAAATAGGCTGTGTGTTAATAAGCACAGCCCAACAAGGAAAACAGGATAAGAGTAGAATCAAAATTCCCCTTTGGAGAATCACTCCAACATATTTTAGGTTACCACTCCCACAGGTCTGAGAAGAGGATCAGAAAACCAAATTATAACAAGGATCGCATTCAAGAAAAACATCATCATTGACACATAAAGACAAATGTAGCTGTGACTGCAGAGGACCTGGTTTCATAAATAAGACGTGAATACCTGAGATATGAGAGTGTCACATGCTGATGCCAAACCACAGCCAATGGAAATGCCTGTGACATTTATGACCTACATTAAAATTAGATTTCGTCAAACAAAACACTGGAAGGAAGAAAAATGCATTTGAAAAGATATATGTATGAGTAAAGAATCTATTCAAACGTAAAACCTAAGCTATCGAGGTTATGTTTAAAACAGAGTTTCCATTAAAGCAGAAACAAATGATTTCTCACTGCTATTGCTAATGCCACTCCAGCCAGTTCTGTTTTCCCCAGGTGACCACAGAACACCATGCTGACGAAGCCAATCAGGAAGCTCATCAACTGTGAAATTACCTGAAATGCAGAATTAACCTTTTTCTATGTGGTAACATTGAAAATCTAATCTATATAATGATCTATACCAATCATGATCGAAATATTAAAGTCAAAATGTAACACGTAAGATTAGTTGATTGAGTTATGAGTCATGAAATAGATGATCAAGGTGGTCATTTGGTCAAAAAGCTGACAGATTATCTGGTTTTGGACAAGCTCTTAGGTACTTTTAAATGTCTTTTGATTCTTCTCTTTTTAAAACATAGTGTTAGATTTTCTGCACAAATGAAAACTGAACAGTTCTGGGTTGGTATGAAAAATAGAACCCATTGAACAGGAGATACGTTCTACTTCTCTCCCTGTAAAATGGCAGTTTAAGCTGACGAGGGATATATGCATACACAAGGCCACAAGTTTTTGTAGGTGCTAAATATCTGTTAATTGTATCTGTTAACAAGTCTATACACGGGAGATTTTCTAAGAGGCGTTGATGTTTTTTCAATGTCGACTTAATTCATATATGATTAAGCATGGAGTTAATTTCAGATCAGAAACAAATGACACAACTTTTTTTATTCATGTTTAAGGATAACATTCAAACTGTTTTTCAAATAATAGGAAATCAAAACAGCTCATTGTTATCGTGTCAAGAGGGGGCACATGAGCCACCACAAAACCACAAAAGACAACGAGACGTTTCTTTTACCTAATATACTCACACTGAATCATTCTTAGTGTCATTGCAGCAATGATAAACATTCTCCATAAAAATGTCCACACTGGTGAAATATAATTATACAATAGGCTGCACCTAAACATAATCTTACCACAGGTCCGGCCAGTTTTATAAACTTAATCATTTCATTCTTGTACTCCGCAGATATCCTGAATTTGATGCTTGTGAGGAAGGATCTGCAGCATGAGTCAACACCGCCAGCAGCAGGAGAAGGTGATTTGTCTGTTTTTGTCTGGCCAGTCGCTCTGCCACATGTGTTTTTCCTCGCTAAATCTTCCATTCTCTAATGAGATTTGGCTGAAGACAGAACTCAGCTCCAAACTGAATTATGTCTATACAGTACAATCTCCCCCCAGAAACAAGCCAGTGGTAATCAATAACTAATTACCAGGATAATAATCAATAACTGAGGAGGTGTCTGCCCACCTTGCTCCTTGTGTGAATGGACTGCCTGTAAGGGCAGTTCTCCAAGTCAGAGATCGACACCCCCAACTCACCAGCAAGGTGCACACATGGAGGGAACCGTGCTTAATGCCAGTACAGCTTCCAGGATCTTCATTTGTGTTCCAAAGTTCAAAGGAGTGAAGTGTTTTTTAGTCAAAGGGTTAATCCACATGCATACAATTAAACACGCTGCATGACTAACAGAGCTCTCACTCTGTTTTTTGGGCTGTTCTTATTCATAATATTGAAATTTGCGATGATGTGAATTAACAATTTTGGTCTTACTGATCACGTATCCCTGTTGCCCAATGACAGGTGGAATAGGATCCAGTCACCCTGTGACCTCACTTAGAAAAAACAGATTTTCATCTTCAAAATGATCTTAAAAACTATCTTAAAGGAATTTTCTCTCCACAAATGAGATATGGATTGCCTTGAATACTGTTAATGTAATGTAAAAAGACACAAGGCTGAGCTTGATCTGTATCTGATGAAATACTATTTTTTCCAGAACTTTGAACAAATCGTACATGTAATCACTTTGATGCAGTGATTTTCCTTTAACTTTTGCAGAAGCCACACGTTTTTTAGGTTCAGAAAGCCAAAGCTGAATGATAATGTGAGACTGAGTCACACTGCACAGTTAGGTGACGCGTCAATGTGCGTTTGGAACTATGAGTAACCACATTTATCAAAAATGCAGAATTTTGAATCATTGAAAATAAAGATTAAATGAAGAACATCTTTAAGTAGGAAAATGATCAAAATAACATTATCAAGGAATGAGTAAACAGTTCATGAAAGACCAGAAATAAATAAAAAAAAAAACTGAGTTTTATCTACATGAAAATCCAGAGTCATATGCTTTCTATGCCTTAAATTTAAAAATTAGTGGTACATTTTTACACATATTGAAATGCATAAGTGTTAGAAAGAAAGACAGAAATGGTAAGGCATGATGACAATAAATGCAACAACAAATAACCAATAGGATAACAGTTTGGCAATTTAAAAATACATGGATATAAAGGATAGCACAAAAAATTCCAAGAAGAATCAGCAGCAAAATACTCAGTATTTAAGTAAAATTACAGCTTTGTTCTCTCTGACTCATATGCCATTATCTATGACATGACTAGATCATCAATACTGAGGCATCAGTCTGTAAGCAGAGCAGCATGAAAACTGCTGCAGCTGCTCGACGTGGAGCCAGCTTGAGGTTTTTTATGTACGACTTTATATACAGGAAAAAGAGACAAATGTGAGGAATCATAATATAACTGTTCAGAGAAGAAAGTTCTCACATTAAATCCCCCTTCAACGCTATATCCTTTCTGTTTAAATATCTGCTAAGTAGCTGGATGAAATGACTATTCACTGAACTGAAACCCTGAGGGTTTAGTAAGATCCCCCTTTAATTTCCAGATTATTTTGAAAGTTTAAACTGGAATCAAGTGTGTCAACATGTATTTAATTGTAGTAATATTAACAAGGAAATAAAGACATAAACACACATTTCCATATATAATGGAGTCTATAATATAATTTATATCTAAGTGTACATACAAATAACAAAGTGTGGAAACAGACAATATTTAAAAATCCCATCCCTGGATGGAGCTCCTTATTGTATACTGAAACAAAACAAAGCATCCAATGACAGTGATAGAGGATAAAATAATGTTATGTTGTTCACTCAATGACAGCTCTGCCTTTGTTTTTCTTCTCTGAAATAAATCACAGTCAGTCAGCGTAAAGCGCCGCTTGTGTTTGTGTCCTGTCACCGCATCATGTAGTACACTTTGTGTTCTTCTGCCTTGCTAACACCTCTCAATAAGGTGTTCCTCCTTCCAGATGTGGATATAAAACCTCCCAGTGGGTGGTGCTGTTTTGTTCCTGCTCAAAATTCAAGCGCGTTCAAATTTCTGACACACAAAGCTCCTTCACTGAACTTTGGATGGATTTACCCTCACTTATTCAAACATTCTTAACTTTTGCACTCCTTTAAGTGAGTTCACTCACTAGACCCGGTTAAATGATTCTACAGAAGACTGTAAACTGTAAATCCTAAAACTCACATTTAATATTTGCAGATTCAATTGCATTCTTTGTCTTGTGAGGCGAAATGAGAGGAGAAGAACAGAAAACACGCTGGAAATTAACGGAGGCAAACAGGAGACGAGCAGGGTGACACCTAATGTTGGCTCTCATTCATTTTCCTGGTTCAGTGATGCAGCAAGGCCCAACGGGTCCTCCCACCAACCAAATTGTATTCCTCCATCTCCCCCATCCCAACCACATGCGTAGAATCACACACACGTAAATATGTTCCACCAACCAAAGGGGCCGGTGTGCGCTGTGACGTCACACTGCAGTTCTTCTTAGGCTCCGCTGGATGACACCGGCAAGTCGTCGCTTCCACATGACAAACCGTCATTCTTAATGGCGGCCTCTCAAAATGTGCGTTTGTGTAATTCCGTATGTGTTTGTGTCCATTTGGGTGGGGTTCGCGCAGGATTGGTAGTGCCGGGGTACTGTGGAGGCGGAGGGGGTTTATTTGAGGGGGTGGATGGGTGGGTTGGAAGTGGTGGAGGAGGCATGGGCTGGAGGGGTGGGGGGGGGTAGTAAAATCGCAAATGAGAGGAAATTGTTTTGAGTCACAGCAGATTTGGTGGAGAGAGATAAGGGCTGATGACGGCGGTGGTGGTGTGATTAGGATTAGAGGGGTGGAGGGGTGTGTGTGGGGTGTTGAAGAGAGTAGAGGGCGGCGGTGATGGGGGTGTGTGTGTGTGTGTGTGTGTGCTGAAGCTCATATGTGTGTCTAGGTTGTGAAATTCTTCCTGAGTATGAAAGACCGGAATTGAAGCAAAGATGAGGAGATAGGCGGCGGAGATAATGGCGGCAAGAGAGAAGGGATAAGGGCATAGGGTGTCGCGGAGAAAGATAGAGTGCGATGGAAAAAGAAAGAGTGGATGAGACAAAAGAACTGAACATTTAATAGAGAGGCGAGAAGAAAAAAAAAGGGACTGGAGTACAGAGGGTAGGCAGCGGAGGAGGAGGAGGTGGGCAGGCCGAGGATGAGAGGAGAGACATTGAAAGAGTGCCAGAGTGATTTTTGACGTGCCCCCCCCCCCCATTTGTTGATGATGTTGTGGGTCGCTTTGGTGGCGAAAGCTTCAGGGGTTTTAGAGTGAACAATGACGCAGAGGGACCTGCCGCGTCTGCTCCAGCTGATAATGATGATGCCTAAACATGATACCAACAATAAGCTTGTGGAACCCGAAAACCGCCGGCATGTGACATAGTACGTCACAGACTATCACACATCACACGCTGGACATACAGACGCCGCTATCTCACGTCGGCAGCGTGTGGTCAGAGGGAGCCGACGAGACACAAAGAGAAAACAGAGGTGGACACATTTTGAAGGGGAAGCGGGGGAAAAAAAGGGATTACACTTTGAGTCTGTCGTCTGCATGGACAAATGCTCGACTTCAATGTGTATGAGCTGAAAGGGAAATACAAATTGGATGAATTTAAAACTGTGCCTATAGCGTGGGGGCAATCTTGTGTAATTTTCCTTTTATCTGCACAGACAGGGGAAATAAAATCAAAGGAAGCCACTCAGAGAAAGCTGAAGCCTACTGAGAGCCATTATTTTAAAATGTGCTAAAAGCTGAATGTGATGCTGCGAGGTATGGGGTAAGGGTGGGGTCTGCCTAACATATTTATGACCGCGTATTTTCAGTTTAAGTCTCAATGCTGCCGAGCTCTTCACTTGAATGTTACACTTCGGCAAAGGATAACTGAAGCGCCGATGCCCCTCACCAAAAAATTGACAGTCCAGATGAAAAGTAACTCAGCCATGACTAATGCAGGGGAGAATTTGCTGTCTCCTCTCCTCTGATGATGTATGAGCCTTTTAATTTCTTTGGTGAGTCATATAGAATTGACTTGAAACACTCATAGCGATGCTGCGTTCAAATTGTAAAGCAGGTGCTATAAATATGGGTTGATGTTTTGGGAATCTTCGTCAGCTTTGTGAGGAGAGACGGCAGAGGAGTGGTATTCTTCTTCCTCAAAAACAAATTACAGTCACGACATGTGACTGTCGAGCCTCTCCGGTAATTAGGTTAGTCTATGCCTTAATCAGTTCCTTGTCATACCTGCTATAACAGGCACCACGGGAACGCATTATAATTCCGCTGTTGATTTAACGGTGCCATCCTAATGCAATGGACGAGCCTTCTCAAATGCCACCAACCCTGATTTTTCTTCTGTGAGTCATCCAGCCACTAAAACAATGCGACACCATGCCGCCTGGCTCCTCATGACACACTGTCCTTTCCATAGCACCCTTGATGAAGCCGGCGGTTTGTCCGCAGCTGTAAACACAAACAGACAGCACCAGAGGGTGTCTCAGAGATTGCTCACACGGACAGCAAACAGGTTTCTGTGGACCTCTCGTGTGAGTCAGTAGAAAGCCCCTGATTAAGTGAACACACTGTGATAATGTGCTGTGGTTTGTTGAGGAGGTTCAGAGAGTTGCGTTTTTGATGACAAATTCTCGGTTGAAAGCGACTCTGTGCCTTTTTGGCTTAAAGGCTGAAGAGTCTCATTGACTGTGGCAGCTGGCTGACCTTGGAGAGAAAGCAACCAGTTTCTCTCACTTTCAGTTTCACCCTCTGGAGCTTCTTTTTTAATCTTGTTTGAGGAAGTGAAGCGGGAGGTGTTCGTTCTGACATGAAAGTCGCAGGAGGAAAGAGGCACCTGGTCTCACCTTCACTTCATTGTGCCTAAAACCAGCCAGTGGCTCGTGATGATTTGAGTCATAGCTCTTTAAGTCGATCCCTGTACACCGAGAAAAGTTCGGACAAAAGCACAACCATTTCTGATTTAAAAATAGACAGAAATCCATTGACATATTGTAAAATGAGTTAAGACTGTTTCAGATTCAGTTCCTTTCAACCCTGAAGAATGGGGGCGATAAATGGTTTAATCTGTTGTGTGCAACAAAAACTTGAGGGGAAAAACTGCTCACAATTATAAACAGACTATATAATGAGCCTAATTAACAGACTGACTGGATTATAAGTTCACAAGTTTCATTCACAAATTTTGAAAGAAAAAACATTCTACCCTGAACAGCTGGGGGCTAAGATTTCACAGCTGATGGGATTTATTTGGTAAAACCAAAATGTAATATTCAATTTAAAGTGAATAAGCTTTTAAATGCTGTATTCAACCTGTGCTTGTATGAGGGAGACACCAAATGGTTTTCTCAAAATTAAAACCATCCACTGAGCAAATGTGCTCTGTAGAAGCCCACAGTGCAGGCTGTTTGTAAAGGATTGAAAGTCACGTTTGTGTTAAAGTGAGACGTCGATGCACAAATTTATAGTGCAGTTAAATGAAGAATCTATTTCCTTTCTCTGTCATCTTCGAACCTTTGGAGGAAAGTTACATTTGATCACATCAACTAAAGTGACCATTGAATGATTTGACACCTTTTTTATTCCTGCACAATGCACTGACACCCAGAATGTTTTCTCTGTTTTTTTAAACTGCAAGCCCCTTTTAGACTCATCTGATTTGTTTTTTTGACTAAATGTGTGTGGTGAAGATAAAAAAGTAAAATGGCACCGGGGCCAATCCAGGATGGGGTCCAATGTGGATGTTTGTTCATGAACCACACAACGTGTTTGAACAGAGTTTGACTAAATGTGACCACAGTTTAAGGTCGCAGGCAGAGCAGGCCACTCGGATCAAAAAGAGCAGTCTCAATATGTCCCCCACTGCTTCCTCCACAATGCAAACTTTCAGTCTCGGTAAGCGGTAGAGAAATACAGTATTAATAATCAAAATGTCTGTCATTGATGCTGTTGCCATGGTAACAGAGTGAAAAAGCTGAGCACTTCTCCGGGGTCTCTCGCACCTGAATGTTTCCAGTTTACTGAAAGTTGCATTAATCGCTTAACTAAAAATGTTGCCCAAATGAAAGGCTTCAAAAGATGCAGCTGCGTGCATATTCGCACCGGAGAGAGTGCAGGTGCACGGAGGTTACACAGTGTGAGGTGGCGGCTCACGACACGCAACTCCCACACCATGAATATAGGTTTTCACCGCTTTTAGAGAACCTAAATGAGCACGAGCTGCGACTATTAATACAAATGGTCTGAATTAGTCTCAATTCTCATTCGGGAATGTGAAAGTGGGTGGAGGAAACTGGGGAGGGGAATGAGGCGGTGAGGCGGAGCGGTGGGAGCGCTGGCTGTCGGTGATGAGGCTTGAAAAGAGATGAAGGGGGGGAGGGAGGAATAAAGTGTATGAGTTAAATGTACGGAGAATTAAAATGAAAGATGAAAAGACTGGCTCCCTGTTAGAATCTGAATGTTTGTCTTTGCTTGACCCCTACAGCCAACATTTAACATCACAATAACATTTTCTGAGCCTTCATTCCCAATGCTTTTGTTTCTCTTCTTTAGAGCAATCATCTTTTTGGCAGTCACTGAATGATGAGCCAGTTTTGCCTGAGAGCTCATTACCTGCACTAGAGGGAAGAAATAGCAGAAGCCGAGAGGAAATCAACAAAGTCAGCATGACATTTAAGCAAGAAACAATAAAACCGAAACAATAGTTAATGTAGTTAATGTTAGTTAGTTCATTTTTCTCTTGACTTTTTAAAATAAATGTTAAAAAGAAAATTCTTTTCTTTTTGATAATGAAAGTTTTATGATTACACAAACCATCGCAAGGGTAGTTCTTTAACTGAGCAAAATGTTTCATAAAATATGTTAGTACTGTAATTTCACTTTCTCTTTAATATGTTATCACTCATGTTTACAACAAAAGAGAGACAAAAGAGGTTGTTGTGGTGCAATCCTTCACTTTATTAAACTAAAGAGGAATGCTTTGATTTAATAAAACAAAAAGACAGTGAGAGGCCAGTCAAACACTGAAGAGGGATTGTGTGAAATCTTTTTCCATCTGCCTTTCCCAATACACAGTCTAAATACATGCCTATAAAGATTTAGATGGAAAAAAAAAGATTGATTCATCCATGCCATATGTGGTATGTTTGTGTGTTTGGTTGTGTGCTGAAAAATGAATCAGTCTGATCACAGCACATTTGGCCCAATCCTTTCATACCTGACATAAAAGAGGAATAGCAAAAGGGTAGCAGACGGAAATATGTACACAAGATACAGATGGCTGATTTCATCCACAGATTTGGTTTTAGCTAATTACAGGAGCAGCAACATCATGCCGCCTGTAACTGTCTACAGACTAATTTATCTCTTTCATTAACATTTTTCTCTGCACTTAATCATCAGGTTGATAACTCAAATTCCCCAGCAAGGCTTTAAAAGGTTGAAGCATTTTGTCGGGTGTTGTTTTTCTTTTTAACACTCCATCAGATTACTTGGATTTGTGTTTGAGATATGGTGATGTAAATCTTTCATGAGGATGCAGCCTGTGAGACAATATGGCATTGTAACAACAAATCTGTGGGCCTGTCTCTTTTTGTGCTTGTGCGTGTGTGTCTGTGCGTATGTGTGTTTGCCTACAGGTGACTCACCGCACTGCAGATGACCACAATGTTTTTCTGCTGCTTGAGCATTCATGGCTCTCTTTTTACCACTGCCTCTCCAATCATTCTCTTTGTTTAGTTCTATTTTTCGAGCCGCGACTTCTCACTATCTCCTTCCTCTTTAGCTTTCTGCAGGTGTGACATACCTTCAACTCCTGATTGCATAATGCTCTGTCACCTACAATTTTGCCCCGATGCTGCATAGATGAGATTCGACAATTATATGGAGCGTTCGCCTTTTGAGGATATTTCATTGTTGTGTTTTTGTTTCGTGTGTGTCACAGTCAGAGGCTGGTCACCGGCATCAAACCATTCAGCCCGGCAGTAATGAGCCATAATGTCACGTTACGATATGATTGGCATGGCAAGCATCACAGAGAGGGGTGGGGCAAAGAGCTAGTGACGGAGAAAAAGAAAGGGAAATAATTGTGATGATGATGAGGGTGATGATGAGGGTCATGAACCGAAACAAAGGCAGAGTGAGAAAAAAAAGGTGGTGAGGATGTCGCCTCATTTTCGGTCCCCCCTCTTACCTCTCACTGTTCACCCCCCAACGTCAGACTCACATCAGTCAAACATCCATTAACCCCATCCCTCTCTGCCTCCCGATTACACTCTACCCTCCATGTCTGCTCCCCTGCTCACCTGTCTTTAATTCCAAATTGCCATTATCTTACAGAGCAGGTGCTCCAAAATGCTGTCTTTTGATGTCAAATGAATGCTTGGAAAAAATTCAGCTTTGCCAACAAAAGCTCATAAACAACATATTTGCGGTGGAAATGTATCTTTTTTTAAAATCCTAAACTCTTTATGCCACTGTGCCTTTACATTTTTTTAAGTCTTTCAAACACACATCGATCCCACAACATGATTGAAAAGAAGCAATTATATGATGGCCAAATTTGTGCACATCGGATTGTGTGTGTCTATTTTTTTTATGTAACGTGAAAAAATTGTAGAATTGCTAACTGATTTTTCTTGACATTTTTTGCAGGCTTCCCATACAAAATTTCCCTGACAAAATGTACAGTTGTAGATAAGCCTAATCCTTAAACTGAGAATACAGACGGGATGGCATACACACACTCACACAGAAACACACATGCAGCATTTACATTATAATTACCCGTGAGACTCTCTGAGTCCCTATGGGACTCCAGGCTGAAGACGGCCTCAGAAGAGTCCCAGTTGTCCCATTGAGGAGATCATTAGCCTGGTTAGGTTAATCCACAACACGCTGTGTGTGAATTTGTCTGTGTGTGCACACATGCGTGTATGTTTGTGTGCCACTTGTGTGCTCATGCATTAAGTGGCTGTTAAATGGACTCCACGGCCTTTAGTGTCCGTGGACATTAGCTTTATTGGTGTGATCTGAAAAGTTATTTAGTGACAGCTGGGATTTCCCTCCCTCGGGACGTAGCTGCTGACGACTCATGATAGCAGACATGAATGGAAGGGGGAAATAGGCATTAAATTGAAGGACCTGAAAAACTGCTGGGGAAAAAACACCCTGAATTAATAAAAAAAAAAGATACACATAAACAGAATATGATATTTAACATATATCAGGTCACTATCATTTTAGAAATAATTTAGAAACAAGAGGGCAGTCTTCAGTCTTCATATATTTATATATATGTTTGTTTATATGCTAATGCCCATCAACATTAGTTTAGAGTCTCATTCAAACTTATCTGGTGTGCGTCGGTCTTTAAAATATACAACTTCATTTTATGTCTTTTTTTATTTTGACGCCTTCCGAATACGAAGACGTAAAACTGTGTGATGTATTAACAACAAAGAAGACCTGAATCAGGCCCTTTGTTGCAGAATCGCATGTCCGTCTCATGCTGTGCGCCTGTGTTTGTGCCTATTTCACGGTTTAGAGAATCTGTGTCAAGGGTTATAGAGCAGCTGTGCAATTTGCCTTTCTCAGCTTAAGACAGCAAACATCTGCATTGGATGTTGAATTGTCAGATGCGCCTCTAGACTGAACTGACAAGGCCTGGCCAATCACTCTCTGTCTTTATCTCTTTTTACCTCTCCTCCTCCTGCCATTCTTCTTCCAACGCTGTTGTTT
This sequence comes from Menidia beryllina, assembly GCA_013363375.1. NCBI lineage: Eukaryota > Metazoa > Chordata > Actinopteri > Atheriniformes > Atherinopsidae > Menidia > Menidia beryllina. The sequence continues at coordinate 7,188,955 of JABUIW010000024.1, forward strand.
GGAAAAATTACCCTCCCTGCACCTTCTGCTGGGAAATAGAGTGGGGCAAAGGAGAACACAAAGGGGGAGAGCTTGAGAGGGCAACTGATTGCTCCTATTGTTTAACTGTGAGGCTTGCTGCCTCTTAGGGTGTAATTGGTGCACAAGGAGGGTAATGTGTCTGGACAAGAACAGGAAGTCAAAAAAAGAGAAATTAAAAGAAAGATGGGCCGTAAAGAACTGATTTTTTTTCTGGTAGGAAAAAAGACGAAAGATTTTCCAGAAAACCACGGAACAAATAATAATGCTTTTTTCTCTTTTAACAGATTATACACGCACTATAGTTTACAGGAGACAAACAGACAGTATGAGTAATATTCTGTTGAATAAGAAAAACAAAACAGATGAACAGAAATCTGAGTTGCCATTTGACATTTCTTTCCTGCTTTTTGTGATTTTTAAAGTGTTTGCTTATAACTACTAGAAATACAAAACTAGTTTTATTGGCAAGAATCAGGAAAGAATCATGTCTGCGTATAAATTTTGTATGTATTGAATTTCACAGAATAAAGCCTTTTAAAATGTCAACTGTATTCTGTGTTTTAAAGTTGGGTAATTTCCCCTTTTCACACAAATAAACAGTCTACGTAAAAAAAAGAATGCTCATGATACATGGGTTGTAAGTAATTTTCATAGGAAATAAATATGACCATAAATATATGCAGTCAGTGCAGTGCAATACTGCATTGTTTCTTCTGTTTCAAAGAGCCTCCATTTCCTGGTATTCATGATACTCCTTTTTCTACTTCTTTCACTTGTTACCTCATGCATGCATCCGTTCTTTTTGTCATGGAGCTTGACAGGAGGCAGATGTTTAAGAGAGCTTTTCAAATACAGAAGCTGTTTGGAAATAAGCGGAAGTATAGCAAGTTTAGCATGAAGAATAGGCTATTTAGTGGCTCATTTTTTGCCGCTTGATTGAACATATAGCCCTTAAAAATGCCGAATGCAGTATTTTAAAATCACCAGCCTTGCCCACGTTGTGTGAAACCATTTAACCATAAATAATCCCAAAGCATAAATGTCGCCCGATGCAGAAATCCTGCTTTTACAGGGATGACCTTTAACCGGCAGAACAACTTGTACGTCAGGCAGTGCTGGCTGCACCGTGAAAACTATGCAGTATTATCTGAGAGAAGAGTTTGCTTTACTGCGTCATCAAAGCGAGTCCTGCACATACCCTCACATGTCTCTGTGTCTGTTTCATATTCCAGTCACAAGTTGTGTGGTGCAGCTGCAGTTCAGTATTTTGATTTTTTTTGGGGGGGGTTGATAAGTTTTGTGCCTCAAGGTCTGTCTAGGATGGGATTGCTGCAGACAGAAAACGCGCATCCTCCACACGATCGTGAACCGTAATTGTTACAGCTTGACACCGGTGACGACAAAAGAACGTGGGGGGAGAAAAAAGGACATTTGCATTCAGTTTGCAGGTATCCCAAAGATGCTGCAAACATCTGTGGGAGCTTCTCCATTTATGCGTGTGCGCCAACAATTTGTGTACTTGTAAGACAATTATTTGTGATATTTTGTGCGAGTGTGCGTGTTTAGGTGTATGTGTGTACAGTGTGTCTAAATTGGAAGGCTGTAATTAAATGCGTAGACCTCTCCACTATCTCCTCCTCCAGCCAGCGCCAGTGACGCACGAACCGCAACACAGCCATGAGTCATCAGGCCCCCAGGATCACCACCCCTCCTTCTATCTCTCTATCCCTGCCTCCATCCACCTCTACACAGCTCTCTATAACCCTCTCTGCCTCTCACTACACATTCCTATGTCCCACTCCTTCTAAATTACCCACCATCCCTCTTCCCCTTCAGGCACACGCACGACACAAACAGTCGCTTTTTCTACTGTACATTCCTTGAGATTTGTGCTCAATATCCACCTCAATCCGACACGCTCCTGTTTATCTCTCCACATCTGGCCATCGATCTCCCTTCAGCGCTCTCACGACCTTCCTCTTCAGTCGATCTGTCTTTACCCTCTTCATCTGCACCGTTAACCTCTCCACGCCCACCCGTGGACCAGCGGGTTATTAAGTTTGACACACTCGCTCCCAGTGCGAGGACACAAAGTGACATGGGGAAGAAGAGGAGGTTTGTGGAGACTTGAGAGCCAAATTGTGAGGAGACGAGAGTGGTAATGGTGAAAGAAGGCAGGGAGCAAAAGAGCAGCAGTGGTAGTGGGTGCGGTTCAAAAAGTAGAGACGGCTGTGAACAAGTGAGAGGAAATGAGAGGGAGAAAGAGGGAGAGCATGATTTGAGACATTTGCCACCTGGTGTCCTGAATCATTATCTGACTCATGCTAATCTCTTATCTTCTTGGCCAAACACACGCGCTCTCTCTCACACAAACACACACACACACACACACACACACACACACTCATACACACATGCAATTGCAAAGACACTACACGAATAGGAAAAAAAATTACATCCGCGGAGGGTTAAAGCAGCACTTGCAGTACCAGCCAGCAGAAGAAAAGATTTAGGAGCTGCCAGGAATGGGAAAACAGTAAAAAGGACAGAAAAGAGATAATCACTTATGATAGTCCAAAAAAAGTCTCTGATACAGTTAAAGAGTAAAAAGGGGATGTTTCATTTCCATCTCCCAGAGTGTTTATGATATGAGTAGGAAGAGTGAGCATATTGAATGTATGACTCATAAATGTGTGTGCCCCACCAACGCCCTGCAGAGAGGGCTTGAATCCACTGCTGTTGCAGAAGGGATAAAAAAAAGGCAATTTCGTGCTTTAGTTAGTGTGGTTATCCAATTAGTTACACAAAAACATGTGGCTAAGCGGATGTATGCCAGTATGCTTCTGTTCTTCCTAGATGCTTTATCCCTGGGAGAGCCTTCACAAATATGTAGCAAAGCTGCCTGATGAAATATTACATTTAGAGCGCAATAGTTTTTGTATTCTGCTTTAGTTGTTACAGTTTGTCACAGGGGATCATGCACTATTATGCTCTGACAGTTATAATGCAGGTGTTCTGCACACGGATGTTGTAAGCTGTGTCTTATTAACAAAGTCATGCCGTTTGATTGCTCAAGGGTATCCCAGTGTTAGAGTATTATTTATAATCTTGTTCAAACATGAGCACATAAATCTCGCTTACATCCTGGACATTCCTGATAAAGATACTTTCTTCGGATCCATGTGAGTAAATAAGAAATATTTTTAATTCTGTATTCTTAAGAGATTATCGGTGGCACAGACCTAAAATATAATGCAGTCAAGTTAGCAGTGCAATAGTGCAAAAGAAGTCGTGTGCCACCTCCTCACTCTGCAGCTTTAACTCATCATCATCCTCAAACTGAAACTTTTACTCGTCAACTTTCGAAGTTTCTGAATTTGCATACATTTGTGGGGAATGCTCTCCTCCCAGCCTGGCAGAGGGCGAATGACTCAACGTTACAGTGCCAGACTCCAACGGATTACCCCACATTTATTTGAAACGTCTGAAATTTTATGGAGTAAATTTAGAAGTTACTTGAAAACCGACATCAAACAATACAGACTTTCAGTTGCAAATTAGTTGGATGAGAAAAAATAAATATGCATGGCAAATACTGTGGCTTGGTGATAGTATCAGTCTGTGGCATTTAAATAACTGCCTCAAGGCCTCGCAGCCTAATTTCTGAATATATCTTTCAGAGCAGCTACAAAGAATAAATAGATTTACTTCAAATATGTGTGCAAGCAAACAGATGTATTAGCACATAAAATGTGGATTTGTTTTATGAACTTGTTAGAAATCTACAGTAATAAAACTGATATGAATTTATCTTTTAGGTTTTTTCACTGAACCTGCTTGTTCCGCAGCCTTGTTGTTCAGTTTAGACTTTATGGAGTTACATCATCATTGCTGTCTGTCTCATACTTAACTATTATACAATTTAGACCAAGCCTGACTTACAGAATTGTGCAAAAAATCTTGTGCCAAACCCTCATGTCTTACATTTTGTTTGGAAGGAGCCAGGATGTGTTAATGTTTTAACGTGGCCTTTATAAACAGTTATCCAGGTTTTCTGAGGTTCGTTCTGAGGTTTTTAAACATTGGCTACTTTTAACTCACTTTCAGTCCGGACCTTGTACATGATCATTTTCAGGGGTACGTGCACTTTTGTTTGTTGAGCCACTCAGCATTGATCTATGAATCCCTTGAACATTAAAAAAGGCCTAATTCACAGGTTTAAACTATTTTGTCTCTTCACATTACAGACAACTTTGCTATAAGGGAAAAAGGGTCTGCTTCATGAAGCCAGATCAACCTGTTTACATTTCACAGCTGGAAAGACAGAAAATAGAAGCTCCATAACTTCCTGTTTGCTATTTAGCTAATAATTGGAATAAGAGAAGTGCCAGGCCTCAAGAAACAGTTTTGAGTCGATGAACAGTATCTGAACATAATGTCCTTAAGAGAAAGAAAAATAATCTATAAAATACAGGAACCGTTCAGTTGATGCTTAATTAGAAATGACACAAGATCCAGGCTAGAAATCAAGAGTAACAGGTCTTTTGGAGAGATTAAACCTTCTTAGAGCTGGGACCAAAATATTGTTGAAGCAGTGTGGGATCTTTTTCACATAGAATAACAGAAAAAAGAAGCCTGGAAAATAATCCTGAATGCCCCTTAAGACAGCTTGTGTGTTTCATATACTGTATGTTTATTCTCTCGCTTCAGGAAAGGGATTCAACTATTTCCCATTTTCCATGCTGTGTACACAGAAATAACAGGCGGCGCATTACGAGCGTGTAAAGAAATGTATTCAAACAGTTATGCTATCGAATAAAGCAAAAATCTCTTCTCCTTTTTGCACAAAGTCATGCACTTGGTGGTTATGTTTGTGATACATTCACACCCTGATGCAGCAGAGGTAAGGGGAAACAGAAGGGGGCTTTTGTTGAAGCTGGTTCTTCAGGTCTGTAGAACATCTCAGAAAAACTTGAGCTAAACTTAACTTTAAACCAATTTACTGCATGTTGTGGGATTGTGTTGACAAAGTATATCCTCTTATTGTTGATTTAATGCCACAACTACCCAGCACAAGGGACTTCAGAAACCTTGGTGATTGAAAAAAGACAAAAAAAACACGAGCCTACAATGTCCACAGACATTTCAACTTCAGCTGAAGGCTTTTGCTGCAAGTCATTCATTTGCCATCACATTTCATTATTGTTCTGCGCTGTCAATAAATTCTAAATTTCCCAAAAATACGCATGAAAAAAAACTTAGAGGCTCAGGCCTATTGACAAATAAAAAACAGCTTTAAAACACCCATTTCCCATTCACAACTTTAGAAAAATACAGCCCATATTTCTAACAATCCATATGGCAACCATGAAATGTAAGGACGCTGTGACAGTTTGGCTGCCTCTAGCTGCAACAAAGACAGCTTTAAATGTTTGACCAGGACAATAAAACCCAATCCATTCCGTCAACCGTGCCTTCCAATTGGTTCCCATTTCATGCCAGATGTGACAATATGTAACATGGCTTGCAGCTTGTTGTTTAACACAACTCATTTCACTCAAAACAGAGATAATCTCGGAGTTTGACTACCTGTACCCAAGTGACAACTGCAGTCTGCATAAAAAGTCCTTCTAATGTTTGTTTTCAGGGTTGCCTTAACAGTTTGGGAATCCCAAACGATGTGTGATCAGCTCAGATTCCCATTGCTGCAAATAGTTTATTTTTCAACGGGACCTTTTCTGTTTTCAAGCTGTTGCGTGTCTGTGTTTGCTCTAATAGTGCTTCTCATACACATTTTAGACCGGATTGTGGCTGTAGATCAGCAGAGGTCAGTGTCCTCTGTGGTCCTTGACTCTTTCTGAATCCTTACTTTGGATGACTGGTGTTGTTAACGGTGGCCTCATAACAGTAAAACGTTTATTTTCATGTGATGGGGTCAGATGTATTCTGACTAAAAGCCTCTAAATGTTTATAGAATAGAAGAAAATAAATTATTTCAAGTCAAAGCAATGGATTAAACAATATTCTACTTAAAAAAAAGAAATGAGAATCAATTTTCTTAGTCTAATAACAGCTGAAAATAAACACAAAAACATTGAGAAATTTGAGACTTTCTTACTACCCTCTTTTCCCTGCTTACAAGCCTTTGTTGCTAATCAAACTCCAGTGAGACTTGAAATAGTACATCATTATATTGGAGCAGACACAGACAGAATGATGTTTATGTGCTGATATCAGGATGCTGATGGCTAGGAACCGGAGCTGTATTTGTATTTCGGAGATGGAGTAAGTGATAACGTATTGTTTGAGCCATCAACATGAAGCTGCAACATTGATCTGTGGACCAAGATAATTATTTTACCCTACTTGAACTGGCTTCGACATATCTCTTAGGACTGAGAAATAGATCATCTTTGTAACTCTTTCAGTCTTGTGCAGCAAGATATTCTGAAGTTCACACTTTAAGGTTGCACTTAAAGACATTTGAAACCCACCTTTTCCATTTTCTCAGTTTAGCCCACTCCAGAGTTTGACTTTCTTTTATCATCACAACTGACAGACCAATGAATTTGAGTTCCTTTTAACAAAGCCAGACAGGTGTGAAGTTGGAACTTTTAAGACTGGTGATTTTGTCTTGGTACACTACCTGTATATGTTAGAAGATTTATTAAAAGTTCACATGTTAACTTTCCTGGGAGTAACAGTATCATGTTTATCAACTCACCTTTAAATATAGAAACCCTGATTTTAATGCATTCTAGTTCTTTAAGATTATACAGCACAAAATTACCTGTAGTAAAGCCCTGCTTCTTCTCTGTGTAAGATATCATCGAGCAAATCCAACAGATCAGCTTCAGTTCAACACAGTCTAACAGGAAATTACAATATTCCCAGAGGATTGACTCTAGTCTTTATTGTTAGGGATCCAAAGTCAATGATAAGATTCAGTAATCTTAACCTCAGGAAGTGATTTTTCATTCTGAGGGAGACTGTCCATTAGGACGAAAAAAAAGTCTGTGCAGCAGTTAATCTACAAGACATCGGTTCGGATCAAGACAGGCACAAGACAAAATGTTTCCATTACAACACCAAAGCTCTCTGAAGGAACACTGCATACACAGTATATATCACTGATGCACTTGGAAGCATTAAGCGTGTGACCAAGAAGGCTGACCACAGGTACTCTGCTGCCAAGTCCCAAACAAATTCATTATCTGTACAATTTCACAATGCTTTTACATCAAGTCCAAGTACATTTTTCATTTCAAGATGGAGCAAAAAGTATAAAAACAGACTAAAAATGCAATGCAACAACATCCTTTGTATGCAATGCACATGATCAGGAACTGCTCACATGGTACGATATATGCATTTTGTCTTTGAACATCTCCTTTGTTTTAGAGCTCCATAACTCTAGCTCTTTGAAGTTTAACATCATGCAGTTTCAAAACATTGGCATTGTCCATGATCACAGGATCTGACCAATCTTCTCTCTGTGGTAACAAGTGATAAGACTCTTTGGTTTCTTCATGGAAATATGGCTAAAAGTGAACAGTGAAATTGAAATTATGTGAGAAAATCATGGTTCCGAGAGAGGACCAACTGCAAAGTTTTTGACCAAATAAAGCCTGAAATTGTTTTATATTCTACGGCTGATGTTTTTTTTTCTGTTTTCTGAGCTGTTGTTTGAACCTCTTCTTAATCATTAATACTCAATACCCTAACCCAATTATTTCAATCATTCAAGTAATCTTTATTGATAAAGCACTTTTCATATAAATACATTTGAACAAATACTGCTTCACATTGACGGAAAAGATAAAAAAAATCAAGAAGAATCAAAAGGAAAACCGATATCCCCCATTCACTCCATTTGTGTCCCATTCATACGCAGACACAGAATGCTGATCTTTCAAAGTAAAAAATGTTTCCTTAACCACATTGACAGTGCTGGGGAAACCAAAACACTAGAGAGATGAAGAAAAAATAAAATAGAAACAGGATCAGATAAAACTTAAAAAGCTAGATAAATATGAATCCATTTTCCATACCGCCTTTTCCCAATGGGGTCTTGGGGGGCTGGAGCCTATCCCAGCTGCTAAATAAAGATATTTACCTAAAAGCTTTCAACTGAAAGCTTGACTAAAGGGGTAGGTCTTCGGTTCTCCTTTAAAAACCATGGTCCAGCTTCCTTCAGCTCCTCAGGGAGGCTGTTCCCCAAGCAAGGACCATAGAAACTCAAACTTTTTTCTACACTTGTATTCGTTCCATCTTTTGTTTGTGTATTCAATAAAATATATAATTGGAGTCAATTGCAAAAATTGTGAAGTATAAGCGATTCAATATGCATGCAACTCCAACAGAAAGAGTGGTAAAAATGATAAATGTAAAGAGAGTTTAGACAGCACAGCTTTGTTTCAGGAAGGTCGGTGTCTGGATTATGAGAAGTGACAGATAAAGAAATGGGAGGTTTCATTGTATGCTGCTATCTGGAAAATGGATTCAATACTTCTCAGCTGCTGGCTGTGAGCTTCACTCAGTCTTTTATTCCCAAATCTTTTTACATTTTAAAGCTCTGGCATTACCTACTGGTTACATTAGGGCCTTTCCTCCCCCTGCCTCAAAGAATAATAATAAAAAAGAAAGATTATGTTAACTAACACTCAATCTTCTCAGAGGGCCTTATGCTCAGGCATTTTTGTTTTCTTAGCATGTCTCTTTTTTCCCTGTCAATTAAGCTTAATCCTGAATGTTCATGTAAAAGACGATTATGGAAATGTGAGTATTTGTGATTTAATATTCAGTTATATGATTTTTTAGCCCTGTGATGTACCAGCGACCTGTCCAGGGTCTAACTGATGTCAGCTGGGATAGTCTTCCAGACCCCTGTCATCCTACTAGGAAAAGATGGTATAAATAATTAATGGATGGAGAATTATTTCGCATCTTAGCACTGTAAGATTACTCTGTAATGAAATAGTGTATTTAAAATTTTCGGCCTCATGCAGCTGAACGCTTCTCCCAGTTTGATGTGGTAAAGTGAACTTGCTTCAATTTTCAACACCATGTACCTTTACACAAACCTGCGCAGGTTAGCGAGGTGGGAATGTAGCTAATGCAACACTCTTATACATCCATCAATAAAAATGCAGAGCTATTTGCAGAGACGATTTTACTGTTCAAAAACGGATCTGTTGTCGCAACAGCTTTTACAAAAACCAGCTGAGACACTGTTTGCACTTCCTATAAAATCCACCAGATACGTGGATGTGAGTAGTCGACACAAGCGGCACATATGATTCAACAGGAACTGACTCAGTTTTAGTGACCGCACTTGCATTCCTTTCTCTCCACTCTTGGAAGAGAGACATGTTTTATGTTCTGCTTCGGTCACAGCAGATAAGCGCCAGAATTTTCTCAAAATCACAAGAGCTTTATTTGCAATCACTACTTTTATAACATAATAACCATTCGAGTTCAGAATGTGTCCATGTCAGGGTTGTAAACACGGCCAAATTTATTTCCTTAAAAATAGAAACAGAAAGATGACATTTTTAATGCTTCCGATATTTGCCTTAGAAAATCTTGCCTGACCATTTAAAGAACCCATTTCTGAAATAATTATTATTTTTTCCACGATTCAGTGATTAAAAAACATGTTAGGATATAGAAATAATATTTTCATACCTAAATATGATTATCAGTTTTCCAATATATGTTAGTTTACTTCTGCCAAATTAAGATTTTCCAGTATCATAACATTTTATCTATTTTCTCTAATAAAATCCCACTCCTGTCTATTTATGAAGTTCAAATGTTTTGCACATGTTAGAGACCTCTATCAAGCAAAGACGCTTAAGCACACTAAGCAGATTTATCAAATATTTAAAATTTCTAAGCCTTTGAAATGGCTCAGTTCCACAAAAAATAATCTAATTCTATCAACTAAAAACCTAAAATTAATCCCAAGGGATTAAAGTTAGTTTTAGATTTCCTTCACGTTTACATATCTACGTGGATTTAAACACTTTATGCAATCAGTCACAGTGTTTACTGAATACAGTATACCATATTATTTATATTTTTCATTCAGTGACTCATACTTAGAGTTCAGACATATAGAGTATGTCTCTATTTCATATTGACACAACCAGAATTCTGGAATGACCCACCTCTGAGTCCACAAAACTACCATTTTGTGGTTTCAGCCAGGGTGTTCGTGACCCATCACACAATCAGTATAACTAAGAAAATATCTTACTTTACACATGGACACATGTCAAACTAAAAAGTGATTTTGTCTTAAAAACTAGATCATTCTCTGAACAAATCTTTGTTGCTGGTTGGAACACCTGTTTGGATATTTTGGCTGACTGGAAAGTGTAGTGGTTTCACGGTAGTTATGGTCATAGTCATTGTAGTTATCATAGCCATCTTTGTCATTGTGTACAGGCTACTACGTCCAATGCCTGATAATGCCCTCTTAACAAGAGCCATGATTAAAAGTCTTGTTTAAGGTCTTTGCCCAACACAATGAAGCTTGATGCTTTCTTGAGCCAAAATTAATCAGAGAAAGATAATGATTAACAAGTGAGCGACTGATTACATTCCTGCCTAGCCGTAACCCTGTATTAATCATGATGATTTTCTTCGCCCTGACACCTTAAGTGAGTGTGCCCCTTGGCTTTGATACCATCAGGCTGTTGTCAAAATTGTAGTATCTGGACAATAGCTTCCTGCCTGATATCAGTTAGATTTTTATCAGCAATCTCAGATAGTTTCTTTAAAAAATCTAATATTGTTTCCCTACATAATGAAGTTTCAATATTATATGTTGTCCAAATGTCTATAAATAGAAATCTCTGTTGACAGCGAACCATAAAAATGTACATGTTCACTGAAACATTTTGGATTATGTTTAATTACAGGTCACTGCATAGAGCAGAGGGCAGGATATGAAAATATGTTTTACAATAAGCAGGATATATGTGATCCACGATTATCCAACTGCAGCTACATATCATTCTTTAGCTTTGTCTTTGCTAACCTCAAACACCAGCTCTTTGGTTTATCTTCCAAACACACACATACACAGACATGTACACTACCCTGTTCTTGCTTTGGAGGATCAGAGGTATTGTCACTGTAGGTGTCAGCGATGAGTCACTCCGGCAAATTACTGCATTTCAAACGGCTTTCAAATTACTTCCCTTGCAGTCAGGTGGAGCACTGATAACCGATAACAGTTTTCACTTTAACAAGGAGTTTTGGAGGACTCGTCTTTCCTTTTGTTGGTTTGCTTCAAGGCACATCTGAAGTAAAGACTAAACTACATTAAGGTATCGGGAATGTTATTTTTAATATTTTTACTTTGTATTAAAAAAAGCATACAAACTAAAAGAAAAGGCTCGAGTTTGTTTACAGGGCTGTTGCAGAAACAATACACGTCAATTGACCTTTTCAGTGGAAAATAGATTAAGTAAAGACTTGATAGTCTTTTCTTATGAAAAAGCTCCTCTAAACTGACAAACTGTTGATGATCTGCAGGGCATCCTATACATCCAATCAATGACTGATCGTATGAAAGAGTTTGCAAATAGTTTTTTTAATGCTCTTTTATTTACAGCAGCATTGTGGACAAATGATTAAACCATCTTTAAGTCTTCGAAAGCACATTAAATCATTTGAAGATAAAAGGCTGCAGATGAAATGCGAGCAAATTAAGAAATAAGTGGTCATGGCATTCAGAAATGTCATGACCACGTAGCTTTATTACCTCTGGAGGGAAATTAACTGATGGTGTAAGCTTTATTTCCATCATAATACCATCCCAAAAAGCAAGGTTTTTCACCCCCCCCCCAAAAAAAGCAAAAACAAACAAAAAAACCCCCCAAAACAACCGATGGAGCTTTTTGAACCTTGAATGCCAAGTGGCGAAAATCGTTTCTTCTGAATGTTTAAGTGGCTCATTTGTATTTTAAGGGCTAGATGCTTGAAAAACACTGCCAGTTGTTTTATAAGTAAAAAAATATTGTAAAAATCAGTGACAAACAAACTCCATCAGTGCCTATGGATGCACATGTTTGTAAGTTTGGTATTATATGTATGACAGTCTGCACAACTGTACCACAAGTGATGACCACAACTCATTTTGGGACTCTCCCATCTGTGTTCCCTGGTGCAGTGACGACAAACACTGTTGATGCAAACAAGTCTTGTAATAAACTGTAGGTTGTACTATATCACATTAGAGGGATTTGGCTGGAGGCCTGGAGTCCTGACACGAGGCCTTGCACTGCAGTGTGTATGTGCGTCTGTCAGGGTTAGGTTCCATTCACTTTTAGCTGTGTGCTTGCTGATGCATGTGCCAGGTGTCTACAGGGGAGAGGTGAAGAAATTGATGGTGAGCGCTGATGTCGCACGCCCTGTTATGAGTCGCCTCATCAACCTCAAATTCATTGCCTGCTCCTGGCCTCAAACACCATCCGTCACTGACACGACCAGTTCCTCTACGGTTGCAATTCACGTTTTACAGCTAATATTCAAGAGAGGGGAGGGGAGTGGGGGGGTGATAATTTCTTCATTGCAGACAATGAGAAAATGGAACAACAAACACCACAATGTGCACACATATTTTAGGTGGAATCCATTTTCACAGAGGGCCCGGACACCACTACCATAAGTCTTTGTATGGGCCTAATAGGTGTTTGACAGTTGCTGGCTGGACTTATCATCATTTATGTTGCTTGAAGATTTAAAAAATACTTTGAACTTATTAATCAAGCTGGATGGATTTATTATCTCATCACCATTTGCATTGGAAGGGACAGACTGCACAGTGTGCAGTGTATAGAAAATATAGAAAATATAAGGACCAGTGAGGATGAAAGCCACAAATTTCAGGGGAAATTAGAATTTCTTTCCCTTCTGGACTTTCTTTTTCTTTTTCAAACATTTCTTGATTGATCCTTTTCTTTACTTAAAAAAAAAACGAACAACAACAACAGTTTTAAGGGAAATCAAAGAGATATTGGTGTACCTTATTAATGCCAATTGCTGAGGTAAAAGTCTAATAAATTATTGTTTCCTTATTAACCCCTTACAACACAAATCAGTTATGATTATGTCCTTAGTATATTCGTCCATTTTTTACAACAGCTTATTCCCAAAATGGGGTCACAGGGGGACTGGAGACTATCCCAGGCAAGAGGTCCACCAGTCCATCACAGGGCCACACAAAGACGATCAGCCACGCACACTCATAAGGGCAATTTGGAATGTCCAATCAACCTAACATGCAGGTTGTTGGACAGTGGGAGTAACCCAGAGGACCCCACGCAGACACAGAGAGAACATGCAATCTCTACTCAGAAAGGTCCTTGTTCCCCCGGGGACTTGCACCCAGGACCCTCTTGCTGTGAGACAATGGTGTTGACCACTACACCACGGTTCTGCCCATCCTTAGTATAGTAGTGTTCTTTTTTGTAATAAATCAACTGACCTCTCTTACAAACTGTCCAGTTTAATCACTGAAAATTATGCTCCAGAAAAATGTGTTTTTTTTGCCATGTTTATGACACTGGACTTGGATCTCCATCATGCAATATAGATTTGAAGAATTTAAGCAAATATTGCCTATTAAAATGTGGCAGATACTTAATGATTAATCATCAGGACAAACAAAAAAATGGCACTGTCATTGACTTTTGTACTAAGTTGTGGTTCCAGCAATGATGAAGCTTATCTTACCAAATCTAAAATGGGAAATTCAGGATTGGACTTTAGAAATGGGTGTCTAATTGATTTGGTGATCTCATTGCTTAAACCACAAACAGTTAGATTATCTGAAAGGACGAAAGCAACCAAGTAGATCAACTATTTCAGTGTAAAGAATTGTGCAAACTTAAAAAACGGACAAAAAACAAATGAGAAAACATTGGACCTAACACAAAATTGTCAGTACTGCAGAGGGACCACAGCCTCCAGTGCAACACAGCATCACTTGGAAATTAATAGGAGGGCGACCCAGGTTTTAAATTTCATATTATCAATCTTCTGGAATAGTGTAGGAAGCCTTACTGTGGCACACAGACCGTGTTGTGGGAGATAAAATTAATGACCTCTAAATTTCTGTTCTCTTTTTAAAATTGTGTTTTCCAGGATTGTCAGAGCAGCCTTCCTGATGCACAACCAATATGCATGGCTGCGGTTCTTCATGGTTCTCAGTGTTAAATAAAACCATACAAAAAAAAAAAAAACTATCTGAAAGAGAGACTAAAATACCAGGCAAGATCCATGAAATGAATGTTAAATGTTATATTTTTCTGTGGGAAAAATGGGGTTTTTATGTTTGCTTTCTCTGTTTTAGATAATCATTAGAAACATTTCTCTACTTTTTACCATAGTTCCCATTTTAATTTTTTTGAGTTTTTGCCTTGTGTGTCTTGAGTCACACCTGCCCGTCCAGGGTTTACCCCGCCTTTTTGCCAGTGACAGCTAGGAATAAATGGCATAGAAAGCGGATGGATGGATGTGTCACACATGGATTTTAGTTGCAGATTGCCTTACCTGTCCTTCATTTTGTGATTTACTCCTCTTTGTGAATATCCAGATTTTCCTTTGCTTGGTGTCAGACCGTTTCATGCATTTAGGTAGTTTTTGTTCTTTTTGTCAAAATCTTTCAAATGTGTTTTTCTTGTGATCAGATGGTTTTGTGTCTTTCAATTCTGTTAATGTTTTTTGCAGTTTCCATCTCTTGCTTTGTCTATCTAACTGGGATACTCTTTCAGACTGAAGGTCCTGGTGTTAGTCCAGTCCCTTTCAGGAACGACAAAGTACATATGTCGTGTGTTAGTGCTGGTGAAGGCTTTTTAAAAAAAGCATTTATCCTGCTGAATTTGTACTGCAGATGATAGTGTGGGGGCCAGAGTCCAGCACATCGTCAAGTCCCAGCTTTGCTTTGTGTTGCGGGAACCTTACGGTGCAGTTAATTGTCCTTTCCTCATCTGACATAGTGGTGTGGGCGGGAAAAGCTTCTGTTAATCATGAGCTCTATTTTATCACTTCCAGGTACAGACTCTTTGCTGTGCAGAGCGAGAGAGCTGCATTAGCACACTTGCTGAGAGATCCCCAGTCTGCATTACTATAATTGTGGCCAGAATGCCAGCATTCATTTTTCAACTACGCCTCAAGACCCTGCCACCCTGCTCAGTGCAATACCAACAGTGCAAAAGAAAAAGTTAATTAAATGGAACAAAAGGCCATCCATGTGTAGTCATTGCCTCTTGTCTTAGCGGTTTGTACTGGGAGCCATCAATGACAGCATGCCCCAACCTCCTCCCAAGGTTCATTTGTCTGTAATGTACATTAGTGTTGGAGAGGGGACGCATGCTTTTCCCAGTGCGTGTATGTGTGCATGTTGGAGAGCACACAACAAAGGGAGCAATGGAACTATTATTGTGAGGTGTGTATGTGTTCTCCAGTGTGTGT
This sequence comes from Menidia beryllina, assembly GCA_013363375.1. Classification (NCBI taxonomy): domain Eukaryota; kingdom Metazoa; phylum Chordata; class Actinopteri; order Atheriniformes; family Atherinopsidae; genus Menidia; species Menidia beryllina. The sequence continues at coordinate 7,204,465 of JABUIW010000024.1, forward strand.
ATTCCATTAAATGCAAGCATAGTGCACCGGTGTTAAACTGTGTGAGTGGCCTAGCAGGCGGTAGAGTGTGAGTCAGTGCGGGGGTGAGGACATGGAGTGAGGGTAAGGGGCCAACTAATGCTGAGTGGCAGTTGATAATGCCAGGCCGTTATATCAGCATCTGCCCTCCAGCTCCATGCTTACCTCTCTGAGCTTTCTGCCACCATCAAGCATTTCAACAAAGATGCACATACACGTACACACAAACATGGCTGCTCTGCAAACAGTCTGTATTCTGCAGTAAACAGTCCCTTGTGCACAATCCAATCAAAGAGAGGTTATGTGATGCCTCAAGGCAGTGTTACAAATTACATCGCTTTTTGATGTGTGTATATCTCATCTGCGATCACAAACAAATGTTTACACGCAGAGGTGAACCACATCTGTTCCTAAGAACATAGCTCCAGTTTTGTCTCCTGGTAGCAAGAGAGCCCGTTTCCTCGTCTGACGCTTAATCTGTGCACGAACTCAAGACGTCATCATTGCATCTTAAAGACCTTGGATGATATTTCTGTTAATCTGCATACTGCATTTATCTAATCACACAAGATCTCCAGAATATCTGAGAAGTATTTTGACAGGATGCCCAAGAATTGCTCAATAAAGCTGTCCTCTCATGACTGACATCTGCAGCTAATATCCAATTAACCCAACAACATCACAGATAATGGAGAATCCCTGTCTGTGATTACCTGAATGTAAAGCACAACAATTAACAAATGGTACAGTGTAACCATGCAGAAGAAAAGTTATCCATATACATGGGCTAATACAACGCACACAGCTGGAAGTAAAGGGCTTGATGCAGTGAGAAATGAACTCGTTTTGAGGGCTGACAGCTAAATTTACTGGCACACAAGGCCAGAGCGGGAGCTCGGCAATGACAAATGAAGTGTATGGAAATGAGCTTGGCTTTAACATTATGAATAAGCTTGTTTCTACATTACCCAACACATGGATGCCAGTAATGACAGCGCAGTGTCTTACTTAAGCACAACAGGAAATCAGAAAAACAGAAAAAAAACGTACATTAGTTTTGCCTTGAGCGCAAAAAAGTACTATTATACGCCAGACCTTGGGAATGACTGGCTGGCAATGGAAGTGGAAATTGTTCTTCATTTTGTAATAAATTGAGAAAAATGGAAGTCGTGGGGGGAAAAACTTGCTGGATTCTAGCGTGAGTAATGAAAGTGTCCCTGTACAACAGAGAGTTGTTTACTGCAGCAAAGCTTTGATTCTTATCGTGATGTTTCAGGCAGAACATGCGAGGTTTAGACCCTTCAGACAGACGCATGTCAGTTCTGCAGTGCTACTCTGTAGAAAAGCTGCTGAATTTTCCTTCTTGCCATGGTATCGATAGTGATCAGAATTACCGCCACAGAGCGTAAGACCAGTCATTTAGAAAAGCTTTTAGCTGGCAGTGCAGTATAATAGTAAGGGGACAAAATGGCATGCTCAGATAATGCGTATCTAATGCATGAGTCATGATGACTTTATAAATCACAAATTAAAGTAGGATGTATGACAAATTCCAGTTAGTCTTTTTTTTATCACTTGGGTTATTTGTTGTGATTGAAGGTAAAACACTGTACATAAATATATGAGATAATCTGTGACTTCTCTGACTTTGTCTGATTACTGTAACCTCCTTTGAACTGATTTCTGTGTTTAAAAGTCAAGTGAAGCCATTCAGTTAAATCCAGTGATGTTCTATTTACAGGTCTGAAAGCATGCAAGAGGCTAAGGTTTTTGTAGAAATTGACTCGCATGGCATCAAAATCCATCACAACATCCGCCTTGATGATATTCAAATGAATTGGGAAGCCCTTCAAATGGGCTCTGGAGATCGAAACAAAACCTGTGCTGGACAGCCTGAGGTTTCCCACAAAAGCGAAAGAGAATGTGCAACTAAATACACGCACACATCACAGAAGAAATTCTTGCACTCAGGACTGGAATCACTCTGCAGTAGCGCTTGCTTTAGGCACATACCAGGCAGGACAAGATCCAAAAAGTGGATTGTGAAAGTTACTGGGCTCCTTTATTTAATTTTTTTTATAGCACATCAAAGATGGAGGCTAAAGTGATGGCTGTTGGTACTCAGCTTTTGTGGAGCCACAATTTTCTTAATCCATGCAAGCAGTAAAAAGTAGCAACTGATTTCATCATGCACACTACCTCACTGCCAAAAAGGATCCAGTCTACAAAATGTCTGGAGTGTCTGATGCCATTCGGGTTGTCGTGTCACCCATCTGGAAAAACAACTTCGTAGTCTGTTCTATTCAATTCATGATTTTCTACGATTGGTTGTTGAAAACACTTGGCGTCAAATCAAACCTTGATTTTGGCTGAAGACCCTAATGAGGTACAATTCAAGCTCAGTTGATCTCAAAGGGAGGAAGAGCATACATGAGATTCAACCAAGGCCCTGAGCTTGAATAGAATTTCTAACTGGCATTTTTAACCCTTTGCTTTCAAAACAGGTATGTTAAAACCTTTAATGCAGTTTAGAAATGTAACACATGCAAAGAATGCTGGTTTGAATGTGTCTTTGTAGTACACTAATATAAACTATCAAGAGACAATAATGTTTAATCAAGGGACGATAAAAGGTTTGCCTGAATGACTTGTTTAGTTTTTAAATGTTTTTCTTTTATGATTGTCACATTCATTAATTGTATGATGTATGACAATTACAAGCACATAGTCACTTAGTAGAAGCATTCGATCCTCATACATTACTTTTGCATTTACTTGTCCTATCACAAAGTGGTATTGATTCATTCTGTGGTGTGAAAGTGAATGCAGATGAGAGGCCACATTATGAGCACAGTGTGCCTCCGACTGAAGGAGAGCAGTCAGACGTGATGGGAGAGAGGGTGGGAAATTGTGCAGTCTCGGGAAATTGGGCAGAAATTGAGCAGCAAAGCACGGCTGCTCCAGCGGCCCATGAGCCACGCAGCTCCAGTGGTTTGGGGCCAGCTCAGACAAAAGCCTAACAACCAGGCTGTAAGTGAAAGGGGCCTCTCGAGTGTGAAACCCTTCTCTGTCTGAGGCTGCAGATGTGAATTGTTGTGCCTTCGAACACGTCACCAAATTACCCTAATTGGCAGCCCGTGAACCTCTGTATCCCCCCGCTCTCCTGAATATGAAACGAGCCGGAGCACAGAAAGGAATAAGGAGGAAGATGCAGCGCGCTAAGTTATAATGTATGAGAAGTAAAATGATTTTGCAGCGGCTCTATCACTACAATTTTCCCTTTTCATTGAGGAAAGCACTATTTCATTCATGCCATTTCCGTTCATTCATCAGCTGGGGCCAGCCTAGACTCACAGTGCCATCTCCCCACCAACACTCTTATCAATGGAAGTGACGTCAGCAGTGCCTGCAGCTGGGTGGTGGTGGTTGGCGATCACGTGGTCCACGAAGGGTATATACAACATTGATGCGCTGATCGTGGTGCTGAAAACATTTACTCAATAGTACAATAGCGCCAGTGCCGCTGCGATTCAAAAACACTTTTAATCTAAATAAAGTCTCTTTCGCTTTTTTTTTGTCTTAATGTTGGTAACAGGCTGAAAATATTCGGGGGGGAAACAGAAATTCTCTCAGTTGATCCACTATTCATGATATTTTTTTGGCTTTTCCCGGGCGTTGTGAGTTTTACCACTTCCCCACCCCCAAGTGGGACTTCAGGTAAGTGGAATCTCATTTTGTATCATTCAAAAGAAAGTCTGATCAGATAGATGATAACATTCCCTCCACGAGTCTTATTAGCAAATGTTTGAAAAGGGAAACGTTACGTGCATGTGGAGAATGATTGTAATTCTTTTAATATCCCAACATTATCGCTAGAATGAATCTTTTTCATTCATTACTTATTGGCTGATTGTAAAGTAGACACAACCTTCGTTTTTATGCTGGAAAAATAACATTCAGTTATAACTATATGCATTCGAGTAGATTTGACAACTATTTCAAAGAAACATATTTAAAATAATATTTTATTTTCATTTTACAAATTTGAAAAAAGCAATTTTTTGACAAAGTTCATATTATTGTTAAGGTTGTAAAAGTAATAATTAAGCCCAATGTAAAAAATAAATTGTTTTTTATTTGACGATTTGATTGAAAAAGTGAGACTTTCCTCTGCGCAGATTTTTTAAATATTTACTAAATAAAACTGTGCAGCATCTTCTCCGTAACCCGTGCCTTATGGCCTAAGATTTTTTATAAAACGTAAAAAACAGCCAAAATTGTGCATATTTTTTTAAAGGAATAATAAAAAACAACAACCCTGTATTGTGTCCATTTTTCTCTCTTTAAAAAAATGTATTTGTGAATGCAATTGCTTAAATGGCTTGGCAAATTTCCTCAATAACTCAAAGAGATTTTTCGGATCTGGTGAATCCAGTTTTAAAAAAATGGAAATAATTAAAATTTGAGATCTTTAACAAAAATTGTGCGCTTGTCAGCATTCCACTACTGTCTCTGAGGAGAAACACGCTTGCATCATATAAGGGACAAAGCTGCGTGGTCTCTCTGGCTGCTCCCTCGATCCCTTGCGCAATGAGCCTTTATCCCCCAAATTAAACCCTCTGCTCGTTTACTATTTGGAGTCACTCAGGGACCGTAGGGTTAAAATTCAGCCTTAGCCACAAGCTTTACGCATGACTTCCCGGTGAGTGCCATCTTTCCACCAGTGCCCTGGCGAATCGATTTGGCGCACAGGTGAAACGGAGTCATGGCTCGGATAAATCCTACTTTTTCACGCATTTGTAAAGCAATGGTAAAAATGGATAGTGCGCGCGTCCTGGATGCATTGACTTGGAGGAAGAGGTGAGGTTTTTCTACATAAAGAAACAGAACCACTCTTTTGTCGGTAATATTTTAAAACCGAAACAAATGTGTCGATTAAATCAGGATGTAGAAGGAAAAGCGCCACAGTGTCTGTTATTCTTCATCAATAAATCCGCGCCATGTCAATAGGATGGCGTGGGTTAACGCGCCACTTGAGGGGGAAAATGGCCAGTGTGTTGGATCGAAACGCAAAGTCTTGTTGAACGATTACCTTCCTCATAGAAGCGTATTTACGCCCGTAAATTAAACGAATTCTAGCTGGTTTACAATCCTCTTAAATGTTCATGTTTCCTCGTTTACACAGACTGGTATGCAGAAACGGCAAATAATGCGGCTGGTGCAAAATATTGAAACTAGAGCGAAATTTTCGCAAAAACGCTGCATGGCTCATTAGACTGCTTTGTCGCCCGGCTTTGCTCTCAAATGTTTGGATAATAAAACAAAAGAAATGTTTGTGGTGTTAATTGCTTCCAGCATCTGACTTGAAAATATAAATTGTTTGCAAATGAAAAATTGGTAATACAAATGGCAGCCTAAATCTGTGGCGCTCTGTGAGCTTTCATCAAGTCAAGTTCATCATTCACAAAAGAAAAGACAAGTAAAGCAACATGAAATTCAAAAGATCCCAGTTTTCATTCAAATTCCAGAGAGAAAAGTGTGATGACCTGTGAATGGTTTCTTATGTGTCTTCTCTCCTCTCTTTGCCTCCCTTTCTTCTTCTTCAGGTGCTTAACCTCCCTCCTGCCAGTTCTGCATGGTCATGACCTGTCATCACGCCTTTTCCACAGCCCACCTCATCCTATTGGTCCTGCTCATTGTCACTCCACATCTAACTGGCGCCGCCCCTGTGTGGGGTGTGGGTGGGGAGGGGGGGGTCGAGGGGCGCACCCGGAGAGACCGTGAAGAGGACAGCCTTGCCTCCTTTTTCTCTACCCCACCTCAGAGTTTCTCCGGCCCTGAAAACGCATCCATAGACCGGGGTCGGAGCCCGGGTCAAGATAACCAATTAGATAAAGTGACGGACCCTGCGCAGGTGCTCGCCGTTCTCTTGGAGTCGCTGGACCGCCCGGGAGACAGTGAAATCCCGGCGAGCCAAAACCGAGACTGGGAAGAGGATCAGAGTCTGAAGCAGCCCTCCATTGAAGGCTTGGAGGGTGGCAAGATAAGGAGAGCAGAGCAGACAGAGGGAGAAAGGGGAATGGAGGAGCAAAAGGAGGGGCAAGGGGCTGATAAGGCTATTGAAGAGCTAATTTTAGGCCATTTGACAGCTGCTCAGGGGGATGACTTGAACGAAAAGGGGGAGGACGAAGATAGAACTACAAGGTCAGAGGAGGATCAGAGTTGGTCCATGGAGGATGTAGGTCCTGATAGTGCAAGTGAAGAAGAGAGGAAAGAGGAAGAGGAGACGCAAGAAGAGGGCAATGATTTCGAAAGTGTCCCAGACAAGGATAGATCTGGTTCTACCTTACAGGTAGATGATCCCGCTCTGCAGCGCAAAATTAGAGGCTACTTCCAAAACATTGACTTGGGTCTTCAAGACAATGAGATCCTGCCTCCGCTGAAGGGCTATAAGGCTTACAACACTCAGTTAGCGCGGGTTGGGAAGAAGCAGCACTGGCAGGATAGCCGGTCTGGCAACAGACCAATCAAGGGTGGAAATTTCATGGATGACTTTGAGGATGAGGGAGAGGAGCTGGAGGAGGAGGTGGAGGAAGAAGAGGAGAGCCTCTCCCACATGGAGGAGGAGGCGAGGGCACGTGCAGAGAAACAGGAGGTTCTCAGGCAGCAGGAGGAAGCAGAGCGAGCCAGAGAGGAAGAGCAGAGGCTTGCAGACATCGCCTCCGACATGCTGCTGCAGTACATGGGCAGGAAGCAGCAGGCGTACATGAAGCCACGTCAGAAGAGCAGCAACACCGCCGAGGATAAGCGCTCAGAGGAGGTCCTCCCTGATGAAGATGACCTGGACCAGCAGATGATTGACAGGCTGATTGAGATCAGCAGCAAGCTGCACCTGCCTGCCGACGACGTGATTGAGATTATCAGTGATGTGGAGCAGAAGAAGAAGAAAAGGAAAGAGCTGCAACAGCAGCCAATTAACAGCAACCCTGTTGCTCCGCGTTTTAGGCCTCTGGTACCTCCTCCTCTAGCCGCGCCACCTATTTACCACTACACAGCCTCGAAAAACCCTAAGAAAGCCCCATATAAGTACAACAAATCCAACAAAAAATGGCACAAGGACAAGGTCAAGTCATACAAGCAGGACTATTGGTATAAGCCTCAGAAGCAGCTTGACTACTGGTATAAACCCCAGAAACAGTTTTTAGCTTTCCCCTCTTATCCATACTATCAAAAGCCATATCGAGCCTACTACCCTGTTTACTTCCCATATCCTAAGCAACAATATTATGGCAAACCCTCTCCCTCCAGAGATCAACCCTTTGGCCCTCAGGAACTTGACCTTCAGCCCCCACGACATAGGCACAGGGCAGGGGGTAAGAACCGTGGACAGGGCTGGAGGCAGCAGCCACCACGCTTGCCTATCACCCCTTATATCTCTAACTATATCCTTCCTCACCCACGGACCTACCAACCATTACCCCCTCCCAAGCCAATAATCACACCCAGGAGGGGCAGGCGACCCCCGTACTACTATCCACAAGTCACACCAGGAGATGACTATGAGGAAGATGGGTTGGTGCCTCAGCTGGACAGTGAGGAGGAGCTGGAAAACTTTATTGAGAGGATCTACATGAAGCGCAGAATGTATTGAGAGATTTTTTGGACATTGTCAGATCAAAGAGACTGACAGAAGTGGGGTAGACTGAAAGTAGCTAAAAGCAGAGGAGAAATAAAGGACTAAAGGTGATGTGTTCAGAGCCTGATTGCAGTATAAGGTCTGATGGGTGCAAAGTTCAGTTTCTGTTTTTAATCACTATAATTTAGTCGGTTTTCTCAGTTAGGGAGAGGATGAAGAGATCCCACTTTGAGCTCCCTGTAACCATGTTCAGCCTCTTGATCAGTTTACATTTTGAAACAGAGCATACAAGGGCGTATGTCTGCCTCCATTCAGGTCGATCTCTGATGCTCCTGTATATTTCAGAGAATTCTAGAGGACAAACACACACACAAATATATATAGACGCAAAAATGTACACAGAGGCATGCATACACACTCCTCTAGTCTCACATCTTTGACTCATTCACAGGCAGATTTACCCATTGTAAGAAAACTACATTGACAAGTTTCTTTGTATCTTTTGTTCTGCATTCTGTAAATCACATAACAAAACTAAAGCAGTTCATTTACTTTTCAGCTATATATGAATAAGAACACTGTTACTGTCAAATGATGACACTTTAGGTGTATTTGATGTGTTTAAATGCCTTTCTTATGCCTGATTGGAAAAACTTTAAACAGATGCAGTTTTAACACACACATTTCAGTTGTTCAAACTCAAGATTCAGATTTTTGCCTTACAATCACCATAGAAAAGGGAATTGTCACTCTGCATATTACTACCATCACACATGGTCCCGATGTAGAAACCCTGTGGACTCCAAAAGCACAAACTTAAACTCAAAACACTTCCAACCTGGTGGACCAAGGGTTGTCTCTCATTTAGGGAATATTGTGTCAACATATCTATAGCAGATCCACCATTATGAACATAGCCACCATCATACCTTTCTTGTGGTTAATCTCAGATCCAATTTTCTGACTGTTTTTTAAAATGTTTTTCTCACATTGCATTACATCCAATATCTCTGTTTTTATATTTTGTTTAAAAAAGAAAGCCTTTTAAAACTGATTTCCATTGAGAGGCTACTAGCATTCTGTTCATTTTCAGAAATTCATTGAGAAGCTTCAGGCCGGGGAGTCAGGGATTGTGCTTAAACCGTTAAATGCACGTCTTTCTACTTGCATCTTAAAAAATGAACAAAAAAAAAGAACAAAAAAAGAGAAAAATAAAACAGTGTGGAGAATTCAAAATGTTGTTTTCTCTAAGAAAAACTGTGAACATCAACAAAAAAAAACTCAAAGGAAGAGGGCCACTGTGTCCACAGTGAAGCCATCTGTCTTGTAAAAGGAGAGTGTTGTATTTGATGTCACCTTTAGCATTGTAAGATGTACAGTGTGAAATAAATATGCCCGTGCAATGTGTAAATAACAGCATGATGATTAATAGTTTTGCTATATGACAAAAAATAAAAGCAATTATTTTATTAAAGTTCAGTTTTTTAATGGCTTTTTGGAGAGTGCTATCTTGAATTCATACAGCAGTAAGACCACTTGGTTCTTGAATAAGTAAACAATCCAAAATTGAACAAAGACAAAGGCAGTCATCTTAAGCTTAGTGACAGCACGACTCATATATGTCAGAGTCACGTCAGTATGGAGACATAAGAAAAACATCTATCAAGGGAGTTTATTATATTTCCAACAAATCAAGAGGACCGAAAAAACAAACAAACAGAGTGAATGGGGATAAAAGGAGGAGAAAAAGAATTGAAAACATTCTGAAGGAGGGAGGAAAATGGTAACTGCAGTGATTGATGAGTCACATGATTGGTGGATGAGTCATCCAGCTGTACACTTTACTGCGCAGGACCACACACTCACACGCATACACAAACACACGCAAACACACATGCATTTGCACATTCTTTTTGAGCTGTATAGTAATTTAGCTGCTGGTATTCAAGATTAAGATTAAATCATGTTTGCTTCTGCCTGGAACCTGCTGGTCGACCGGTGGAAAGGTACTGGTAAATTTGGTTCAGCCATATCTTGTTTCCACACCTCCCCTCCCTCTCACGTCACACAGGCAGTATGCCCCTCTGCTTTAATTTCTTGAAGTGTACCCAGTTGTCACTTGTTTGGCATTAAAACAAACTTCTTGTGTGCAATCAAGAGCATGAACGCTGATTTGTAGCCTGTCAACATGCCCTAAACAACATGTTTTTCTGTCAGCCTGCTCCTCACTTGACTTGAATAGGACTTTCATGGCTGGACCTTGACGGGTTATATTTCCAGAATACCATGTCATATCTTCATATTTAGTAACAGTTTTGTATCTATGTGCCTCTTTCAAAAATGACAGCACGGCGGAAACAGACGACTAATCTATCACAATTGTTTCTCAGTCGGAAGAAAAAATAATTATTTTATCGCATTTCTGACAAAGTTGATGTTATGTCAGCATTCATACAACCCTTTATGAGGTACCAGATTACTGTTGGCACACCTTAATGCCACAGATGTACAAGATCTAGAGTAAGCTTCACGAGGCCTAGTATCTCAGAGGTCAGGCAAGCCTGACTGGCTTCATCCCAATCATTGACATCAATTTAGGTTCTTGAGAGGAAGCTGGCAGTGAAGCATTTCATTTGAAAAATAAATTTAAATCTTTTGATTTTGTATTTTCCGTAAAGAATTTAAACCAATCTAGATGACAAGACACATAAACACACTCATTATCTCACACTCATTACAAACTTATTTAGCATCAATTTACTAATTTCCTTTAGTGCTGTGTCTGTATGTTCACAGATGTTTGACATATTTGCCTGAGAATTTAGGGGTTTGTAATCAAATTCATGTTACATATGTCATATGCCAGCTGACATTACATTTACTGACTATTACGACGTTTAGCAAGCATAAAAATACATAAAGTAAAATACATAAAGTAAAATTAACCAAATTACTTACAAAAAATTGTCCCTATTAGGTTGCATGGCAACAAACAGTAACTTGCACGGCAACGTACTGTTTTGAGGGTTTTTCCTCTTTTTCCACGGGGTCTGTGTTGGCTTGCTGATACAATTAAGAAGTTTTTTGGCCAGAGCTCAAGTTGTAGCACACAATTTTAATTGACTGCGGTTTTGGTTCAATTAAAGAATTAATTTGAAAAGAAGAACGTGAACATGATTAAAGGGAAATTTGATATATAACAAAATCATCACCATCATCCAATTGAATTGTTATTAAATTGTTATGTGTGTGACTGAATCTTCAGGGCGCATGCTGACTTGGCCTTCTTAGAGCTCAGGGTGCTCTCTCATGCTTGCCTCAAGCTGTTGGTTTCCACAAGGCATGTGCAGCACACATAAACATCCAATAGATTAGGACACTTTCGAGCATTAAAGTTAGACTGCCCATAGAAATATGTTTGCTGCTTTGAAAGTAAAGACTGGGCCACAGCAGATTTCTTAATTTTTTAAAAGCCGTTCAAAGACCAACGATGTTGCCGCTCCTAACCTGATGAATGTTTTAAATGAAACATGATTCTGGCAAAACCTCCACGTTTCTTGATTTCCCAGCTAATTTCTCATTGTTGAACACAACAAACCCCATCGGCCATGCTCTGTCTAGTCAATAAGACAACAGAAGCAGACCAGGGTTGCTTAGATTGAAACACATCCCTTTTTATGATCTCTAAAACCCGTGTCTTTTCACTCTCTACTTTCATCTTTTCCTTGCCTTTCTTTGTCCTACTCCATACCCTCGTTCCCATCTACTCTTTTTTTCCTCCAATTATCCATACCCCCCACTCCTCCCTAATGCTGCCTAACACCCAATCTTCTCTCCTTTTCTTCACTACCCGCTCTCCATTTCTTGTTTTGTATGCAAGCCCCAAGGGAGAGAAATGGGTGAAAAACACTCTCTCTGCACCACTGTCACAAAAGACTGGTGAGTCATCTCCACTTATGTTCCTGTCTCCCTCCTCCCACAAAAAAAAACAACACACGTACAGGAAAAACACTCAAATTACCTGCCATGCACTTACAGGAAGACATGCACAGAAGCACACATGTTGGTAATTTTGTAGGCAACAGTCACATTGTATGGAGACAACGGTACAAACACACATTACACAGCTCACCAAAACGACCCTGAATTAAAACCCAGGTCACATACATTGAAATAGAAATGGTAGTCACTTATTTCTGATCACTTGCACTTATTTGACAATTACTTTTGGTTTGAAAAGGAACACTTGTGTTGTGGTGAGTACAGAATATAAAGATTAGCTCTGTGGACTGCAAGTTAAACAAGTACAAGATAGAGAGAGTAAAAACGACAGTCACACAAAAATGTCTATTGTTTAAAAATGTTTAGCCACTTAAGGTCTCTGAGAAACAGGAGAAATCCACTACCTCCATCTGCTGGATGACTGATGCAATGCCGTTGTCAGGCTTATGTGAACAAGATGGCAGTTCTCAATGGGCAGCTATCTATTTATTTGCATTGCATGAAATAAATGACAAATAGAAAAAAGAAAATATATAGAACTTACAGAAAAGGAAAATAAAAAGTTCAATTAAAAAATCCAAAAATTGCATCGATATTTACCGCCAGTCATGATTTTGCCTCTGATTGTGCTGCAGCAATGTGAGAAAACACAAACAAAGCAAACAGTATATGTTATCATCATCATCTTATAGCATTTCTTTTTCATCTGAGCCCTTTTGCTGTTGATTTTTAGGCACTTTTAAAGATATATTGTTATGAATGGCTCAGATGGAACATTGTATTGAAAGAAAAAACAGGCTGAAGACAAGTTGACTACATCCATAGCCTTTCCATTCTCCATTCAATTGGTCGACCCAAGATTTGCCTGCGGGTCATGTCTAAGAAGGCAGATACACCCTAGAATCATGCTGCGAGGAAATGTGACATAAGGCGACTGCAAGTGAAGTGTAGAAATGGCCTCTCTGAAGGTGATGATGTGTTGTAAAGAGCATGTGGACATGGTGATTTTCAAATCCTAATGACAATGTCATATCCCCTTTATGGGAACTTGCTGAGTTTTAAGCTACAAATAAATTCCTCATATGACAGTTTTGTTGGGCAGGACTTGAAGACATAAAAAAATCCCTTGTTGCTTGAAACATACAGGGTATGGGCAGACTAAAATCAGATTGTCAGTCATAGTCACAAAGCATCTGAATCTTCAAAGCAACAGACAGAAGTACCTGTGCTTCTTTGTAATAATGTGGGAGTGGTTTTCACAGTCAGAGACTTTCTGGCCTCTTGAGGTCTCACCAGGCATCGCATATGTCAAAGCACACTCCATGGCAGGGACATTAGAGCCTCCACCTGATTACTCTTTACAGCAACCTGCTTGTGAGCTATTCAGACACATGAAATATTGAAAGCCTGGAGTTTCCGTTTCACCTAAGCGAGGGAGAGAAGAGGGCAGAGAGGCAGGCAGACAGGCAGGCTAGAGGGAGAGAAGAAAACGTCCACCGACAGTGGGATTACAAGAAAATAACATATCAGGCATCCTGGGAGGGAGACATATGAGAAAGGATGGAGGGAGAGAGCACGGAAAGGTAAGACGCGGTACATGATTGTGTAGGACTCGTGAAGTACTCTCCTTGAGAGAAACAGGGGAAGCTGAACTGTTCAAGGAGCTGTTGACTGATTGGCTGATAACCCTGCAGTCACACGGTTAAAAGGAAGTGTTTTATAATTCTGCTGTGACTTCCCTCTCAAACTTCAGTGGGACAACTACCATCCAGGCTGAAACACTGACTCAGAGCTGCAGTGGGGAAGGCAGTGAGATCCAAAACCCCCTGGAAGGAGAGGAAGAGACCAAAGCAGTCAATGAAGCCTGTGATGAAGAGGTACAAGCCAGCTTGGTCACAAAAGGCAAAATAAGCCCTCGTGATACTTTTAAAAAAATGATTTCCTGAGATTCAATACTTTTGCTAATGGTGGTGTTGCTTGGTTGGTGTGGTTGAAGATAATGAAAGCTGGAGAGGATCTATGTGTCAGTGGTGCAGAGATGTTGCCACAGGAGGCTCTGATAGCCACAGGCACAGAGGGTGATGATGACTTTGTCCCATTGTCCCCCCTGCCAACAGAAGAAGAGATGGGACCCCCCTCAGTGTCATCTCATCCTTCCAATACACAAAGTAAAACTGACGGATGTCTGTGACCTTTGCATCCATGCTAGAAGACAGATTCTGTATTATGCTTCAGGCTGCTGTGGTGCACTTTACACTTTGTGTCTTTACAGATCGCCCATCTGAACCCTGCTGGTATTGTTTGAGGTCTCTTGACTCAGAGTACCGCCCTGAAGCTGCTAAACAGGTCCAAAAGCTTTATCAAAACACATTATTTATATGTCGGTGCTGAACCAGATAAACTGAAAAGAGAGACAACTCTGAGGGCCGATTTTCTATATTTGCCATCAGTTTAAAAATATTTGATAATACAGCAACAAAAAAAGTGTGCTTTTGTTTTCATTGTCAAGTGCACAGTAGTAAAATAATTGAGATAGATAGATAGATTTTTCAGAATTTTTCAGTGCATCAAAACACTGAGGCATCTAATGAAGAAATGCTATACTTCCTGGAAAGAGCAGTCAGTACTGTTACTGTTACACTTTATGATTAGATAGTGATTTTTTTTGTTTTTCGGGCCCAAAATAATTACCTGAGCCCTGCCTGAAATTAGATGTAGAAAATCACTTTTCATGGTGGCCTTTTTGTCTCCAAGACAAGCCTGCAACTTCAGTAACTGATTAGTTAAACTGGCTTGGTTTATCAGCATAGTAACAGAGATGTAGCTCATATTTCTTGGTGATGTTGCCCAAAGAAGAAATGTGAAGAAAGCCGAAAATAAGAATCCACAACTATAATATTTCTATAGTTAACTATAAAAACACAACACTTAAGTGTTGCTTAAATCTATCAGATAAGTTTGACTTAAAGCTGTCGAAGGCAGGATCTTTTAAGTTTTAGAATTAACTATTAAAAGGAACCTTGGCGTACTCCATATTCTTACTCTGCAAATGTGCAATAAACTGTTTTAGAGCAACTTTAAACTACAGTTTTCTTCAATGTAGTTGAAAGGGTCGTCAACCAGGATAGACTTATCTGAGCAAAGCACAGAGGAGATGATGATGTGTAAAACATCTTCAACTTTTAGGGCTCCAGCAGCTCTGACTGTTGATTAAAAGATAAATAAGGTCAAGTGGAGAGAAACTGTGAATTGTTTCGAATTCACAACATTTTTCCGAGTGGCCCCTATCTCTCTTTTCATGTTAAACACCCCTTCGTTATTCAGTCACCTTGCTGAACATAAATTTGTTTTGGTACATGTCTCTTTAAGAGAACTCAACCCTCTGCTGTCACTGTGTGGTAGGAAAACACTGATCCTGCATCCACACCGCCCACTAGTGAACAGAAAGTGACATACCAGACGGACCCACGACCCCACTTTGGGGTGGCTTGTTCCTCCCGCTCCACATGCCGCCCCCTCTGGGGCCGTGAGGGACCCTGCTGGGGACAAAGGAACCAGGAGCTGCCCGAACAGACAGACACCTGCCCTCATTGCCATTTGGGTTTGCCCCCTGACACACTGCGCTGGCATGAGGTTGGCAAAGATCCTTGTAAACACATGCACACATAAATAGACATGTGCTCGCCCCACACATGCCGCCGTGTTTACTAGAAATCCTCTGACTGTTTTCCTTCTTTTATTACAGGCAAAGTGCATGCTGTTTGATGGGCTCAGGAGCTTGAAGAAATGACATTTATCGCTACTCCTTGTAGATTGTGTTGAAACAAATATCTTCTGTTAGGAAATTATCAGGACATTCTCTGCACCTTAAAATTTAGCGTGAATTTGAATGCTTGTAGAAAAAATACCATAAAGCTTAGTTATGCTCATTCTTTGTCTAATGTTGATTTAATATGTCTGATTAATTGCTCCACTGAAACTTATGATGTGAAATGCACGTGTATAACACAATAAACATTTCAGTATATCAGAGTTTGACT
This sequence comes from Menidia beryllina, assembly GCA_013363375.1. Taxonomy (NCBI): domain Eukaryota; kingdom Metazoa; phylum Chordata; class Actinopteri; order Atheriniformes; family Atherinopsidae; genus Menidia; species Menidia beryllina. Next base: position 7,220,161 of record JABUIW010000024.1, read on the forward strand.
GCTTCTGCATACTCTTAGTCATGTAAAATCATGTTTAATGTAATTGAATGCTAATTTAAATCCAATTAAATTCATGTTTTGTTCAGATGTATTATTGATTGTTTTTCCTCTGTTGGTTTTTAAAGGAAATACCCATTCAAAGTAGCATCTGATCCAAATATTTGCTCTGTGGCCTTCCTACAGATGTGGTTCTATAGAGTCAATAGAATCTAGTCATTTAGAGTACAAGCTTTAATCAATTTAGCAGAAATGTCCTTCAGCACGATCAGTTTAGGGAACTTCCATAAAGACTAAAGCACCAAATCATTCTTTCATGAGGTGTGCCCTTTGAAGAGATTGTATTTACTGTGGGTTTTAAGTGGTTTGCAGTTGCCCTAAAGGAACAAATGGATTGTTTTCTGAACAAGAATCTGAAATTAGAATTCAGTGGCTGCAACGTCACAATAGAATTCTGAAGTTGTCCAAAAGGTTCTTTACTGTGTTACATTCTTTGTTAGACTGCTGTCGTCAGTTCATCTTTGTCACATGGTCATTGTTGGTATTTTTCTGACTTTTTGGACACTTTCTCTAAATGTGCAGTGGATTTGTCCTTTTGCACGAAGATCTGAGCCTACCGCCAGCCACCGTGGGCACACAAACAGCAGGAAACCATGCAGAACCAAGAGGATCATTGTGCTTTGACTGATGAGGACTCTGAGGTAGAGGTCTCACCCTCTGGCTCTGAGAAGATGAGTTGTTGGCAGTCGCTGCCAGACGTGTGCTTGCAGCATGTGTTCAGATTCCTTCCTGATGGCGCTCGTGGCAAAGCGTCTCTGGTCTGTCGACACTGGCGCAATGTCATGCGCTCACCGTGTCTCTGGCGTGTCCGTTTCTTCCACTTCAGTGGCCGGCTTTCCAAATATAAGCCGTCCGACTACTGCTCAGCTGTGGGTTATGTCAGCAGTCTGGGAGCGTACCTGGAAAAGCTGGAGGTCGTTGTGTGTCCACCGCGAACAAGCGCGGTAGCCCAGCGACTGAAGGAAGCCATCTGCGGGCTGTTGAACGAGTTAGTCAGGTAAACACCCAAAGGCCTCTTCAAAGCTGACCTCGACTGGTTACATTTTCAACCCACTTAGTGAAATGACTTTTTGTTTTTTTTTCTCCACAGAGTAAATGCTCCACTGCGATCACTCTCCCTGGTTAGGCTGGAGATGGACCGGTCCTCCTGGGCTTCAGTACACAGAAACACTGTGATGGACAGTCTGATTTATTTCCTTGAGAGTGGGGCATCAAAGCTCAACAATGTTTCTCTAAATGGGATGAGAAATGACATGCAACAGGTGAAATCATTGCTCCACTGGATGACCATGAATAGATTAAAATAGACATTGTCTGGACAGCTAAACTCAACATGCTTTCCACATAAATTGAACTTTAATGAGAAAAGATGAGCTGACCACCAGACACCCCATCAGGACTGCTATATGAAACAAAAATGACAAAACAAACTGAAATTAAAATGGGAGTTCATTCGTGAAATAAAAGAATACAAAGAAGTCTGACTGATAGATTCAAATTGCGCCTCTTTTTGATGCTCGTTCATGCTTTTTTGTAACAAACACACCATGTGATAAATGTTACAATTATTTATTCACTAACCAATTTGTGTGTTATTAAATCTAATCTTTTTTTAACCTCCAGGGTTTAAAGTTCCTTTCTGCACTGTTACAATATCAGAAGAAGCTCTCTCCCCACTATTACATTTCATCCATGGACTTGAGGGGATTCTTTTGGACTACTGAGCCTGTCCACCTCAACCCCAGTATGCCCCACATTCTTCAGCAGCTGCAAGGCCTCACCAGTCTGGGCCTGAGTTACTCGTGTGTGTCAAACGAGCTGCTTATGGCTCTCCAGCAAAGACGGGGAAGAGGGGGAAGGAACTTCGGCAGCGATGCAAGCATCTTGCAAACCTTTTCCCTGCACTGCACTCGGAATGAGCCGCATCAGCAGGTATGCAGGAATAGCTGAGGTGATGGTTAGGGAAAGGTGTTCAAATTTGTGCATGGTAAACCATGTGCACAGACAGCTTAAATGTAAAGAAAATAACATTTTAAATTAGCAAAAGAGGGTATATGTTTCTTCTTCACTGTCTTCCCCAACAAGCTGGTGCACAGTTTATCATGGGCAGGTTTGGCATCAAGCTGCCCAGACCTGAGCGTCAAACTTACAGTGGAACAAGTCATCAACACAGAATGGCTTGCAAGGATCCTGGTGCCTGGTATTCCCCTGACAGAGTACAACATGACCGCCTTCTATTCCCCCGATGAAAACTGGAGTTTCAAGCCTGTCCTCTGTGACATGCTTCCTCTTTACAGACGCAGTCTGCAGGTCAGTGTTGTGATCATCAGAGACTAAGTGCCCTCTCTCCAAAAAAACAGAATGTGGATCACACCAGTTTGTCAGTGTGAACAGGCTTGCCCACTGTTTTAGCATTTAGCTTACGAGAATGGCCTCAAAGAGTTGGCAGCTCAACATTTGGTATTGTTCTATTTAGTAATTGTTTGATTATGGTTGCTTGAGTCGCCTGAGAGTTTTGCTCATCATAGCGATTTACAAAGATCATTGAATTATTTTTTTTAGATGCATCTTTCGCAAAACTATAACGAAGGCTAGAGAACATTGGGATAAGGTAAAGATAGTTATATTTATATTGTGTATCTTTCTCTTTTAAAAGAATGTTGCATTGTTTTAATGATCTGTAATCAGTCATGGTCTGTTCTTGGGTTGGTGGGTGAGTGCTCTCTGGGCACACTGGCTTCCTCTTCCTGTCCAAATACATACACGTACCACATACTGTAAGATTAATATAAAAACAACTCTGGAGAAATAGCAATTAATGGTTTTACCCCATAAAATGTTCATAATAAAGTAAAAAAAAACAACATGAAAGACGTTTTTTAAAACTGTATAGGACAAATTAAAAACTCTGGTACTGTAACCAATACAAATGTTACGCAGTCTAGCCTCCTCAGTCCATCAAGAAGTCTTTAACCTTAATGTTAATATAATAACATTTTGGTTTTGAGTCCTTATCTAGAAAAAACACACTGGTATAAAAAGAGTGTGAGTAGGCACTTGAGAAATATGGTGTTGGTGAGTCATTTGTCTTATCTTATCTTGTTTCTTATTTTCTTGGTGGTACATAGTATCTGACCCTGGACCTGAGCAACTGCCGGGAGTCTGTCGATGATGAGCTGCTGGAGCTGGTTGATGTGTGTGAGCACCTGGTGGATCTGAGAATATGGGCTTTCTTAGACATATTTACTGTTGGGAGGCTGCTGCACATCAGGCTAAAGAAAAGGATGCTACTCAACAAGATTAAAGTAAGGAAAATAAAGAATAGCTCTCAAAGCGTACCTATATTGGGGTCCTGTGTGCATACGTAATGCTCGTGGTCATTGTGAATTGCAGTTGAGAATCTACTCCATGGGTGACAACCTTGAAGAGCTGGAAGACCAGCTGGAGGAAATGTTGTCCTCTTATCTGGACCATTTACCACCTGAGCTGCATTTTTTTGCCTCAGTCTGCCCCTTTATATGACAAATGCAAGTGTGTTTGAGGTCTAAACAGATGTGTGCAC
>JABUIW010000024.1:7223789-7409922 GCA_013363375.1 Menidia beryllina
CCCCCCCCCCCCCCCCCCCCCCCCACCCGTGTTGTTATCTCCACGCATTGTCTTCCTGGAGCCGTCATCGGCGCGGAGGCTCGTCGCGGAAAGATGTCCTCGCTGCTGAAGCCGTTTTCGGTGCGGGACGGCCCCTGTGAGAGCCGCGCTGCCCGGAGAGGAGGCCCCGGCCCGGCCGCGCATCAGCCGGCTCCACCCCGGCAACCGGCCTCCGCCTCCGCCGGGGGGCCGAGCTCCCAGCCGGCCCACCGGGGGACTTACGCGGCGAGGAGGACCCTGGCGGCGGCTGCAGTCGGAGGGAGGAAAATCACGCATCCCGGGAAGGCCATCCTCGCAGGTCCATACAGCAATGCTCGTTTTCAGCCCTATAGTCGGTGGACGCAGATAGCACACAACGTAATCTTAGTCTGTCGCCCATTAAGGCCACCCGTGCAGAACTGGGTCAAAGGCTCTCAGCCAGCAGTGATGCTGCAGCTTACAGCTGAATGATGGGGCTGCCACGCATTCCCGGGCCGCTAGATCCCTGTCAAATAACCCTTTGAGTAATTCCAAAAACTGAAAGCATCCCTCGTCGTTAACAGTGAATGAGGATAATATTGGGTTCCTGCTGGGCACAGGACATTCAGGGCAGCTGGGCACAGTGAGTCAACAGTTTTTCTCTCCCCTCTCCCTCAGGTGGCATAGCAGGAGGAATAGAGATCTGCATCACCTTCCCCACAGAGTACGTGAAGACCCAGCTGCAGCTGGACGGGAGAGCCAACCCTCCGCGGTACAGAGGGATCGGTAGGTCATCGGGAGGGTCGGTGTGACCGGGGGCTTCCGGCATTAGGCAACTCATTCATGCGTGCTCCGTGTATGCGCAGGAGACTGCGTGAAGCTGACCGTGCAGGACCATGGCCTCAGAGGGCTGTACCGAGGCCTCAGCTCCCTGCTCTACGGGTCAATACCAAAGTCTGCTGTGAGGTGAAGCTCTTTTTTTGTGTGTGCAAAGCTTCGCTTCTTCGGGGGGAAAAGGACATAGTTTCACGTTTGTAAATGATGAAACACTTGGTTGATCTCCTTGCTTCTGAAATTACAATCAAATTTAATCCATGTAGGAACCCAAGCACTTGTAATATGTTTGGTTGCTCCTTTAAAGATCATTTAAAAGGTTGCATCTAGAAAGAAAACAATAGAATTGGTGCATCTGGTGAACAAAATCATTAGCTTATCAGATGTGCATTACGTGCTACATATTGTCTGATTTTCTTTTCTCTGTCTTTGAAGGTTTGGCACATTCGAGATCCTCAGCAATCCCATGCGGGACGCCACAGGTCGCCTCGACAACACGCGGAGCCTCTTGTGTGGTTTAGGTGCAGGGATAGCCGAGGCCATTGTGGTGGTGTGTCCCATGGAGACTTTAAAGGTTGGCGCGGGTGGATTCTAAGACATCTCTTTTTTTCTGCTTGAAAATACCTTCTGGTCTCCTGGATGTGACACTCATCTTGAAGGCATATTTCTCATGTGTCTTAGGTGAAACTGATCCATGACCAGTGCTCCCTCCGACCTCGCTACAGAGGTTTCTTTCATGGAGTCAGTGAAATTATCAGAGAACAGGGTAAGACCACAGACAGCAATAGGTTAAGTTGCTCCTTCTCTGACCCACAATCTTTCTGCTTTCTGATAATGACAAAACTGTATTTTTGAGCACTGACTTGGAATCACAAACTGTTTGTGTCCTGCAGGCGTGAGGGGGACATATCAGGGTCTGACGGCCACTGTACTTAAACAGGGAACCAATCAGGCCATCCGATTCTATGTAATGAACGCGCTGCGGAACTGGTACAAAGGTGGGGATGATTAACTGTAAAACAAATACCTACGTCCCCATTCTGTCTTGGAGCAGATGATTCATTTTGCGCTTATTCTTTTGTGCAAACTCTTTTGTCAGGTGACGATCCCAGAAAAGAGATGCACCCCATCGTCACGGCGATGTTCGGGGCCACGGCAGGAGCAGCCAGCGTTTTTGGGAATACGCCTCTAGACGTGGTCAAGACCAGGATGCAGGGTTTGGAGGCCCATCGATACAAGCACACCGTGGACTGTGCCTTCCAGATCCTGAAGCAGGAAGGACCCCAGGCGTGAGCAGCCCCCATCTTTTCTCCGCTTAGGTTTCCGCTCTTGCTGTCTAAGTCGTCTAACCCCGTCCTGCTCTTCCTTGCAGGTTCTACAAAGGCACAGTTCCCCGCCTCGGCCGCGTGTGCTTGGACGTGGCCATAGTCTTCGTTATCTACGAGGAGGTATTCAAACTACTCAACAACGTGTGGAAGACGCAGTAGAGCCGCTCGCGTGCGGCCCACGTCCAGGCGGAAGCACAGCCCAGTGCCTCATGCTACGCACAACTCAACACCTCTACCCTAGTCCATACTAGCTGTCAGCGTGGCTCCGAGCGGCCGTCGTCTTGACCGGTTTCCACACTGTAACATATCCTATTGTTTTTACCTGACTCACTCTAAACACAAAGATAAAGACGACGGCCAGCACTCAGTGTCCTGTTTATCCTCTTTTACTGTAGAGTTCTGACTTTAGGACAGAGAGGAGTTCTAGATCAAACCAGTTCTTAGCATTCATGTCGCAGCATGAACACTGTACTAAAACCATAAAGGTGTCTTTAATCACTGAGTACTTACTATTCTGAGCAAAGAACAAACAGAGGCTTTTCGCAGTTCCATAGCACGTCATCCTGGCTGTAGTTTCTGACTTGGCTGTGCTTGTGTCATGGTGACACTGAGACTTCTCGCGGTGTTTGCCTGCTCTGTCCTGGTGACGAACTGCTGTTATAATTTCTGCTGCATTACATGGCCGCTGCCAGTGGCCGTGCGTCGCTACATGAATGTGGACGGGGCGTCCGTCTGGAGCCAGCAGCTCCCCAGTGAACTGTTTCAGGGTGTAAACCCAACAAGTCATTGTTGATTAGAAACTGTTTTAACTCGCCAGTCTTAATGCTTAATAGATGGAGGTAAATTGAGGTTTATGGAGGTGTGTGAGCTCATGGCTGCAATTGAAGAAAACTGTTAAGTTCCGTAGTTATTTGAGCTACAATTGAACAGGGTCTGGGGAGAGGGGGGTGGGGAGGGGGTGGTTTGTTAGCAAAATTCGTGTGAAAAGAAAAATCTATTTGCTTTACCGCTCCAATCGCGATAAAAGTGTAAACAGTATTTGTAAAGCCATATTACGCAAGTATTCCTGAGCTTTCAGTTATTGGTTACCACATTTGCTGTCCTCTTATCAGAGATTTGGAATAATCTGTGTTTACGTCATCTGACCTCAGTGTGAACAGTAGACGAGTTTGACGCACAAAAAGGGATGCAAGAATGATTTTCTAAATGTTGATGTTATTTTTATTGGAGATAGTTCCAGCACAGGTGGAGATGTGGGATGTCAGAGGCTTAAAAGCTCACAATGGGAGCTGTCTTAAGAGCAGAGGCTCACTTGTGATTGACCTAGTGGAGCCACTCAGCCTTGTATGGAAGCCTTTCAGCCCCTTGTTGCCAAAAGCACACGAGTAGACTCTCTAATAAGATATCCTCTGACACAAACAAGTCTCCTTAACACTAAACAAAGGGAAAAACATTCTCTGATCTCCGGGTTCTCGTCCTCATTAACTCCTTGGTCATGCTTCGCCGCTTTTCCTGAACAGGGCGACAGTGATGTGCACCGCTTATCAGATCTGGTGTGATCATTTAAACATAGCCAAATGTCCCATTGGGTAGACTTATTGTTTACTTTGTGTGGAAGAAAAACAAAATATGTCAACATGAGAAGACACAGTGAACAAGCATCACTGTGCATGAAATTGAATGTGGGATTATTTGACAACATTTATGTGGCTGTGTTAAAGATGTCAGAGCACTCAAGAACAAACTGGAAGAAGTAGATTCTGTGGTAGGATGTACATGTAAGATCAGTTTATTTTGTAATGAAGAGCATCCTGCTGTGTACTTTCAGAAGGTTTTATCAACGGGTGTTGTCAGTCACATATGGAAATAAAAATGGGTGCATCACAGCCCTGGGAATTGAGTTGTAGCTTATGAGGGCTTAAGGGACACTTTCCACAGCTAGAAAAACTTGTGTGAATGTTGCGCCTTTATATCTGTTGCTGAAATTTAATGTTAAACGAAGCACAGTTAAAAACAACTGCAAGTGTTCTGTTTGTACAGCTGACTGTTTTGGAATAAACTCCAACTAACAACCTCCTTTCTCCCTGTTAATTTACAAATGGATACCAGTAACGGGAGGAATGGGTAACAAACGGTAGATGGGTGGGAAAAAAAAGGAGATAGGACTCTGTAAACCACAGCTCTCAAGATCCATTGACTGAAGTGTAAACAGGAGCCGGCACAGTCATTTAAAAGATTTAGTCGTATTTACATACAAATTAGTAGAGCGACTTCTCTACACAGGTAGATAAATGGGGCCTTGCTGAGCACATGACTGATGAGATTAAAGGCTGAAGGAGCAGAGCGAGCAGCGCAGGAATTAACTTGACTCCCACCTGTTGGCCCGTCTGTCCACCTGCACACTCACAGTACGTCAGCATGAAGCTTCAGGAAGAAAAAGGGAAGCTAATTTCCACTGATAAACAGAAATCATGGCACTGCATCCGGTTCCGTTTTAAAAGATGCTTGTTTCTGCGTCCAGTGGCTTGGCCCCACAGTAAGGATCGCTTTAAGGCTTTGACTCCCCTTTTTCTATCTTAGACTCGTACTGATTTAATAGCAATTTGAGAAAAACCTCAACTTGAAGTAACCTCAGAGGACGGCAGATGTGCATTTACATTTCCTGCCTGATTTACATTGTAAAAGTATCCCCACTTGAATGCCGCTGGCTTCAGATTAAGTCGGGCCATTTCCGTACAACTACACCTGAGTTGCTTGACACCATGTCATTGTTGACAGATGCTGCTACGAAGGCAAACAGAGGATTAAATATATTCTGGTCACCCTTTGCTCCAGCTGTCAGGCAAACTGACAGCACGAGTTGTGTCTCGTTTTCGTCAGGAGGAAAGAAAGCATGTGTGCGGCTATCTCCTCCATCTGGAAAAACACAAAAACAAAGCCAAAACTTTTAGTCTGAGGAACCACTCGAGCATTCGGTGAACCGCCTGGCATCACACTCACATTCTGAGGCATTTGTCCTTTCCTCCACTAGCCACTCTCTGCCCATCGGGACTCCAGTCCACTGCAAACACCTGCACAGATAAGGACAAACAATCAGTACGCCGGCAACAGGAAGTAGGCCCTCATGCATGCTTCAATATTTTTTAATTCCTTGCCTCGTCAGCATGTCCAGGAAGGTCCATGTTGAGTTTTCCGGTCTTAATGTCCCACACTTTGAGAGTGCTGTCGCTGCTTCCACTGACCAGCAGCCTGCTGTCTGCTGACCACGCCACCTGGTACACAGATCCCACATGGCCCCGCAGGGAGGTCAGGTACCTGTGGGCAAACACACATTTTCAGTTAAACAGGTATACCAGATCAGTTTTAGGCCGACAGCTCCATCCTCTGGACATCTGTGGTATTACACACACGTCAACTTCTGATTTTGCAGTCAGAGAGAAAAATTGCACTCTACGCTCCAGGTGATGCAGACATTTTCTTACTTTCCAGTGCGTCCATCCCAGATTTTGATGGACTTATCAAAAGAAGCAGAAGCCAGGAGTCTGGTGTCGGGGGAGAACAGCACTTCATTGACCAGAGCGCTGTGGCCCGTCATCCTGGCCAGGGGCTTCTTTGCTTCGGCAGGATTCCAAAGGAACAAGGTGAAATCATCCGATCCAGAAACCAAGCGCTCTGGAGCAGAGCCCTGCAGCAGAAGAGAAGGCAGCTAAGCCACAGAACATCGAGACAACCGCTTAAGATCAGACTGTACTCACCCTAACTTTATTATATCGCTGCAAGGCTCTCTCCTTCAACTCATCCACTGCGTGGGTAAAAACAAAAAAGCCTGTTCGGTGAAAACATCCTGAAAACAAAACCTCTATACCAGCAGCTGAAGAGATGGCGAGGCCTTACGAGATCCGGTGAGATCTTGGAGGTTGACGGTGGCGGTCGCAGGCTCGAAAGCTCCAGTTCGCAGGACGTAGTCTGTGCTGAGAGCCAGTGTGTTCACCCAGTGGGCGTGGCCCTGCAGGGTCCTGCACTGGACACCCTGAAATGAAAAAACACACACACACGTGTTTGCTCATGCCTGCCACCTTCCACACAGCTCAAACGCACAAACACACCTACATCTTTGGCTCGCCACACTTTGACTGTCCTGTCCTGAGAGGAAGTGTAGAGGAGTCCATCTCCTCCCCACTTCACGCAGGTGACCGACTGAGTGTGTCCGGTCAGGATCTTCTCACAGCGGCCCAAGACAGTGTCCCAGACGCGCACGGAGCCATCCTTGGAGCTACTAGCCAAGTAACGGCATTCGGGGTTCCTGAAAAGCAGAGGCAGAGTGCTTAAACCCTTCTCAGCTCAAATATCTAGAAATGCATCCACAACTGAAAGCTAATTTGCTTCAAAGCTGCAGCAGAAGGGATGAACGTTTGCTGGAGAACAACTGAAGTGCTCACAGATGGAGGGGTTCCCAGCAGAGCCAAGTGATCCACTTGGAGTGTCCTGTCAGAGTCTTCCCTATCTGTGTGCCGGTTACTGGATCCCAGAGACAGATCTGTAAACACATCCAAACAACAACCATGAAAAAAGACATATTTCTAAAAGAAGCCTTCAGCTAAAGACACTTGATGTGTGTGTTTGAAACGCACCTGGCTGTTCTTGGACCCTGAGGCTAGCTTCTTGCCATCAGGTGACCAAGCGATACTTAGCACCCAATGTGTATGCCCTTTGAAAGAAAGCAGAGGTGTCCAAGATGGATAATTTGTCTTTTTTTTTCTTGATGAACAGGACATATGTCATTTTCAGAAGTGGCTTATACCTCTGGCGGTGTGATGGGGTGTCTCGGTTGTCAAGTCCCAAAAGCGCACCGTGGTGTCACCTGAGCCACTCGCCAGATATCTAAAATAAACAGGGCACCAATCAATGAGCAGATGAAAGATTTTTCCAGAAGTGCAAAAATCCCCCTAAAGGATTGTCAAGAAACAAGCCTTGGCTGCTGTTCATTCTGTGACAGAGTTACTCACTTGCCCGTGGGGCTGAAAGCAGTTGAGATGACAGCCTCTGTGTGGCCCTGCAGTGTGCTGGTGCAGCGGGCCACGGCCCGGACCCTGAACACAGCCTGAGGCTGGTACACCACCGGCAGAATTTGTTCCGTCTCCACCCCAAGAGTGTTGACACACGATCCAAGACTGGACACCACCTCTGCCTCTCCCCGCACAAAGAACGCTAAAGGCACTGGCTCCTCCTTCAGCGGATGACAGCACATAAAACACACTTTGAAAACCCTAATTCTATCAGACTTGAGTGACTGTGGCTAAGGCAATCCATTGATGGAGGAAAGTTATTATAATTTGAACAAATTAATTAACTATGGAACCTTTACGCCCCATATCATAAAACTTCTACCTCCAACTGTTTGTCAGGCTAAGAGATAACATGCTAAATACCATAACACATAAAGTTGTCACCTTCTGCAGCAGTGCATTGCAGACCAGCTGGAGCTTATCTGGGGTTATGTCTAGAGGAACATCGAAAGGTGAACCCAGAATCTCGCCCTCCTCGTTCTGAAACTGGATCAGCAGCCGTTCCACGTCCTCGCTCATCATCGTCTCCATGTTTCCAGTCTAATTCTACCAAAATGACATGACCACATCCTTAGAGGTGAAACGTGAAATGTACATATGCATGTATGTAGATACTTATTTATGTTTCAACTTCCATAATGTCGGACTATCACTCATCTAAAATCGACGTAGCTGTAAAGCGCTGGAAACGCACAATTTTATCAGGTGGCCTATTAAAACAGCTAATCAGTAGCTGAGCAAGTGGTAATTAAAGGACACAAACACGTAAATGATCCATTTTTAAGATTGGAAGCTAATGTACCAAGCTAAAATTAAACATTGTAAGAGTTTCAGCTAGCCAACCACTAAAGCTAACTAAGCTAGCCTACTGTTAGCCTGAATTCTAAAGGTCTTAAATGATCTTAGCACTGATTACAGAACATGAGGACTACAGCATCTAGCTTTGCAGAGATGTGGTGACACGTATATGATAAATTAACTTAAAATAAAATAATTACCGTAGTCCTAAAGACGAGATGACACTCCCCACGTGTATACGATCCAAGACCCTTAATGTTAAAGATGTGCTACCAAGCCAGAGTTGTCACGGAGTCGCGCAATGAATTGTGGGATGTTTCCTTTTTTTCCCACAGGCGGTTATCTTTGTTTGTATAGTATTTCTGATAATATGCCGTTGTACGACTGTGTCAGTTATTGGGCTTAAGTATATTTGGGGTGATCCATGAAAAAAAAAAAAAAGAATTGTTAGTTTTAGAAATCAGAAGAAGCTTTTTCTTGGATGACAGAAGTGAAAAAGATTGAAAACTTAATTCTTAGGTTATCTATCAATCCACATACTTGAGACTTTTGGATAGTGATTATTTCTTTTTCTGACTGGGGCAGAAAAAGGCAACATGTACAACTCTTATGTTAGACAGGATAGATGAATAATTCAAATTCCAGACACCTGAAATATCACTTAGTTTTTTCAGTGTCCTTGAGACTGATGTTGTCAAATGAACATCAGGTATTTTGTGTTAAAATAACATGGGACTCATTTCTATGTGGGAGTACAAATGAGTATATCTGTATCTCATGTTGGAAAATAAATACTTTTTTTAATCGACTTTCTCTTTAAGATTCTTAGATCTGGCTATTATTAATAATCCTCAACAGAAACTTCATTGATAAACTTTGCAAAAACTAAATGGATCTCCCCTAAAAAGATTGCATAGATAAATCAAAACAGTCAGTTTTAGCGAATCATTTTCTTTGTAATTTTGTCCTATGGTTGGCCGAAGTCCTCTCACTTGTTGCACTGGTATTAATGAGAGCCCATTAAAATCAGACTTGATTAATCCAGCATATGTCCACTGGTTATAAAACAAAATAAACAACAACAACAACACTTTATTGAATGCAGCCATGCATTTTTGGCAAGTTTATTCATATTTGTTCTAAAAGGCCTGCAGATAAACTGGTTGGCCACATATTAAAGTGATTTTCTTTTATTTTCCAGAGTTTCCATTCCTGAAACAATGAATCTGAAAAGCAATAGTAAATGGAATTTTCCAGTCCATATGATGGAAGTGTGGCGTAATCTTATCCTGCACAGGAGCATTTTAAAATCTTAATCACATCATTGCAGCTGGATTTATTTGTATTTATTGGTCCCGTTGATGTCCTCTGGAACGAGACCTTCCATGACAGCACGTTTTGACTCCTGAATCTGCAAGAGGAGAGCATCTATGACTTATTTATCCTGGATCAGTCATGTTGCATTTACACCAGTTAGTTAAAACCCTTAAGCATGCGCACCAATATAAATTTAAAAGAGAGTAACTAAATTATAATGTCACAGTTTAAACTAAATAAAATGGCCACTTATGATTTATTTTTAGCACTTGCAGCTATCTAGACCAGAACTACAAATAGATCAAATTGAATGAAGATGTCAGGACAGGTTGGTTCATGGGGAATATCTGAAATACCAGTAACCGGTGATACTGTAAATCACTGTCATGATTTCTGTTAACCTAACCTGTTTGTTAACAGTAAGCATGTTAACAGTTACGTGTATTACAGGAACATTATCTTGGTCATTTTAAGAAATGACATATAGTAAAATATGGCTGCAGATGTCGGGGTACACTCACTTGGAAGTTAGGACTCAGCCCAATGATGCTCTGCATGTTTGTGCTGTAATAACCCAAAACATATTCACCACCTAACAGAGGGATCTCATCCTTGTCCACAGATCTCTGCACCCAAAAACACATAAAAACAGGTGTTGATAAAGAAAGAATTTTCTTGTCAAAATGTGCCCCAAATTCCTCACTTGCACTGTACCTGTATGACCTCGTTGACCTCTGGCAGCTCATTCTCTCTGACCCACACAAAGGTCTCATAGTCAGATGCACTTTTAAATCCAGCCTGCGTGCAACATATCCATCAGTTATAATCACTCTAATGTAGTGTGCTCATAGAGACTGATGGTTTTCCCTACACGTTTTGTCAGAGTACCTTGTACAGGCCGATCCAGTCCCACGTGGAGGACAAGAAGTCTTCTTGAACTGAATAGGTCAGAAGTGCATTCTCATCTGCGCTCCATACACCCACAGAGGAGACATGCACCAGTGGTGTGTCGAAGAATTTCCGCAGCTGCAGGCAAGACAAGAGGAATAGGAGGACTCTTTAACAATGCAACACATGTATAAAAGCCATTTATTACAGGAGAAAAATATATACTGCCTCTGTTCCCACCTCCAGAGTGAAGTTTGCAATGACCGGCTTGTGGTCACTGACTCCATAGCTCATATCACTTGTGTATTTGTTCTGGGTGACCAGGATTGGATACTCATCCAATCCACTGTCGGCAGAAGTTGAAGCCTTCTCATCTTCCTCATCATCTTCGGATGGCAGGTTTTTGGGTTTGATCCTCCAAAGGATCCGGTCTGTCCAGGCTGGCTTCCTCTTTTTACCACTATGCAGTTAAGACAGGTTCTAATGATAAGCTTTTCAGTCTGAGCTTTAGTTAAAGTCTTTAGTTCTGTTGCTTACCTGTGGATACATTTCCATTAATACATATTTGTGTATACACATGATTATCTCAAGTATCGGAAACAAGTGCTGTTAAAAGAGAACACACTCTCACGTGATATAGAATATGAGTTATTTTCTAGCATGCAGGGGAGAATAAGGGCTGCTCCGTGTGGATGACACCATGCAACAGGGGTCAACCCCATTAATGATGGTTTTACACAGCCACCATTCTGAAACTTTATGCTCCAGCACGACTGAACTGCATCTTACACACTCAGTACTGATGCTCCAATCTGGTAACATTTAAGATGAAGGCGAACTCATCACATCCCACAAACCCCAAACACAAGAGATCCTCCTGATGTGAACCCAGTGTGAAGAAAAGTGAGCTGTGACCACTCTTGCTCTTGCACCAAAACCTCAGTGGATTTTTCTTTGTGCGTGCTATTTAGATAAATACCTTTTCCAACTGCAGAGTAAACGGCTGTGGAGATGGAGAAACTATTGATTTGCACAGTTTATTTGGAACATGATCTAACCTTGACTTTTAACTAAACAACTATCTCGTCTTACTACTACAATTCCACAGCAGGGAACATTTGAACTGACAAAAGCACAACAATATGTAACAATATTTCACCCCATTAGAGTTAATCTATCTTTGCCAGAAGCCCGCTTACTAATAAACCAGTAACACAGGGGCTAGCATGGGCTGAGTCTTTTTAAACAAATTATATGCATCATATGCCTTATAGTGATAGCTTTTGTTACCATCTTCATCTACTTCTGTATCTGTACTGGCTTCTCTGATTATTTCTGGTTCAATGCTCTGAGAAGAAACTGTGGAGCACATGCAGAGAGTTGGAAGTGTCCCATTGCATGTATATATGTAGAAGTAATTTAAGGCTTCATTATTTAGGTCTGTTAGTTCATCTTAGCAAAAAATGAGACATGAGCAGGTGTTAGGGTCTTAAAGGGGCTTAAGTGAATATTGCCAATTCATTTCTGTGCATTGATTTGACTGTTTTACAGCCCTGCTGAGGTAATGAAATATTCACTTCAGCTATGCCTTCAGATATCTTTCATTGGAAGTTACATTTATTCAGAGGAGGACTGAATGAACAAAATCTGCTGATGTTCAGCGTTTGTGATAAGGGTGCCACTCCTAGTTGTTACAGAGCATATCTATAAAGACACCCACCTTGGTGGGTCTAGCTCTCTATACCAGGCCCCAAACCAGAAACAGAGCAGCCCCCAGGTGAGGGATGTGAGGAGGAAGAGGAGATTGGTGCTGCAGCGCTGCAGGGGCCTGGGTCTGTACATGGTTAGGGGCAGCGCCACAGTACTCTTTCTATGACAGACACATAGACGGTGCTCTGGTGAGGAACGGCTCTGAACTTCATCTACACATCAGGGATTACAGCCACGGCTGCTTTGGGTTGCTTTTAAGCATGACTCAGTGTGGGGGTTTGTCTCCACAAATCATGTGGTTGCAAAAGCTGTGGAAAAAAATAAAACAAACAACTAGTGGAACTACTGGTGCAATGAGGGGAAGCAAGGAGAGTGTGAAGGCATGCAATACAAAACTGCAGAGTCTTACTTAAAACCCAACCATGTTTTAGGAGAGCTGTGCAAAATTCAAATATGGACAAGAGACAAAAGCTGAATACTGCAAAATATGCATGGAATTTGTCTTCTATTTATTTGTCTGCATTGCTAACAGACGTGTGTTACCTGGTATCATAGGTGTCGGATTTACGGTCAAACTTGTAGGTGGGTTTGAAATTTAATGGCCCCTCCTCAAATTCCTGCAGGAAGGGTTCGTTCTTCTTCATCATGATGAGCTGCAGGAAGGTGAAATTTGTCAGAACTCGTGTGTCGCTGTGAATTTGTGTACACTTTGCCAAATACCTGATCCTTGCTCCACAGCAAATTGAGGCGTCCACTGTTGATAGACGAGCGAAGGAAGTGCAAGCCATGGTCTGCGATTCGAAAGTTCAGATCGCCGAACGCGAACACCACCCTTTTGAGAGAGCAGCGGAGACTTATTTGGGCCTCAAGCACAACAGCCTTCAGTGCAAACTCTGCAGCCTCTGCGTCACTGTGTGTATATGCACTGACTTGTGATCCAGAACACGAGGGGTGTCAAAGATGTCGAAGTCTTGCGTCTCCAGGATGTACTCAAACTCATCGACGCGCTGCAGGGCATTGTTCATATGAGCAGCCAGGTGGCAGTTGAGGAAACACAACATGTGGCCATAGAAGGATAATCGAACAGACACTCCACCCTTATTACCCTAACATAGATTCACAGAGGAAAGGGAAGAAAACAAGCTTATGAGAATTTTTAAAGGTATTCCTACATTAGAAAAAATTTTGATTTATTCAGCTTTTACAATCTTATATTTTATACAAAATACATTCTCATTATTACAATTATTTAAACTCAGTTATTAATTAGCACACATTTGGCTTAGTGTGTGTTATTCTGCTGAAGCTGTTGCAAATTCCACTGCACAAACACAATGGGCCTTTCATAATTCGTTTAAAGCCGACATGAACTCCTGCCAGTGGAATTCCAGGGCTTAATAATGCAGTTCCCTTCAAAGATCAGAGCTAAACAGTGCTCTCTTCCAAATTTCCTACCCAGTAGCCAAAGATGCCGGTACGAGTGTAGGTGGTCTGGATGTTTCTGATGTAAGGGAGATGCATTTGTTTTGCAAAAATCATCAACAGCAACCCCTGCATCCTCACTGATGTGACCTGAACACAGATGGAAAGATAATTTATTCATCACCTTCAAACGTTCTCTGATTCTCATAGTATGATTTTAGAACATGTTTAATCTGCTTTACAATAAAGGATTTTTCTTAGAACAACATCAACCAATACAGCTGTTCATTTTTAAGTATATATACAGATTAAAGTCAAATGTATTTGCATGGAATGACTAATAAAATAAATCACTAAACTGCTCTGTATGTTCATTCACAGACACTTGTTACTTATTGAATCTGCATCTCTGTTTAATTTCTCCTCACCTTTACAAAGCCTTGGGGTGCCAGTGTGTCCATGAAAAGGTGGCTCCAGGAATCCTCCGCTATCAGGTCTGAGATAAACTTCACGGGGGTGGCGCTGACTTCCTGCAGGCTAGCTCACAATAACACAAATGACGAGCAGTCTGTAACAGTCTGACATGCTTCATCCTGCTGCTTTTGCTTTTCCTTCCAAATCTACGAAACTCTACTTATTATCCCATACTTATTTAACTAAGGTTGTGGCAATGTTGAAAAGGTCATGCTCCATGGCTGAATTTCTCACCCAATCACATAGAGGTCTGGGGGTGTCTGGACATCTGGCAGCAGCAAAGAGGTGACATCTTCAGGAGGTTCTGCCGTGGCCACATTCCAGGTCACCATGTGCAGCCTGTCAGAGTGTAGGACAATGTTTTCTCCAAAGGACTGACCAAACTGTGGTGAGTTGCTTTGCATCCCCCAATAGTTTCAAGTTATTCATTTCGGTGCACCACATAATACAACCATTGTGCCGTAGCAAAACACAGTTCAGAGAGCTTACAATTCCAGAAGTACATGCTTTGTCAGCATTAACACCTTGTTAATCTAATGTGTTCAACTGAAACCAATAAATGTAGCTCTAAAATATACAATTAAAATCTTTCCTGCATTTTTTTGTTGCTTTCTTTTTACAAACTGAACAATTTAGCCTCATTATTCCTTTTTTGCAAACCAGTGAATGCCTGAGTGAGCATGTGCACTTGTCGACCTGAATGCATCTGAGGGAATGAAGCGTCCACAGAGATGAAAAGCTTCGTCCAATGTGCGGGACACTTCTTCGCCAGCTTCATCATCAGAGCTCATGTCCTCTATGCAGGTCATCAGCTGGGACAGGCGCTGGCGGAGGAGAGTCTTCGACCTGGAGCTCTGAGATGCTGAGCTGCTCGTGCTGTCCGAGCGCACACGAAAGGTCTCTGGTAAAAGGTCCATTTCGAAAGGCTGAAAAAGGGTTTTCAGCTCTCAAGGATCTTCTCTCTTAAGAGTAAAAAAGAAGGAGGTAGTCCTCCAAAACACAAAAACAAATCCCCAAAAACTTTGAGACGTTTGTTGCTCCTCTAAGTCCTTCTGTTGGGCTACTTGTGCCCACCTGACTCTCCGCTCTGTCCAGGACACTGGAAGTAACGCAAACTGACTCTTTGATAGTCAAAATTTTTCAGGCACTCCAAAGTGGCCAAGATAAAAAACGTTTTTGGCAGCTTTGGCAGAGGTGCATCTGTGGTGGTGCAGTTCCTCCTCTGTTCAATACGTTTGCAGTCAGGCAGAAATGAAGCAACCTCTGACAAAGCTGTGAGACCAGCTCCGGAATGTTGGCAAGAACAAGGCAGATTTGGTGTCTAATCGCAGGCAGGAGACAGGCATGTGAATTTGTGTGAGTTTTCCTGTGAGTGTAAGAAGATGCAAAGGGCAAAAGAGGAGAACCAGAGGCTGATCCACCCTCACTGTGAGTATTGTTGTTAGATTTGGGTAACCTTCTGGATCCCTAAGAGGTTTACCTCCAGCACTCTCTCTATCAGTCGAACACACTGAATAAAGCGTGAAACCCCATGATTACACTCATGCATTAGTGGGGGGACGACAGCGCACAATAGCATTAGCTTCTTTTGGCCACAATCCAGCAAGCCCTCATTTAGGGGAAAGGTTGTCTTTGTTAACCCAGAGAGAGGGGTGGAGATTAAATGTACTCAAGAATGTTCCTGCTCAGAACAAAAGCACTTCTAATTAAAAACACCTCTAATGAACAAATATGGACATGTTCACACTGTTACATAATGCATCTGGTCACATATTACATAAAGCAATCAGGAATTACAGGAAGGGAAACAAATGCCATTGTTTAAAGATTTCAAAACCAGAAAAACTGTGAGGTGTGAACAGTTGTAAATGTCCCATTCTTAAAATAACTCCAAAACCTTAGAATGACCATTCACAGAAGTTTTTAACACATTCCTAAATGCTTTTGTTTTATTTATTTTTTGCAGTTTAGAGATATTGAACCTTTTCTGCATTTTTTTTAAAATTAATTTTGTTGTGCGGATGATTGTTCAATCAATTATCTTAGAAATGCACACAAAACAGAATACATAGGAATTACAGAGCAAAATCTGATTTACATTTACAAAATGAATTAACACATCATAGCAAATTAATTACACCATGGCACTGTAGTACAATGAGGAAAATGTATGAATAGGAATAGAAATGAACGACTTATAGGTTAAAAAGTTGCCCTTAGCTTGTAATCTCCTTGCCAAATCATGCAATAGGATCACATGCTGAGACTGAATGCACATTCCTTAGCAAACCATTAAGTTGATAAATGGGAGGTTCACCGTTTAGAAGCTTTGAATCTAAGACTATTTATATTTAGTCACAATCATGCCACAACAGAGATTTACCAGCCACCAGCTACTTTAAATTCTTTAAAAAAGGTTTATATTTACTTTTTCAAACAGCCCTTCCTTTGACAGTTACTTTCAACAGTTTCTTTCCTTCCCACTCTTCCATCTGCGTAACCATCAGAGGAAAAGAGGAACAAGGGCTGCAAGAGAGAGTGCTGCTCTTACCTGAAATTTTCTCTCCCAACACTTTTAAAGCTTCCAGGGCTCATTTTTTTACCTGCAGGCACATGGAAAACATCAACTTGAGCAAATGTTAAACAAAGAGGACACCAGTTCTTTTTGATCAGTTTAACAGGAGTGTAGAAACCAGTCCATTAAAATGTCCAGAAGCAGACAAAGCCAGATGAGACAGCGGTGCCTGAAAGTCATGTTTCAAATAGTTTTGTAATCATGTTTGATCATGGTCAGCCTCAGCCATATTAAAGGGACAGTGTTCCAAAGATCACATGTATACAGATTTTAGTTTAGGAAAAATGATCACTGTGTGAAAAAATGCACTTGAATTTAAATAAGAGGTCTTCAGTTATTTTGTAAGATTACCAAATGAGTTAATAATTAGCGGACAAATGTTACTATAGGACTTGATACGTAAATAGATTGAGGTCATTAATACAACGCTTTCTTTTAGAATTGCTCGGTTAAATTAATTACCAAACCTGATAGACTAAAGTTTTTTATAATGTGATTAGTGATTCTAAAGATGCACTTATAAACCAACAATCGAATGCAATCCTTTAAATCTATCACTTAATTTTATTTTACTAATTGATTACCAAAATGGGGATGAATGGATCTCAGTGGATCTTGTATGTTTGTACAAATTCCAACCCTGCTCTTCTGCCTGGATATCTGATCTTTGACCACAAGGGGCAGCATAAACATGTGCAGACACAATATTAGCAAACTAGTTTAATATTCTTATTGAGCAGAGTCGTACATTAAGACTGGCGTTAATTTGGTGTCCCAAACAACTGAAGTTGAGCACTATCAGTCCACTATTTATTCACCATTTAGAATTGTTGAAGGTCTGCTATGATTCCAGAAAGAAATACATGTTTTAAACTACTACATAATGTTTAAGCTCATTGTTAATGTGTGTGCGTGTGTGTGTTAATTACAGCTGAAAATAGAGTACAATCGGCTTAGTAGAGCTTTGGTTTTCAATACCTTTTGTTTTGTCAAACAACAAGAGATTGGTAGGACTAAATTTTGCATTTGTGGAGTATAAAAAAATGACTGTAGAATATCTGATAAATCTCTATGTATTCACCACTACATTAAATATAGTCAACCAATTCGTTGTAAAGCAAAAAGCTTTAGCATTTAGCATTCTTCCCAAACCTGGATGATTAGGCCACAGGACCAGAGGGTGACATCATCATATGCCCCCTTTCTTTTCAACAGTACATGGTTGAATTTTTAACCCTAAGAAACAAATATTCTGTTGTAGTTAGTGTGTCCTTTGTTCTTTGAATTCTCCAAGCAACCTCTGACTGAAGAATTGATAAAAATATTAATATTTGCTTTAATATGCACAGCAGAATAGCTTGAGTGGCATTTGAAAAAGGTTTGTATTTCCAACTATGGTGCATTTGTTTAAAAAATCCTAACTAGTTTCTATGCAGCAACTTATCTGCTATGTTATTCTAAACTACTCAGAGGTAGCAAATATATCAACAAGTAAATTAAAAATCCCGTAAATTGTACCTTTACAGTGGGTTGATATGAGAGGCTGAGGACGCTGCCTGCACAGATGACAAAGACCTCCAGAGGAGTGAAAAGAGACTTGATTTGTCCTTGGTGAGTCCTGCCGTTTGTCTGTTTGTTCCTGTTTTGGTTGCGTACCCTGGATTTCAGCTGCTCCCCTTCTGGATGCAGGTTTTCCTGCACACAACCCACACAAGACTTAAAGCGTAACATCGGATCAAGCTATTATCCCAGGTTGGTTAACAACCCGGTGAGAAAGCATTCATGAATAGACATTTCTGTTTATGTAGAATCAGCATGACGCATGCTACTCATAGTTGTAAAGGCCTCATTGTATGTTTATAATTAATCCTCCAGTATGGAGTAACAGTATGGAATGTATAAGGTGCTCTTATCACAAAATGTGGCTAGAATTAGAACTTGTCATATATATATTTTTTTACTGAGAATAATTTGGATTGAGTAAGAGTAAGTATATTTTTTCTTTTACATGAGTCTTGAAGTCATGAGGACTTTTAATTTGGATGTGACATGGTTAAAACGTACCAACATTTTATTTTAGTGTTTGGACATTCAGAAATAAAATGTTGTTTAGAAAGCCATAGCCAATATGCTTTATTAAATTTAGTTATGGATGACTCATTTATCAAAGGTTTAGTTTGAGGAGTCATAGAATAGGAACGCTGGCCTCAAGGGTTTATACCAGTTGTGGGAAAGCAGATGTGAGAAATATCTGTAAAAGAGCAAGAAAATGAGAATAACTTAATACTGATGATGGACAAATAATCATAAGTAAGCTTAAAATTGCTTTACATGGTTAGCTGGGGTATTACACTGAACCGCTTGGCTGGGAACCAAGTTAGCAGCTAAATTAGCGGTGGCATTTGAGGTGAACGCTTGGCTGTCTACAGTGTAAATGCCAAAGAGTATTTCTTTTCTTCAATATTCCTAATTTGTACTCTTATCATGTGTGAACAGTTGGACACATTTTAAAGTATATTTAAGGTTCTTAACCCTGTTTCTTTAAACAGCTTGTCGAAACATCATATGTTTAGGTTTCCTGTGAAACCCTATAGCTCTCTGTGTAATAGATCACTTCCCCAACTTCAAGACGCTGGTGTTCCAAAAAATTAATAATTCACATCAGACGTATAATATGTACTGTTGCTTTGCTTCTTTTTATTCATTTCTTTACATCTCTGATGTACAGTAGTGTTATTAGAGAATAAGATGACCAAAAGGCACAAATTCACAATAAAAGAAAGAAATAGAAGACAAGTTAACAGGAGTGAGAGAGAAAGAGAGATAGAGAGATTTAAAAACAGTTTGGGATTATGGAATCATTTGGTTTCTTCTTACTCTGATTATAAATCAAGGAATCTAACAACAGATATCTATGAGATTGTCTCTGTTAAACCATACTGTCTCACAAGCCTGCAAGTTCAGACCTGCAGTTGGTATCTGTGTGGAAACGACCATGTTTAATAGTCTTTTATAATATCTCATTTCACTGCTAAGCTTATTAACTCCAACGCTCCAGACGTTGAAGCTACTATGAATTGTAGAGAAAGATCACTTCCATCCCCGTTGCTAACAGGAGGGCAGAATCCAACGTGCAAAGAGGCTCCACTTTTAAATCCATCAGCTAATAAAACGGATCAGTGAAATGACCCAAGCTGCCATTGCATGTTCCTTTTCAGTGAGAGAAGCGAGTCAAATTCAGAGACTGACAACAGAGGTACAACAACATTCAGAACAAAAATATATATTTATACACTGTCCTGCCAATGAGACGTGGTTACTGTGAGGAATTAAAGTGAGGACAGGTAACTGTGAGCGGGTTTTTTTCTTCACTTTAAGTATTCTTCCAAGTACAAACCACATCGACTCACCTCCTCACTATTTTACAGGAGTGTATTAAAATTGACTCCATCTAGAACAATATCTTTTAAAAGACTACAGCTAACATTATTTTTGAAAATATCTCATCGGTGCTGATGTTTAGGGGCAATAACCCTACATTTCCTCACGGTGATAGTCTTGTGAAGAGTGTTCATATTTTGTGTACTGCTTTATGTTTAGCAATGGAACAAGAGGATCAGAGGGAGTGACGCAGGTTTGGCAGGACAGTCTCATTTATATATATGTGTTCATCTACATTAGTTAATTTACTATTTACAAAATCAGTACATACAGTACATCCACATATCTTCGTTGGTAGCCCCACAGACACAGAGTGAGATTCTTGATGGACACAGAGGTGGAAGGATGACACATACAGAGCCAGTGTTCTCTTCAAAGAGGAGGCAACAGAAAAAAAGTTATAGTACGGTACTAAAGTCGTAACACTTTGACCTTTTTAGGCCTTATTACCTCACAGTCTGTCAAATGAAGTACCCTGTTAATCTAATAGATTCAATAACAGGTAAAACAGTTATTATTTGGGTGTAACATCTTCAGTACTTAGTGTGGTTTATATTGAATAATTATCAATGGAAAAACCCCAACCCCCTAAAAAAAAACGAAAAACGTTTGAACATGTTCACTCAAGTTCACTCAAGTGTGCTGTGTGTTTCTCTTGTAATATAAAATGATCTGCATACAGAAAATAAACATATTTCAGTAATCTATAAGTTTTTTAGACGTTTTTTATTTACAGAAGATTTAAAAACTATTAAATTCTTTAACTGATTAAAAATGAATGAATGAATTAAATATTAAATCAATTCATATCATTAAATTAGGGTGTGTGTTTGATCGTCCTCTAAGTAAAAATTTTGACACCAATCTAATTTTCGGAGGCAGTTATCAATAGAAATACAAACTTAAATATGTATTGTGGGGAATTATTGACATCATCTGTTGCTTGCTCTTTCAGGTTTCCACACTGTTTAACTATGTAATAAATGTGAAGTAAAGGGAAGATGGGAAATAAGGAAAACAATAGTCAGTCAAGACAAAGGAGGCCAAACAGAAATAACATTGGGGAGGTCTGCTATTTCTAGCTTCTTTCCTATATAGCATCAGCTCCCTGCAAAGACACCCACCACTGTATATTACTCACATACACTCTTCACACTCATGCACATACCGAAAACACCAAAACACACTAATACGAGCCACAAACTTCAGATGCCAGCAGCAGAGAAACCACCTCATTTAAAGACTGACACATTAAAACCAGCATTTCATGGATTAATCATCAATAGCTTGACTTTCAGCTTGGGCTTTGCTGTGCTAAAACAGGTGAAAACGATCGTAACACGCAGATAGACAAAAGAGGAACCACAGGTCATGATAGTTATTGCTCTTGCTGGATAAAAACATTTATCCACTGAGATGACAGTAAGTGACAGCCCAAGAGATGCCACTTCTAGACAAAAAATATAAACAATCCTTAACTCATTTATGGCTGCTCCAATTGTCACCTGTTAGTTTTCATTGCAGAGTGACTCACATTCTATGTGCATCCTTGTAAACGATGTTTCTCACTTTATTTACGCATTCCCATGTCCTTGCTGCATGTTCAAGCAGTTTGATGAAGAGCAAGAAGTTATTTGACTCAAAGAAAATATGGCTGGAAACCTCGATATTCTAACAATGCTACAGTAACACACTCAAGCGCAGAAACAGTAGCGTGCACACACACACACACACACACACACACACACAAACTAACACACAAAGCAGCAGAAAAGCTGAAAAAATGCCTCTGCCTTTTCTGGTGATCAGAAGAGCAGAGACAATGTGACACTAAAAAGAAAAGCATAATCTCAACCTTTCGGTCGTAGTTTGTAGACTTACAAATCTATTTGAACAACAAAATAAGTAACAGCAAATGGCGGGGGGAGGTGCGAGGACACAAAACTGAAAATAAAAACAAAAGATGAGCAAATCACAGGATCTAACTGCAACACTGAGCAGACAAAGCTTCATCTGGAAAAATAAACATTCACAGACAAACTTACAGAACTTCATTTTAAAAACCCTGTTAATATATATGTATATACTTCAATACAGTTATTTATCTCCCTGTGATACTTTTATACCCTATATATATATACACCACTGGGATATCCCAAGTAGAAATACATCCTAAATGGCAGAGATAAGTAACTCTATACTCTGAAGTTTTTAACAATTCTTAGAGAGAGAGAAAGAGAGAGAGAGGACTGACAGACAAGATCTATTATGTTGCTACTGGAGGCCTCAGAGTGTTTAACCAGACGGGGGACACTAGATGGAAGAAATAAATAAAGAACAGATGAGAATCAACGAAGAAACAATGAGGAGGACAAGATCAGCTTAAAACTGGGAGTTTACTGGGTCCAGGTCCCTGAAAACCAGACTGTACTGTGGGAAGAGGGTTTGGACCGGCCGGTCAGACTTAACGTCATTTTAGAGAAAGAGAGGACGTGAATCCGCTGGTGTTTAGGTATTCTGTTCTGAAAGATAAGAAAAATAAAGATGGGTCAGAGCATGAAATACAAGGCCATAACTTGTCCAACACTAAGAGGCAGCTGCTAAACATTTTTAAAGAATGACAACGAGAACAGCTGGAAAATCTGGAGTCTTTCTTAACAGTTTTGCCAGTTAGTGGGAAAATCCCATTGTTCTGCTTTTAAACCAATTACTCCACAGATCCGCCAGTAAGACTGTAGGTGCTTCACTTTTTGAGGCTGTAACTACACAACCTCATGATTATAATATATATATATAAAAAAACACAAATAACAAATGTGGAATTGTGTCTCAAAATATCAGAATTTTTTACCATGCATTTGTTACCATTCTTTGATAAGAGTAGGTACAAATATCAGCTACTCCCATCTATCTGGTAGGTCACAGTGCAGTTCAGATCACCTGATGAGCAGCAGCATTCACAGTCCGACGCAACCTCAGTCCTCTAGAGCCACCATCCCTTTCACTGGGTCCTTCACTCTCATCTGACACACATAGGAAAGAAGTGTGTTCAGTGGCTAAAATAAATCTTTCCATCCTTTCCGCAGTTAGATTAATGAATTACTTGGGTTTTTACTGAAGTGACAGTTGTCCGTTGGCTTACCTCATCCAGCTCCTTACGCGTCTCCTCCTCCATGCGTCGGATGTCATCCATGTTCAATTCAATCCACTTGTCAATCCAGCAGAACAGCTGACGATGGAAATTGGTAAACAAGCGCTTTTCTTGCTGTAAAATCACAGAAAAAGTTATGTGAATGCTTATTTTTTAAAAAAAATAAAGATGTATCAGTGTCCACCTAGCTTCACCCTAGTTATCCCCTAAAGGCAGGTGCTGCACACAGATGAAGCTAATAGTAAAAAAAAGCTTTTGCACTATACCCTCAAACTGTTAGGAAGTACTACATGCAAGCCCAACCCTCCTTAACACAATTTAAACATATACAGCTGAAACATCATACCAGAAGTTCAATCACAGTGTGTTCCCTGACTCAATTAATTATATGTGGAACTCCAGCTGAACTTGACCTGTGATGATGAAGTGCCAAATCCACAAACCTTTTGAATGAAGTTCTCCACTTTATTTTGCAGACCCCACCACTTGAATTTGACAGTGACCAGTTTGTAGGCACACATATGGGGGCAGTCTTTCTTGTTGGGAAGCTCCTTCTGCATGTATACAGACACATACTCAGGTTCATTAATTCCACTCCATTTTCTAATAAGCTACATCCACAAATATAACTACAGCATAAGAAACTACAAGAAAATTGCCAAATTATGAACTAAACAATAAATACAAGGTTTTTAAAGCTTTGTGCCCTTTTCCTTGTGTATTGATACTATTAAAAAGCATAGCCTACACCGTTTACTCTAGCTAGAAGGCAAAGAACACAACTTTAATTTGCAAAATCTGCTAATAACTTTGTGTATTCACATAAAAAAATCTATTATCATTTAAATGGGGTAATAATTTTTGTATTGTTACTCCCCTAAAGGCTACTAAAACAAATTTAGAGGGAGTACTACATAGGCTTGCCTCAGTGTTTGAAAACCAAGCTTTGGCCTTGACTACATCATGAAATAATGTATTTCTTAGGGAACACTAGCTAATAATCATAGTTGCTAAGCAACAAGTATCAGTGCAAGTGGTGTTTTTTATTTAACAAATTAACAGAGACATGGTTGGGGGTGTTTGTTTATATAATGTGTTCTGCTGCAACCTCAAATGTGACAAAACACGTTGAAACAGAAACTCCAAAATCTTCATGAAATACGAAACTAAGAAATTGTCAAAAACATCACTAAAGTCTGCAACACCAACAACTTTATATGGGGGCATAAATAAAAGGAAGCCCACAGCCTCCTCTGATCCACATGTGGGTGGAACTTCTTTCAAAGGTCAGCCGGGGACCTGCTTCACTTGATGTGGACCAGTAACCACTGAAACATGTGTGGGTATATATGGCAAATGGTACATTTATCACAATCATATTGTAATTTTATTAACTGAAGTGAAAAATAAAGGGATACTCTAAAATATACTCAAGTGTATGTAAGTATTTAATTTATATTCATACACTCGGAAGGGCAAAGTTTTCTCTCAATAATTTGGCCTCTGTAACCAAAACCAGAAACTCAACACAGACAGTTACGCTGAGGAGAGAACAGGACTGCAAAATGTCCATTCTTTATTGCTGCTGTGTGAAAGAAAAGGGCTTAAATGTAAGCACTTAAAGTTTTAGTTATCATTTTCCAAAACACTGTACCTTCCAGTCTGTTCCTAGAGGCCCTCGTCCTGTCTTTGCCGACTTATACTTACAAGGATCCTCCTCTGGCTTGTAGTCCTGAGGTCAGAAACCAGAAAACACACAGCGTAAGAGGACACGAAAAGCCAAGAACATGCTGTGAATATTTTGCCACCATATTAACCTTTGGCTCCACTTGGCTTCTATCTGCAATATCAATATAGACTACATCCACCTTCTTCCAGGTCTCGGCATCCAAACCATGTACCTGTAACAGAACCACAGGGCAGTGATACACACTTTTTTGAAAGCAACGGAACAAAAGTCTAAAATGTCTGATACATATCTGTAATAGCAAATGGAGTCTGTTTTTGCAATTTTATCTTTTCAAAACCTGATATGAATGCCATCAACAAGAGGACTGTTTCTGTATTTTATTCAATAACTAATGGCATTAATTACATAGCTAATAGAGCAACTTTCTACAGAAACAACTTAACACTTGAAAACTGAATTATAAAAAAACAGGAGAAAACAAAAATGATCATCTTTACTAACATTTTCCTGGTGTCCCATGTCAGGTTTGTGCCATGTTTCGATCTTAATCAGGAAGTTATCTTTCATGTACTCATTCTGCGAAGACAAGAGAGGAAATCCTGAGTGAGGTATAAAGAGTTGCATTGACACTCTAAAGTAAAATGTAAAAAAAATAATGACAAAAAATCCATTAAAAGTTTTGATATATGGGTCAGAGACATTCTCACATATACCCCAGCACACTCACACACACACACACACACACCCACACACACACACACACCCACACAGCCATGGTGTCTAACAATCCCTGCTGTCACTGAAAAAGATCACGTTTCTCTCTCAGCTTTCAAGTTAACTTGCTCCATCTGGGTGCATTTATTGTGTTGTGTCCTGTATGTAGACCTTTGAATTAATTTAATCAAACACAAAAAAAGAAAATACTCACGGTGATGACTGCAGAGCCAGATAAGGGAAAGCATAGGGGCACACATAGGGAAACACAAAACAAAAATTAAACCAAACTGAAAAAACTTTAACAAATAATACAATTTTAGTAAATTCCTATCCTTGAGAATGTAGTACGTAAACTAATATTATGCGTGACTTTGTTTGTATGACAGATGGCTGTCTAACAGCTGGCAGTATACACAAGTGTTCATGCTAAAAAGGCTGGAGTGATTGCATAGTCCTTCTCACTGGACATTAAATTATTCAGCTCCTGCTTCAAGGTGACAGAGATCCAGAGGCATACAGAGAGAAGGAGACGTATCCATGACACCAAGACAGCATATTTGATCTGAACTTGTTGGAGTCACTTGTACCCACACTTTTCAAGGAACAAGATGATAGAGATAGTGTTTCTGAACATTCTCTAGTAGCAAATACCATATTGGCTTAAAGAGTGGCACACCAAGATGTAACCTGTAAAGACGACTAACCCAGAAACTGCTTTTATCATTCATACACTGAGGAAAAACCAAGGTTCTTCTCTTTTTTTTTGTAAAACTTGTATCCTGAATACAATCAAAAGGAGGATACATCTGTACACTCAAACTTTTTTGAGAATTTCTGACCAGCGAAGTGGTGAAAACATTTACTGTACATTTACTATACACTATACACCACTGTATACTGCTAAACTCCCTCGTTACTCTGCAGAACTGTGAAGTATCGTACTGTGGATGTTTATGAGCGTGTTTACTTGCCTGTGCGACAGTATGGGTATGCATTCCAGGCTTTCTCGTGGATGTTTAGTGCTGAAGCCGGAGCCAACATTCTGACAAATGACGGCACTTTACTGGAGGACAAACAAGCAAAGACAGAACAAATTTAGATTAGATTAGTCTGGTTTGATTATGAATATACAGTATTATTAGGGACCACCAAGCTCCAAAAAAATGCAAAATAGCACCCCCCTCCCATAAATGTATTTATGGTATTGCTATTCATGATCATTCATCTGAAATAATCTGTTTTAGAGAGGAATGGAGAGCTCCACCCCTTCAGTAGAGGAAAGCAAATCTGCAGACTAAGCAAACTATTTAAAAAAAACATTTTTCTCTCTCACTTTTATTTATAAATTTGTAACTGGACCTAATGGGAATGCTGCACACAAGAACTTAACAATAAAAACATCCCTGATGAACTGGTTAAATAGGAGTGGTGTACTGTTTGAAAACGTATAATTACCTCAATATTCCGTTCTAAATACTTACCTCTGCAAATGGTAGATTTTGTGTGTGTACTGTCCCTTCTCCCCTTCTTTCTCATAGGGTTCATTTTTGAGCACCTCCACTCCTTCGCCTCCTCCGGTCTCATTTTTGCTGGCCTCGGCCACAGAGTAAAGCTGGCCAACCTGGTACTGAAACACACGAGACAGCAGGTTAAACCAAAGTAGAGGATGCATTTTACAGAGAAAACAGAAGCTGCACAAAGAAGAAAACTGTCAGAGAGAAAAAGGCAACCTGAGAAATGTCAAATACTTTCAAATAAGCTATGACCATGAAGAAAAATTGCAGTATTTTTGTGACATCTACTTTCAAGATAGTTTGTGTGTGGGGAGTTGCAGAAATACTGAAAAACAGGTTGAAATTGGTGTCATCCTTCTCTACTCTTTCTCCTTCTCACATCCCCCTCATCATCTCATCCCCCATCATGCTGATCCAGAGTGTGCATGTGATTGTTTAAACACGGGACAATAGGTTCTTTCATTTCTTAATCACCTCTAATCCATCATATAATCACTACACAAAGCTGGACTAAAGCACACGTACAACACCACTAAGATGGAATAAATCAGTCTGAGTTATTCTCTTATTTTTTCCAAGAAACAGATAAGAGATATTCTCTGTATTCTATTTTTAGGATGTAGGTCAAACATTATGGAAGTATGATCAATTACATGTCCACAAACACTTTGAGAAAAGTCCAATAATCTTCTGGTCTTTTACGGTACATAAAAGCTAACAGTGAGTTTTTTTATGCATACATATAACTGTGTTCTAGGGCCTTTATTTAAGCGGAAACCATTGCTGAACCAAAATGTACAACATCCCTTGTGAATTTAGGTGTTCTGATTTTGAGTCCACTGTTTGAGAGTGATTAAGCAGCTTAAAAAAAACATATTTTTCCATCGTATGTGCAACACATTTCTGACAATTTTAGTAATATTTGGAACTAATTGCTGTATCTGTTTGTCCTTTACTTTGCTGTAGGAAAGAGAGAGGCCAGTGAACACAGATCTGCTTTTTTGTGACTATTCCAGCAGTCAAGTACTGAAATGGTTAAGATTGCCAAGTGCATCTGTTGTGTACATTTCTCAATGTACTACTCTCAGTGAGTCCCCCTCTCTTTTTCATCTTGTGAACAGGTCCTTAATATGTCTTTACAATTTATGCTTTGACGCTGCAGACTACTGAAAACCTGTAGGTTCTACAGGATTGGAGGAAACTTTCCTGACTCGCCAGCAATTTACTAAATGCGAGGCCAGCACAAGCTAGAAGGACGTGAAGATACTTGTGTATGTGTATTTTCTTTTTGTTGTTGTTCACATGTGTTTCTTACTGTGACAGCACACAATCAGATTCTGTATTCTATTTTATCCAAAGAAGGTCATGCACAATCTGTGTTTCCTACCTAGTGGTAGCTACTGTGGGCTGGCTGCGATTAACAATGAAACATTACTGTTTCAAAATACTAATAATAATACCAATACTTCCACATACAAGCAAACTTAAGTAATTTAGCTTATGAATTGCATATGCACAGTAGAAACAGGACTGGTAACATCAACTACTGACTGAAATATGTTGGCAGGGTCAGATAAACACTCACATATCCCCATTAAATGAATGAGGACAAAAGGTGAAAAGTCTTACACAGAGGTCATGAGAAGTTCTTTCAACAGCAAAACCTTTGAAATACTGTGCATCGTTTTAAGGAGCACATACGAATATTCAGGTTATAAAATATGCTGGAGTTAAACTGGAATATTGCATTGCAAGTCATGATTTCTGATTATTTAGATGGCAAATATCAAATCTTCTATGGAAAGGACACTTATGATTCACTGACTGGTCTTTTAAATATTGACCTTGTGAGAGCACTGTTCAGTTACAGCAAAAGCAATAAGGCAATGACCAACCTGAACTGTCCTGCATGGATTTACAGTTTGACATTTCCATATGAGGACAGTCTATTTTCAGTTATGCCATATCGTTCTGGTCTGATACACATAAAGATTTATTTTTAAAGATGGCACCTTTCCAAAAAGTTAACGCACTGGAAATCCGATTTTTGTAATGGAGCTTCATGACATGGTCTCCACAAATAGAACAAATTCACTGAATAAAGAGTCAAATTACATGAAAATTAATTTTGTGCATCATTCAAATCGTACAAGGTAAATTGAAAGAGAGATCAAATTTAATCTCGGAATGGCTCTAAACTACCATGACTCTTCTTTTGTGGAAAATAATAGAAGATTTCTACTTCAAACAGTCAGCAGAGGGGGGCGAGGAGAAAATGAAATAAAAGCAAATGGGGAGATAGGAGTGTGGCTCATATTTTAGAGAAGAAATGTATCCAAAATGTAAAACATGTGACATGACAACATATCCAGAGCTGCTGTCTGCGAGTCTGCTAACACGTTTACATTATTAAAGAGGAAATAGATCAATAAAAAAAGCAACATTACACAGTATGACAGAATCAACTCCCCATTGACAACAAGGTAGAAGAAAATCCTGTTGGCTGGCTTCTTTTGCAGCCACAACACCTACACACCTATCAGTCATTGAATCAACTATGAACTCCACTGTAAATCTCAGTACTTTAGAGTCAGATGTGAGGCCATCTGTCTGACAGCTAAAGCCAGGCCAAAATTAGGTCATTCAGCAAGACAGTGGT
Source organism: Menidia beryllina (assembly GCA_013363375.1). Taxonomy (NCBI): domain Eukaryota; kingdom Metazoa; phylum Chordata; class Actinopteri; order Atheriniformes; family Atherinopsidae; genus Menidia; species Menidia beryllina. The sequence goes on from JABUIW010000024.1 coordinate 7,253,371, forward strand.
CACAAACACAACAGCAAATGTGTATCGGAATGACTGAAAAACAAAAGAAACGCTGTGGAGCTTAACAGAGCTGTGGACGAATGAAGGGTTGCAAAAATCAAAGAAGCAAAGTAATGTTGTGAGAAAGGAATGGACCGAAGTTCAGCCACTTTAATGTGTAACATCAGACAGAAATGGATTTTTTCCAGCTCCAGTCATCATGAGGTGTAGTTAGTTGTTCACATTACGTCTGCATTTTGGCTTTGTTTTTATTTAGTAAATAATGACACTATGGAATGTGTTGCCTGAGATTGATCGAATTTTAAGATAAGTTCAAATCGGACTACTATTCTAAATAAATGTCCAGATATATAACACCATAAAAATGTAAGAATTCCTACTTTGTCTTCACTGAACTGGCCTTTTTAAACAATAAAAGAGACTAAGTAAGACGTGTGGATTACAACTGAAGGCAAAATTCTTATGTGCTGTTAATATAGACTTTAAATTGGATATTTCAGACCAGATTTTGGGACACATAGAACTGGATTGTGAAAGTGAAGCTTATCAGCAATACATCTAGAAGGCATCAAGGAGATCACTTTATGACTGTTGTACTGCTCAATCAAAATTTACATCATATTAGTAACTGAAAGCAGAAAAACATTTTATGCCACTGAACTAAAAAATAAAGGATTACACCAAAGAATGTTTTCCTTGCTCAGATATGGCCTCTTCGGGTCACTGACGAGACTCAGATGTGGCACAGGTGAGCACTAACTGGTGCACTATGCTGCAGTCTGTGTAATAGAAGATTAACTGGTTTAAATTTTTTTTTTTAATCAAATGACCCTACTAAAGCTAGATTACAGTAATGCTGCATTAATCCATAATTATGTAGGAAAGTATAGGGGCAGGTGAGCATGTGATGTCATGGAAGTGGTTTCAGGTTGCTGATTTAAAATGCAGGCCTGAACAGTGGAGCAGTCAACAGAGTAAATGATGATAAGGCAGGGAGCAGGGACAGGGAAACACTGCTGGCTGTGTTGCTTCAACAGTCCATTTGAATGGAGCCGCTGGTCACGGCAACTTTGAAATATTTACAGACGATTTTTCTCAAGGTAGCCACAGCTGTGTTTTTTTTAGCTTTGAGTGGATTTTTCATCTGAATGTATGAAACATTAGCAAATTTACCAGGAACATGGCAAAATGAAGGCTTTAATTACTTTCATAAACAGGGGAACCCTGCGCTGCAGTTAAGCACAGACAAACACACATTCTCTGAAGAGCGTGAGGCACTAAACTTACCTCTTCCACAGAGATGGGAAGAATCACTCGACTGGAAGAGAAGGAAGAATAAGTTAGATGGAAAGTTAAAATGTTGTTAACTAGCAAATGCAGCTCAGGCCTATGTTTTCACACAGAAAGAAACGCAATTCACCACAAAACGAATGAAAGTTGAATCAGTGGTTGTCTTTAGGTAACCAACAGAGAGGGAAGAATTCATTTAATCGGCTTTGACTGAATGTTTTTGCCTTGATTCGTTCATTGTTAATTTAGTCAAACATTGCTCTGTCTCATCACAGTGTTTAAAGTAGGCCATTAAGAAAACTGCCTTACATGTGACCACATAGCAGATTTATCACCAAACCCTGGACTTACTCTGTAGACAAAATACTCTTGGCTTGGGGTGACACATGAACAAAATAGTTTTTTCCCACGACTGACCAAGTAGCAACTGGCCAAATGTAAATCAAATAAAGGAAGGATAGAGCATACATGTAAATATGATGCACCTGTGGCAAACCAATGGCACATTACGCCCCCCTGCAGTTCTTTTTGCTCACAGTTACTGGTAAATAATGTTATTCTAGGGAAATAACACTTAATTCCTTTAGCCATATCAAATTAGAATAAACAAATTCTTGTGGATTGGTGTAAAGTAAATTAAAACAATAAGTAGTGTATCTGAATATTTGATATTAAAACAACAGTATCTTCAATAGGCACAAGACTTCCGCCTGATAGCCACATTGCACCTTACAGATCTGCCAACACTGGCAGTTGCACACATGTACACACGTGCAAATCCACACACCACATCTGGCCTCTTTTGCATCATTGACAGCGTTGGTCAGCTGAAACACACACACTCCATTCCCTGACCCTTGTTTGTCGATCACGTAACGCACATGTACAGGATGCAGCTTTGTTGATTGTTTGGTGAGCGCATGAAGTGTGCCAAAATTCTTGTAATCCTGTTTCCTACTTGCCATTGAATGTAATCTGGGTCTAAGTCTCATATAGACAGACACTGGATTGGAGACCAGATGCCACAAAGAAGATACTCTAATGTCTCAGAGTTCTCTCACAATAATAGTGATTGGAATGGAAATAATGAATAGACTGAATTTAAAGCAATGATCCTTCAATTTTTTTTGTTCATTTTCCCTTAATCTTTGTTTTGTAAATGCAATTTCTTAAGGATCTGTTGCTTTAGAATTTTTCCTGTCTCCTTGGTCTTCCAAATGGAAGATCAATTGACTCGCTGTTACAGTACTTCAGAAAACAGACACCTGGATCCCGTGTATTCTCTTTTTTTTTCATTTTCACTCCTTTCCTGTTGCTGCTTTTGGGTAATTTTTAGCTGCTTTTTGGGTAACTCACTTTTTCACATTGTGTAGTCCTGTAACAAAACAATAGCAAAGGGGAGGGATTTGGGTCAGTGGCTCAGGTGAGCAGAACAGAGTCTAAACAAACTCCTGCCTGTGCAAGAGCAAGGCAGGAATCTATTACCTGTTTTCCTCTTTGGTGCTTTCTCTGTGGTTCTGTGTGTTTGCATGTTTGCGTGGGTTCGGGTTGCTGTCACGTCAGTGTGTTGACAGTGCGGAAGTGCATTCAGCCTTTAATCGTGACCGATTTAATTAATTTCTATCCCACTGCTGAGGCCCATACTCTCTCTAATCACTCCAGATCTTTAGTCGTGCCATCACTCTGATCATTCTTTTTCTTTTATGTATGGAGTCTTTAATTCATGAAATACACGTGATATAAAATCAAGACCATAATTTTGGTTGATAATTGGTAAATCCACTGACATTTTTCCAGGTTTAGTGTTCAGGACGTTGACAGCAGCTGCTACATGTGCCATGTTCAGAGTTTTGCTCTGACCTTGTCACAACTAGAATAAAATGAAATACATAAAGAAGACAAATAGCTACTTTAATCAAGGCAAAATTCCAAAAGCAGGAATGTGGATAGGCTGTAGCAATAATAAACTTGAAGAATTTGATATATTTTCACTCATTAAAGCCAAAATGGTCCCAGTTCACCTGATATCTTTCAGCTTCCCCCTCCCACTAAAGAACAGCTGATTTAGGCCTCAGTTCTCCATACAGAACACGATGCACAGAGAAATGAATGTCCTAAAACAATGTACCGAAAACCCCTTCCCCTTTAGCATGCGCAACTGTACTGTATGTGCCATTTCGTCCCCCAGGGCCCTGCGTCTTATGGCGCATCGAAGCCTCGTCATTTGCCCTTTGAGCCACCTATTCCACCTGCCCGGCCCACTCCTCCTCTGCTCCGGCCATCGCTGGCCTGCGACGCTCGCCTCACCGTCTCCATTCCTCCACAGCTAAACCCTGAACGCCCCATGGCTCGTTTCACCTTCAGCACGGCGCATCAATAACACGGACGGACGGACGGACGCTGGCGCGGCACGGCGCGGCGCGCTCGTGCCAGCCATGTCAGCCTCAGCACCGCGGCTCCTCTCGAGCATCGCTCACTACAGCGGCTCAGCAGAAGGAATTACAGCCGCTGCTCGACGCGGTGGAAACCCGACTCGAGGGGGGCTGGCGATGCGCGACGTGAAGGGCACAGCCGCGCACCAGCTGCTGATGCAACCGCAGCCGGCGCGCTAGACTTTCATTCATTCCCAGATCGTGCGCGGTGTCGAGAGAAAACAGATCACCAACACGAAGACGAGCACTACTGTCGACATCACTCTCCTAATTCCCCTCTCGGGCTGCCGGCCACAATGTCAGTGCAGCGAAACCAGGCGCGTCAACGCTCTCGCACGCACACACGTCAACACACTAACGCGCACACACGGTTACTTACTATTCCTTTATGAGCATTTTATTGTGGTATATTTTTTTTCCTCCGGCGAAGTGACCGTATATCCCAGAGGAGAACGGCTCCAAACTGATCTGGAAGCGGGGTCGATACCTCCCTCCGTTATATTCGTTTATTTCTCCGCTGGATTCTCTCCACCTCTTCCCCCTCTATGTCATTCTACCTCCACAGTCGCTATTTTCTTGAAATTCACTTCCTGATCGGGGCCGCGGCGCGGCGTTGCTGTTGCGCGCAGAGCAGCGGAGCCTGTTCAGAGAGGAGAACACACGGAAAACGATGGTTTCATCCGGGGAGTGGTCACTGCTGGATCCACAGAGGGACATCCTGTTTCCACGAAAAGCCGGAATAAACTCACAGATAAAAGTCTTTTAAGTTGAACAAACCTAGTACAGATGAAGAAAACGATAAATATTGAATTAAAAACAATTTCTGAAAAGGATTTTTCTATTGAGGGCCCAGAAAATGACATAAAAAAGAAACCTTTTTTTGAACATGCAGGAAATGGGAATAAATCATAAGTAACAAGCTGGTGCATAATTTGTGTTTGTGTATCAGATCAGATCAGATTCACCTCAGAATAACAACAACTGGGCTGCTCTGGACCGTTTTTCTCACAAGTGTGCAACACATTGCGTCATCGTGAGAGTGGTGACGTAGAAACGCACGAAACGGGGACTACTGACGGTACAGGCGCATGATTCATGGGCTCAGTCCTTCAAACACGGATTATTTTAATTGCTTTATTGAATATATATTAGATATATGCTGATGACTGTCATCATTCTGTTTTATTTAAAAAAATGTTGATTTGATTTAAACTATATTTACTTCCCTTCTTAATGCTATAAGCCATGTAGCCCATTTCATTAATCCTCATAGAAATGAAAAACTGCTCTGCAGTTCCCTGAGGGTCCCCGGGAGGTCTCCTGTCCTCTGCAGGGTGGTCTTATGGATGGTGCTGCGTGACGTTTCATGTCAGGACTCAAATCCAGGCCCACTTACCGGATATGAGTGCATGTGTACACTCTAATATTATATAACCGCTGACTGTTGCCGTATTTATAGCAACATCTCTGTCTGCCACCCGCTTACCAAGCTTCTGTCTTCTCACCGTAGGAACCGCTTTTAGCTCTGTGGCCTACATTATTTCTTAAAAGCATGATTTTGGTTTTATGTAATAATGGCAGCTTACTATAGGGGTTACTAGTAAAGACAGGTTGACATTTACAGAGACTGTACAATGTGAAAAGGTAGTGTGAGGATGATCACACAGATGACCAGCTTTTATCTGTTATCCCCCTTTCTTCTTCATCATCTTTGGCTTTATGTTTTGTGAACAGGGGTTCATTTCAATTACATTAATTGAACTCATTGAATGGGACATCTCAGATATTTTTTTTCATACTGGGATCTCTAAAATTTCAATATCTAAACTGTAATGTGGAATACTATTACACTCCACCATTATGGCTTTTTTAGTTCTAATTGTTTTGTGAACAATACATTTTGTTTTGACAATTTGGATGCAATGAAAAGTTTTTAACTCACATGATGTCTTATATTTGGGAGGGAGAATGACCTGGTTATGGGTTGAGTAACCAGACAATATGGGAGCCAGATCTAAAGAACCATTCACACAGCATACAGTCATAAGTATTTCCATCCGCTCACATGTGCATGAGACCCGAAAGGATCAAACCATTTTGGCTACTTGAGATTTTATCAAGAGAGTTACATTTGTCATTTCCTGTATTATTCAAAGCCCTAGCAGCCAGAAACCTGGGTGGACAAGGATGAGGAAGCCCTACCTCAATTATGAAAAACGGTTCCCTGGCTTTGAAATGCATTATCTGGTTGATGGCTGGATTCTATAAAAAAGAGACCAAACCGATGAAGCAGCATTTTCAGCATCATTAGCTGTTCTGATATAAGCAATGTTCTTTCATATCTTGGTCAGGTGGCCAGAGGTGCTGAGGTGTCAAGTGATAACCATCTGCCAGAGCATGGTGTCAGATGGCGGAGCTGAGCACTGATAGCGTCGGTGAGACAAAAGAGTTCACAGTGATGAGCATGTGCTGAGAACATCTGTCGGTTAAGATGTACAGAATTATTCTTGATTTTAGCTTGGGGCGAGACTCCATGCTGAAAAACGCTGTGTGACGACACCCTACTCGGCACCTGAGAGTATTGGCTCCTTTTTAAACATGCACATTTTTCCAGCAGTCCAGTATTCATACATTTGCACCTTTGGTCTGATGTAACATTATGTAGATGATATGGAATTTTGCAGTGTGTGTAAGATCTGAAAAAAACTAAACACTGCCTTGATTTATCCATCTTTCTACCAGCTATCATTGACCTCTGCTGGATGGTTGTGGAACAACCAGAACATTTTAAATTAACTCAATTCTAAAATGTCTTTTTTTTAAAAACAAACATTTTCTATAAAGTTTGGTGGCAGAATAACTTTATCAGGAGCTTAATTAATAAGACACATTGAGTTAAGTGGTTAGCAGTGGAAAAAAGAAAACCTTTATTAACTCCTACATTTTTCAAAGAGTCTTGCATAGAAAAACATCTCTACAATCTTCAGTCATAAGGAGTTTTTATGCAAAAAAAACCCAAAAAACAACAAAATAGTACCACATAACCAGTCTCCAGAGTAGCACAGAATAATTCAAATGCACCAAAAGATATTTGTTGAAAGTGTCACATAAAATAAATACACATATATGAAGGTAGTGGGTACTATACCTTAAGGGGACCTTAAAGTGCCAAATTGAGCTAAGTTTATTTGGAAAAAAGGATAAAAGTGCTGCATTCCTCTTTACAGTAGGGAGACGGGCTGGATGACATACAGACTAAAACTAAGACATCTGAAAGATAACAGGTTAAAAGCTGCATCCACTGGAAAGTATTAAGTATACTTTAACTGGAGTTTTTATGCAATACAAAGGAGATAATGTTTTCAGAGTATACCTTTAGTGCTCTTTAACTCAAAGGTACGTCTAAAAGTTCAATGTGAATATTGAAATAATATTAATAAAACGGAAAATATAATAAATACTATATTATACTGGTCTACCCATCGCACAGTATATTAGACTCTACAGTTATAGTGTCATCAGATGTTAGCCTTAATAAGAAGGTTTTAAAAATCCAGCCTCAGAATCTTCAATATCTTCTCTACTTGCCTGAGGAAAACCAGCAATGTCTCCTCTTTCACTTCATCCAGTCCTCCTCTACTTTACACCATTTGATGGGAGAATTGCACTGATGGACTGATAGATAGCATCAAGCTGATAAATCAGGATGGCTAAAAGTTAACATATAAAATGAAGAGGAAAGTCAGACTGAGAAAGTTTAGTGAATTTGGATGTGAGGGTAAAGTTTTTGGTGATTTCAAAGTGGGAAGCTCGTCCTTTTTTTTTGCTTATATGGCGATATCAGAGCAGTATGAATTATAGATCGAAGCTGTGCTGGTGTGCAGTTCAGATAGGAGGGGATAAAGAGAGTTCTGAGGATTTGGGGGAATACAGATGGCTCATGCCTCTTTCCTTTCACAGTCTTTCCTCTCTCTCGTCCTTCATCCCATCCCCTGTATGCCTTACTTTTCTCTTCAACAGCTGTTCATTGGATACATTTCCATGGAAAGTATCATACTAGTTTTTCTTTTTAAAATGTGGACAAAGTTTAACAATTACATGTTAAACATTTCAGTTGTCCCATTAAAACAAATTTTGGATGCCTATGTGCGTGTATCACTGGCTGGCCCATATTCCTCAGCATCTTCTTTTTTAGCTGCTTTCTGTCTGCTTCTACTTTCCTCTAGACGAAGGCCTCCGGGATATCTGAGCCGTTGATTTTGATGTATATCTTGGCATTGTTTGCTTTCTGCTGTTGCTGTTTGTGGAGCGTCCGTCTGTAGCAGATCAGGTAAATAGGCAGCAAGAAGCCCAGCAGACTGAGTGCAAAGAGTCCAATATTTACCTGAAGGACAATACCAGAATTAGCCATGCCAAAGAGCGGAGTAGCGGATGTGTTCTCTGAAGTGTATTTATATGCCTACCCAGAAAGGGTCTCCTCCCAAGGGTCCCATCATGGCTAAAAACAGTGGCTGCTGCAGCAGAGCGAACACAGCGCTGACCAGAGACTGCATCCCTGTTAGACTGCCAAACTGGGAGGAGGGATACCTGGAGAGGCCATAGAGGTCAGGTTAATTTCTCAGTAAAAAGTTAATCATAAAAAAACGCAAAATAACATTAAAGGCGTTAACACAGTGAATGACTGAAAATGAATGAGTGCTTTCATCAAAACTATTGACTGGGAGTGTATGTGTGAGGTTAAAGGAGCAGTAACACTTACACAGCAGCATACAGCCCCCCCACAGCAGAGTGGATGAACCCTCTCACCACAGTGTGTAAGACGAATGACACAATCTGAGGAAAGTTGAGAGAAAAAAGTAGAAGGTATATTTTTTACTTAGTTTATAGCAGCAGTCAAGCTAAATGTGTGGTCTTTCCTCTAAACTGAGCTAGCCATCAAAGGCTTTGCATCTATGATTGAGCTGTGTTTCTGACAATACAGTCTATGAGCAAATGAAACAATATTTCTTCATAATTTTTATGTTGTATAGTCCACAAAAGTATTACAAATAGACTTAAAACATGCTGTTCAGACAATAACAAATAAATGTTCAAGTTCTGGACACTGTCAACATCAGGTGGGCTGCTCACCTGCAGAGGGAGATTTGGCACCAGGCACGTGACTCCAAATCCCACCAAAAGGACATTTGTGAGGACAAATGCTCGTAGGGCGTTGGTCAACTTCTGCATCTTCTTGTCTCTGCGCTTTTTCTTTGTTTCACCACTTGTGGTTCAGAGACGACACAAGGAAGAAAGGTAAGATTCTCCCAAGTTTTTCCCGGGTTGTTCAGTTTTGCGCTATAGTCATAGAACTCCCTCTCCCAAAAGTTATATTCAAGTAGAAATAAAGGCTTTGACCAAGCTTTTAAGAAGTTATAGCTAACTACAAAAAACTTCACTCACTTGCTAAGGGGTTCCTTGTCCTCTGCCCCATCATCGCAGTCTTTCAGTTTCCAGTCCATGATCTGACCAATCACAGGGGTGGTCATGAGGCAAAGCAGCTGCAGCACGCCGAAGATGGAGGAGTATAGACTCACTAATGATCACAATCAGGACAAAATAGCGGATTACCAGGCATTAAAAAAAATCCAGGTTTTACAGGCTGATGTTGGAATAATGAAAATGTTGACATAAAAGGACAGAAAGTGTCTCTTTCTGCTCAGGTATGATGGTGCAGTTAATGATTAGTCAAAGCTACTGGAGCCATATTGAATGCATCAACAGGGTTGTTCAAAAGTCAATAAGATGCCATTTGGAGGGATTTATGGCTCCGGGAGCAATGATACATGAAAAGGGCACCATGTGAAATGACTTGTATCATGTGTATACTTTGCTGATGCTGAGGGCCAAAGTTAGTTAATGAGTACTACTAATGGGACACTGTGGTTTCAGACTAAATCTGAATGACAGATAAAGGTCTGCATGGTTACTAAGGACAAAAGCCAAAGTCAACTGTAACAAATCTGACTGTGAGAAAAAAGACAGAAAGTGGAATATGGTAGGGGATATATGGTAGGGAACTAAACCTAAACAAAACTAGAGATTTAATTCTATTTGTTGGTCTGCTGGACAGTTAATATTCTAATACTTCAGGAATCTATTGTTAGATCTGGAAAAATATCTCACCGACTTCCATCCTTTCCACTGTAAATTCAGTTAAATAAAAGATGTTCAGTTTCTTTTAGTTCACACCTTATTTAGTAGCACACAGCTGAAGATTTTACATAAGCAAACACACACACACAAGATGTGGACACATCTTTCAAGTGCACAAAGACAGACTGACCTGTGTTGAGGTCTCCATCGCTGAGCGACTCCAGGACACTGTTCAATGCTCCCATGTAGAACAAGAGACGAAGCTGAGTGATACTCATGGTCAGAGCACTGAGCATGAAAATTGGGCTCATGATGCTTTTCAGGAAAGAATCAGCTGCAGAAAAGAAGAGGAAAAAAACTCTTGATTACAGGAAGATGCATGAAAACCACACAACATTTCTCTGAAATCCAGTTTTTTATGAATTTGTCACTTGTCTTTCATACTGCACCCTTACATTCTTCCTTTGGCTTGCCGTCCATTTCTAGGTCCATGGTGGAGAGGCAGAGATTGCGTCCATCTTTACTGACGAGCTCCTTCTGCTTCATGTTGTTGCTCACGCTCAGGCGGCGGCCCACTGTGGTGACTTGGTGGTAAAACTGCTTCCCGGTGATTTTATGGTCAAACCCCAGCCAGCTGAACTTGATCTTCACACTAAGAAGACAAAGATGGAAACAGAGACAAACAAAAAGGTTTGGGTGAGCTAATGATGCTGAATGTCCTGTTGCATGTCTCTATGTTTATAATGTTTGTTCTTTATTAGGGTTTACTAACGTGTAGTCCATGTCCTCTGGTCCAGGGAATGGTTCCAGTGGCCAGTTGAAGAAGCAGTTCATGAACACCAGTCCAGCACAGGCAGCCCACACCACCAGGATGGTAATGAAAGGTATGCCAAAGTCATATATTACCTGTGCAAAAACATGGTTGGTGAATAAAGAATGAATTGAAAACATATAGATTAGCTTCTGAATTTGCAAGTCCACCAAAAATAAACGGTTGTAAAATACTGAAAATCTGTGATTATGATTGACTAGGATTAATAGCAACTGAATGCAACCGTCTTAACTCAGAAATTGTGTGTAGCCGCAAATTTTTGCCATGGATATTTTTTGCCATGCAAAGCTGAAAACAGGGTGCTAATCAAACTTGTCAAATTGTGACTTTTTGCAGATATTTGGCCATCAAGGGACAAAAAACCACAGACTGTCAAATATCCTCCAGAGTATGTCAAAATCTGTTACAATAAATACATTGAATAAACTGCTGTAGATTAGACAAGCCATCTTCAGTAGTTGTAATAAGGTCACCTCAAATGTTTACATTGTCTGAAAGTAAGTCAACATTTGGAGGGTAAATTTGTATTTATCTTACCTTAACACCAGGGAAGGTGACAGCAGAGGAGGCATAGGAGCCAATCATCAGGGCGATGAAGGTTGAGCGGAGGTCTCCAAACATGTTAGGGAGCTAGAAAGGACAGAAAATATACAAATTATGCTTGTATATTGTGACATCATCACAACCCGTCCTTACTAAAATCACTTTAAAAACAACTAGTTAGTTGAAGCACACAGCTTTCCAACACATGACACAAGGGCACTTTGAATTCATCACACAGCTGGATGCATCAGAGAGGGAGGTGGAGGTGGGGTAACATAGGAGGACAAAGGAGTCCCACAGTAAATATACAAGACAGTGAGAGAGGACTTCCCTTTTTTTGTTTTTTGTTTATAACCTTTGCTCCAATTATGCGGAAAAAACTTGGAATTGGAAGATAAAACACCAGACAGTGGGGGGTAAAATACCAAGAACACAAAGGCGTTCACATGCTGTTCTTTTTTCAAGAGACTGGACAACAACAAGCACATTCAATTACATAAGAGAGGGGAAAGCTGAGCAAGGTTTAGTATGTGTTTGTGTGTGGTAAAATGGAAGGGCATGTGCACCAGGTAAAACCATGATCATTCAGGTGCACCAGTCAAACTGTTCAAAACAGATTTTGAAACATGAGTTATGTATTTGAAGTTGAGAAATGACACTGGCCAAGAGCCGGCTGTGGACGCAGAGGGCAGCTGAACGACACCCCACAGCCATCAACTGAATATCAGTGCCTGAGGGTGCAGAAAGAGGTCCTGATCAAGGAGTCAAGGTGTGGGCTTGCGTCTAATGATTAACCCAACGCTGAAGCTTTTTTGTACTGTGTGTCGGGTTGTTAAGGAGATTAAGTGAAGCAGAGTGCGTGGCTTTCAATATGGTTATGTGCACAGGCTGTGATGGGTTAAAACCTTCAGAAAATGAGCTGATAAGACATGTAGGGATTAGATCAGAAATAAAGGAATGATCTAAGATGTGGTTGCAACGAATAAAATAGTTACACAGAGAGAAATTTACAAGGGTAGAGCCCCATTTCTAGGGAGCAGGATCACCATGGTAGAGCCCAGGACTCCACAGTCAGTCACCGAAGGCTGAACTGATGGGAGGGAACAAAAGTACAAAGACAAAAAGGGAAAGAATGCAAATGAACAGCAAGGCATCGACCCTGTGACCCCTGAAAGAAATGAAGCGCTTTCTCTGTCTATGCATTCCAGGATCTGTTAAAGAGAGTAGAACTGATAATCTGAAAATATTTGGGTTATTGTACTTCTTTTTGTTTAAAGTACGCTGTGCAAAAATATTACCAACTTTAATATCATGTGAATGAGTACCAGTGAGGTCTTAGGTCTGATACTTTGAGGTTTTTTTAGATGTGGATAATTTTGTGCTTACTGAACCCCTCTTGGTTATGTAATGAATTTCCTTGAAAAAAAGCACAGCACATTGGTGATAATGAGTATGTTGTAGTTCATTTTTACGAATATTCAACCAAACTTGTACAGGTGGTAATAACTAAAAATAACTTGGCTCTTATCCCACAAGGATATTCTTTTAAACTGATCAAATCATCCTTATCACTGTAATAGGCTGAGCCTGGTTGCTCAGAAGAGCAGTGTTCAGTGTTAGACACCGAAAGAAAAAAAGAAAAAGAGGCCTAGAGACAAAGAAACTGGAATGCCAGACTAGAGGGGAGAAAAAAGGTGAGCATGCAGGGAACCGGAAAGCTACGACAACAGAACAGTAACATAGAGAAACAACTATGGACATAGAGTGAAAACATCTGGCCAAACATCTGGCCAAACATCAGGCGGCAGGTGCAAAGGCTAAAGAATAAGATTATGGATTATGTAATGGCGCACACACTTACTGTGAGGGAAGTGAAGGTCATGCACATGCCTCCGAAGCCATTGAATGTCAGGGCAATGAAGATAAGAACAGAGAGCTCTGCAAATGATACGGATATTAACTTGCATACTTTGCTTTGCATGACGTGCAAAATGGTCTGTATGGATCACCTGGACATACCATTTGGCTTGTAGGCTCCATAGGCAATGAGGAGACAGGAAAATGCGAAGCACGTGCTGAAAACAGATAACAGTGTCAAAAACAACAAAAAACACGTGCAGCAGCTGCTTAAGTTTTGCAGTTACTTTAGCTCTTATCTGCTATTCATTTCAGATACCTTTCTCCAGGTTTATTCTTTCCCCCATAAACCAGTTAAAGCTACATTTTCATACAGCATAAATAATCACCCCTTTTTTCTGCTCACCTGCCCAGCAGACGAAGCTTGCGAGGCCCATATTTATCCATGACGATCCCGAGAGGGAGTGTGATGGCCGACAGCAGGAAGGAGCCCACAGTGAAGGCCAGGTTCAACATCTCATCCTGTTCTTTGCAGATCAGCCAGCCGTTCATCCTCAGTGGCCCGTCCGCAGGGACCAGGGGCCTCATCTCCACCCCATCTCCCAAGCCCACCACTTCTCCCTCAGTCTCGTAGTAATCAGCATAGTCATCAGAAGGCGTTGTCGGCAGTAGGGACTGATTGTAGCTTGTAGCATTACCTGAAGACAGTGATGAATATCAGTTGAATTTATGGATTTATGTTACTTATTGCACAATAAGAAGGGCATGCAAGTTGGTACATGGGTTCAAGTTGCCATCATGTGCCCATTTTTCTCAGAGATAACTTCTTTGATTGTACCAATGATCAAGAGTTCAGTTATACTGTGAGTTGTGGCTACTTTTCAGAAGAAATGTGAAGCTTCCCCTTTTTTTCTCCACGTGATTATGACACATTTGGAAGAATGCATGAGCTAGGTGTGTTGTAATCCCCAAAAGAGGGGCAACCACATGTCAGCATATTATCTGCAGGGACAGGGAAAACTGAGGACTTGGATCAGAAGATTAGAGTGTTTGATGTTAATTGCTTTTTGTTGACACATTGGAATGTCCTCGACAAAAAGTGATAAGATGGCACTGGCTGTTAACTTTTAATTTTCCAAACGTGTAGGTAGATAGTGTGAAAAGGTTCAAAAGTCCATGAGAAGACTCAGTGATGGAGGCAAGGGGGAAACAGAATGGGACCTTGGCAGCTGAGATGTTTTCTGAATTGCACTCTCTGTCTGTAGTATAAGCCATATGATAGGATTGCAGTCACACAGTGCATGGAAGTGTGTGACATAGCCATGCGGAACACTGTGACGCACTTCATAACAAAGTGCCAAAGTCTTCCTCAGGAAGCCAGATCCCTTAATACCATGTCATTGTGTCTATAGCTCTATTGGCATTGGTTTCTGAGTAGGTCAGACTGCAGAAATGTTCACATTAGACTGTATATATTCAATCGATGTGAAGTAACATTCAATTTAAACTCAGAGAAACAGACTTCTTGTAAAGCTGACACTCAATTGCTACTGGGACTGAAACTATTAGACATAGTTCCCTGTTATGCATGTGACACCAGGCCTTAATAATTTCCTTTTCAATACTGCTACATGTGCAAAAACAAAACCAGTCTGCACTGCACCTCTATCTTTGAGTCTACTTTATTTCTTATTAGCCCACCCACACATGGTCTGAATCCTGCTGCTCATCACTTTGCTATCAGCCACCCTCCTCCCTGGCTTTTTTCTCTGGACTTTAAACTGTCATTACCAGCAATAAAAAACCGCAGAAGATCTCTTTGTTCCTCATTCACACGTCACATGCCTGAAAAGTGCTGAGAAGCAGTTCTTTCCCCTTTGTATCATCACATTAAGATAAGACGTCACTGGCATTTCTCTGGGAAATTTTGAGTCTGGGATGTCCATACACACAGCACAGGCAGGACAGTAATCTGTACATGGCTCTTTGTTACTAAATGTGTCCAAATGAGTGGTCTTAAAGGTTTTGGGGTATTTCACTGGCTAGAAGAATGGATTCCTTAGGTTAAATGATGGGTAAGACAAAAGTTAATAGAAAAAAACAGTGTGTTACATGTGTGGAGATGAAAATCTATCCAGGCAGTCACCTGTCTAGTCACTTCCTAAGTGATAGGATGACTACTGCTGAGACAGAAAAATGGAATCCAGCCAATAGTCTGGAGTCAGTGGAATCTGCATGACACAGTGTTGCCTCAGGTCCAAAGGATAACTCTGCCCTGACTCTTCAACCACTCTCTCTTTTGCTTACCACAGCCAAAAAGACCAGATTATGAGCAGTCAGGCAGAGTGCATGAATGCCAACTTTGTACTTAAAACACAAAGAATCTGGCACACCTTACCCAGTGGGAGCCAATAATCTAATTTCCTTTAGAAGAAAGGCTTCGAAAAAAGGCAATAAATTGCAGTTTTGCAGATCATCACTGTCTACCAGCTTCCTCTCAATAAATCAGCTTTTCTGTCTTCAGCATGCCTGAGTTAAAATACCCAAATGGATGATGTTCCATTTTCTAACACACTGGAGGCTTTTATTTGTTAACTTCAGACCATATTGTCTACCTGCTGCCCTGCTTTTCTTGAATTCAACTGATCGGGTTTAATCTCTGGAGTACCTACGAACAGCTTTTGACTTCTTTAACAAAAAACACCTGTTTTCCAAAATAATGGAAGAGGCAGGAAGGCAGTGTTGCTTTACATCTTGAATAAACATTTGCTTCATCCTTTACTCTGGCTGTAGATTAGAGTTTCACACAGTTCAGACTCCGCTTGGCCAACTAATCTATTAAAAAGGCTTGTTTTTGGTGACCATACAGGTGAAAAAATCTACAGACTTTGAATTTGAGCAGAATTCAAGGTTATTTCAACAATGGAAAACTTAGGCTAACATTCCAGAGTTCCCAATTGTGCACAAACAACGTGACAGCCGTGACTCACCCTCTTCAGTGCAAAGGTAAGAGTAGAAGCCCTCTGACTTGAGCATGATTAGGAGCGACCCCCATCCCAGCAATACAGCAGAGAAGAGCAGATTCTCAATGATGGCAGTCACTGCCATCCACCAGCGCCTGGCGAAGGCCGTGGCCAGGGTCGGAGCCATGGTTTGAGGGAGGGAAGTTGAAGACAGAGAGAAGCAAGAAGTAGAGATGTGGGAAAACAAAGAGTTGAAAAGGAAAGAGCAAGCTGGACGAGCAGAGAGCGCCTCCCGGACTGACGAGCCGGATGAAGGGTGGTGATTCACTTATCTGTGAAGAGAGCAGTGCAAGAGGGAGGGGGAGCTTTTATTAATAGCCTTTCAAACAAGTCAATGAAGGGCACGAAGGCTTGTCTTTTATGGGCTCAGATAAATCATTTAGCTTTGACTTAACTACTTTTGGTATGTGCAATAAAGTGTAAATGAGTTTTAAGAATGTATCTAAATACATGATGCGTGAAAGGCTCCCATTTAATTAGTCAGACAGAAAATACTTTCAGTTGTTTTTAAAGAAAAAAACGACTTATCTTTACAACGGATTTTGAACTATTAGCTTAACTGTCTGGAATTAACATTACATAAGACAGGTGCTGGAACAAAGCTTTTTTGTGACTTCATAGACCGTAAGAACAAATTAGGCATCTGTGGTGGAGTGTCTGCAGTTTAACAAACTAGTCCAAACTGGACTCTGAGAAATTAGGACTCCCTGCCCTCTCACAGTAGAAGCCCCCCTTCATTTTTCCTACGCAACCCCTAAATGTCCTCTCATGTCCATCCAAGCGCAGCTTTTTCACTACAATTACTGAGATGCATCCCAAACATAAAGGAGCCGCTGAGCTCAACAAACAAATCAGCTCAAACAGGAAGCTTTTCTTTTTCGATTCACTTACACCCACACACAGACACACAATGGCTGTGCACTCCATGGCAATCTACCCAACCAGTAAAATGAAACCAGATAGAGTTTGCTGTTCCTCTCAAAAGAAAATTAGATAAAAGACATGGAAATACACTTATTAAAAGCTACTGTCTTTGTATGTTATTTTATTGTATGTTATTATATTATTATTACTGCTTATCAACATGTGCAGCCAAATAATAGTTTTGCTTACCCCTCCAGGCTGAAGGCAGCACGCTCCAGTCTTCAGCTTGTTGATGTGTTTGTTGGCTTAGTGATCAGGTATCTCTGAAAATCCACATTTATATGCTCAGGCTGTCTCACATGGCGCCCCCTATTGACTTTTAGCTGCGCACTCTGGTCATCTGTCAGTTTTCTTAGAGCCTTATCTCCTAGATAAAGATGTAATAATAGCAAACCTGTGGAGCATTATGATAGAAGACGCATTTAAAGTGGAATCATTGAGCACCCACTTAGGAGGTGATGAGCAGATTAAAACAACTCTGCATGAGAATGGCCTAAAAGTGTGATTTTATCATTTATTGCACAACGGGAAGTGTGAAAGCGCAGGTGAGTGGAAAGGATTAATCAAGCAAAGCTAAACGTGTCTGAGAGCCCATCAGACCTCTGGTACCAAAGGGTCTCTGGATCAATTGCAAGTATTGATAGAGAAGAAGAACTAACTGAGGCGGTGACGCAGTTTCACTTCTTATGTCAGTTGTTTACAGACATTTAATGCTTTGTGTTCAACGGTTCGCTCCATCTTCGTCATCTTCAAGTGACACTTGAAGTCGCTCTAAGGGACGCAGCTGGAACACAGGCCGACGCCCAGAAATCTTTAAATACACACATATTGTCTGTGTTTCCTGCAGTTGTTTTTCAACCGCTTGCTTATTCAAAATGCTGCGCTCCAAGTTTGGATGATCAATAGTTCCAACGCGTGCTTGCTGACTTCTGCATTCCACGTAAATGTTTTCTATTGTGTGAGCGTCAAGCACTGGGTCATTTGACCAATATCTATGCTCATTTGGGATTTAGATGTTCTAAACACATACATGTGGAGAAGACTGAAAAGAGAAAAAAAAAAACTTGTTTTCCAGTTTGTAAAAGTGCTTATCCTGATTTGCTGTGGACCCTGGTTCCCCTGATCAATGTAGATCAATCACTGAGTGAACAACAATGCCCACATCTACGTAAACATTGATATGCAAATCTGTGCTGTTGCTCTGGTAAAGTACTTAGTATAAAGGTTGAAAAGAAACATTACTACACCTTTGATTTGTGATTCTAACCGTTTCTGTAGATAAGGCGTGATCTCTCTGTCTTAGATCAGACAGTTCCAGTGTTACAGATGGATTACCTCCCCTCATAACAGCTGACTCATTACACACTATCTTTCAATGTGGCCAATCAACAATCCATTGTTTTATTCTTTCACCATTATAGCATTTATTGATCTGGTATGGGGCTATTCCATGTGTATCGGTGGTCTAACATTTCTAACACAGTCAAGTGCAGTACACAAGTACAAATTTATTGTGTTTTCATTTCAATTTTTATTTTATACATCACCAAACGTCAGAAGAATGTATTTTTCATTCTATTTATTTGGTTGCAAACTCAGCAACTGTTATAGTAAAGTCACGACGATGCAATTTTAGTTACATTTTAAATGCAGTCCTTTTGTTTGCAAGAAAGTACTTTGAAAGTTTGGCCTTTATATTTAAGTAAAGGATGACAAGTACTAACTTTGACACTTAAAAAACGTAAGTTTCCTCTTGCCTGTTGTCTAGGCATCTTTTTTTTCAGATTGGATGAATGCCACCTTGTGGTGCTGGGCAACACTAGCACACAGAGAAGTAATACCTCCCCAGTGAATCCAGACTACTGATAGACGAATGTAAGTATCTTTATTGCACATTCATATTCAGTGTAAAAAAATGTGATTTCACATACTGTACTTTGAAAATAATCTTCACAAACACTTTTGAATACAGTTTTTTTTAAAACACCGCAGCTCAGAGGACTTTTTTTGTTCTGAGAAAAAAAAAGAGTTACTTGACCAAACAGTGGTTGATAATAGTTCTACTGGCACAATCTTTTTCTTAAGACAACTATCTTTGAGCAAAGATTTTGTTCTCATTGCATTTAAGGCATCTGTTGTGGTTGCACATGTACAATCAAGTGTCTTTCACCGGTGCATGAAGAGTCTTTCACTAGTAAAGTCGAGCAACTCCTGAAAGCCCAAACGCAAGTGAAAGTATGAGCATACTTATGGAAACTTCAGCTCTCGGGGCTCCTGCAGAAGAGAATATAAGAAAGACAGTCAGAAGACAGTTTCAAATGTCTATCACCAATGTCTTTTATGGGTGAAAGTTTTATATTTTTGACAATTCAGTCTCTTTCAAAAATACTAAATGTTAATGCTTATCAATTCTGTGCAGCACATGGAATTCCTATAGTCACAAGAATGCCTGACCCAAATAATATGTTCTTTGACACAACACAAACTAAGCAAAGACAGATAACATTTTCAAATCTTTCCACATGCATTACACAAGAGCGAAGGAAAAATTCAAACTGCCCCCCTTCAACCTGCAGTCACGTGAAAAAGAAACAGCACCCACTTTTAATTGTAATTTTTTAAACATCAAAACAACATTTTGAAAAGTTGCCTGGTCCTTAAAAAACTTTTTAAATTATGTAAATGAACCTCAGATGAAAAGCAAAGAAAAAAGTTACACATTATTTAAGAAAAACTACACGACAAGCAGAAGATAAACTTGATAAACATCTCAAACTTCATGATCAAGCAGTTTGTGTTATTGTTTCATGTGTAAACTTGTCATTGTCTCACATTTTGTGGGGAATATTCTCCAATATTTTTCACAATGTGGCTTTAGTTCATTGAGGAATAATGTCACTTTGATTATTTTAAGGTGTAATATTTTCTTTTTGCAAGATTACATTTCCACAAGCTGTGTCTTATGAAAGCTTATTAATTTGTATGATGTTTTATCAAACTGAAAAGGGAAATATTTTCATCACATTTGACACCAGAATACTTTTATATATAGATGAGTTCATGGTGGACGTAATGACTGAGATGTCTGAATTAAGCACCTGAAAAAAGAGCTCAAATTATTCAATTATTCACCATTCTGTTGAAAGGCTGGTATGAGGTGTCTTTACTGAAATTTGTTTGGATTTCTTTTAGAGTCCAAACACCAAGCATCTCTATGCTGGTATTGAAAGTCCTATGAACATTATTTTGACTTATGCTGAATTTTTTTAGTAGGACTCTCATGCACTTGTCAAATTGGACAAATTGTCAGAAAGTGACATTTCCACTTTTTTTCTAGATTAACATTGAGATGGAGAAATATGTCACATGCTGTTCATCTAAAGCTTCATTTCCCTCATTTTAACATCCAGGGTGTGCTCACTTATCCACACAAATTCATGTTGCGCTAGAGAAGAACAATGTGCACTGTGCTATTGTTACTATGTAGCAACCCAGACTTTGCACTGTTGACTGTTCTGCAAATTATTTTGTGAACAACTTGTTAAAGAAATGGACTTTACCTTGTGAGTACAGCCTCTCTGAAAAAGAAAGGGATTCAGGAGAGAGACGTTAAAAATGTCTTGATCAACACATCTGTAATTACTGCATGCCTTACATGTGACAAACAAGGAATGCTTCTAATACACACCATTGATGGTAAAAGTGGTCTCCATTCCCGCATGGATGTGGTCAGACACGTGACAATGAAGCAGCCATGTCCCTGGGTTACCCACCACCATTTCCACAGTCTGGAAAGTCCCAGGGAACAGATCAAAGACATCTGAACGATGCACGCGGTCGGTCTGAAACAAGTATGCACACACAGTTAAAAAAAAGGGAAACGAAAAGAGGAAACGAACAAAGTAATCTGAGCTAAGAAAGTTCCTTCAGTACTGATGTTTTTTTTTTTACTGCAAACAGACCTTATAGGTGAAAGCCTCAGCATGGAAGTGAACAGTGTGCAAGTCCACTTCGTTGCCCATGCCGAGAAGATACCAGTCAACTTTCTGGCCTTGTGTCATCACCAGTCCATGAAGGTTACCATATAGTTTACCATTAATTCCTATAATAGACATACAAACACATACATGGAACAGGCATTCTGATTTAACTGCAGAATATATAGTGTAATGAAGGACTTATACTGGCTCTTATTTTAATTTGATCTATTTCATGGCTGCAGAGGGCCTGTAGAATCTATTACATTTCTTAGCAACATATAAAAAAATGACAGTTATAGAAATAATCAATGCTTACTTTAAATTTGACCTTTATAGAAAGAAAAAGTTATTTTCCGATCAGCCTCCCGTCATATGTTAATAATGTACTATATGTTTTCAGAGGATTTCAAGTAATATCTGATGTTTTATTATAGTGCATGCTTAAATGTGTTCTTTGGGTAATCTGGCTTTAAAGTAAAGTTCTTATGCACAGACTTTGATTTAAAAGTACCAGTAGTAAATAAATTAATATCAGTCAACTTTTTTCTATGTATGTAACTTACCATGCATCAGGTTACTCTCTTCAAAGTCCTCGTCGGGCGTAAAGATTTCAGGATCAATGCCAAGATACGTTTTGATGTTGTCATCCAGGTACCAGGACTGGTTTTCATCATAAATCATAAAAAGGAGTGCAAACTCCTTTGCTATGTCCCTCCTCTGTCTTTCGGACCCCTTACCACGCTTCAGGGTCCCAGGCCTGCATATTACCAGAGGCCCCAGAAGGCCACTGTACAGATCCTGAATAGGAAAGATGGATCTGATCAATCACAAATGCTTCAGCTTCTACTCAAGCATGCAGTTAATGTGTAGGTAATGTGTTTCAATGCAATTGTTATTGTTTTACAGCAAACAGGTACCTTAATGAAGTTAACGGAGGAATAGTAGGCATAGGAGATGCAGTTAGGATCTGTAACCCCTGGCCCTGAGCTTTCAGGAATATCCCATGTCAACTCAATAATGTGGCCTGAAAGTGAGAAACATAACAAGTATAAAACAGTGCCGTTCCTAAGAAAAGCCAGCTTCGGATCTCTATAATCAGTTAACAGCTGTACAAGCCTTGTTTCATGTAGTTAGTTATGATTCTCACCAGGTGCGACAGGGATGTGTGCACCACTGGCTTTAACTCCATGAGGACTAATGGAATATGGTCGACTGGCTTTGTTCTTGAATGTGATCACTATCTCTTCTCCCACCTCTCCTTTGATTATGGGCCCTGTCGGGGATAGAGAATACATGTAAGCCCCAGTCTTTGGCAAAACAACATAAAGTGTAGCTAAGCTCACCCATGATGCCCAAATGTTGTTCATCGGGGTGTCGTTCCTTCTGAATTTTGAAGGTTTCATCTGTGTATTCCCTATACACCACTTTCTTATAGCGAGAGCCAATCCTGTTCTTCCCTCTGACCACAAATATATTGCCTGGACTGGAAGACATGTACCAGTTTGCCTTGATTAACAAGCAGCAATGAACAACAACACTAATCACAGGCTCAGACTCTGACACCAAAAGACATCAACCCACAATGATCCCACTCACACACCTGTCCTCTGCGGTAGTGTGGTGTTTCTCAAACTCCCATTGTCTGTCAGGTGAGTAGTCCCACACGATTTCCTCAGCACCGATAAAATACTGAACAGTCCTCCTGGGTGTAGTATATTTGTGCCAATATGTTTTTCCAGGGCACAAGTTAACTTTGTATTTCTGCCTCATGCCGGCTGAAAAGTGATCTGTTGTTCTGCAGCTCACCTCATACACACCTAGGAGAAACAAGAAAAAAAATTAAGTATATGAATACAGGGGCAACACAATAATTTTGTTTCTATACATGGGTGCACACACAGGCAGTGGAAAAAAGTCTGCTCTATGAGCAAGCTTATTTTATAAATTATTTATGTATGAATTTTTTAATCATCCATCACAGCGGAGACAAGCACTTTTTTTAGATCTAATCTTGACTTAAGCTCAGTATGTGAGCAACTTGTAAATCAAGCTAAGGTTTTAGGAGCGCTGGCCCACATATTATAAATAAAGTTTATTTGCTTCATGTGCAGAGACAACAGGCAGTGTCAAGATTGAAGGAGTAAATTTGATGAAAAAAATGTGGGGGCCATGTGAATTTATTCACTTTTTTTTTAGAAACATAAAGATGTGGATTTAAAAATCATACATAAATATACAAAATGTTAATCTGAATGGGATTTTTAAAGATATTTTAGATTATATTTATATACTGTTTATTTCTGTGACCCCTCAAGGTCTTTTCATTTACAAATTTTTCTCCTGATGCGTTATATTAATAGGGCACTCAAAATTGAGTTATTTTAGTAACATTGTTTATGGAGCAAGGTTACAAAGGACTTATAACCCTATTACACAATCCTGCAGCACGGATGAGCGTTTTGTTCACGAGTTAAATGACTAACCAGGAGAGTTTGGCTGCATGGAAACAGCTGCAGTGGTGTGAGGGAAAAGGCTGAGGGTATCTCGAGTTGTGCTTTGTTTCTTGAAAGTATTTCCCTCAAAATAGACTCCGTGGATATCTGCTTCAGTCCCTAGCCCAAAGGTGTACCACATAACTTTGTCACCAACACACATTTCCAGTCCCATAAGGTTCCCGTACATGAATCCATTTATAGCTGAAATGACAATATTTTATCAGGAAAACATATAGTTACACTTGAAACATGGTACACTTACAGTAATATCAGTGAAATTAAGTTGAAACTGCTCATGCTTTGGCAAACACATGGATTACCGTGCATCTTGTTACTCTCCTCAAAGTCCTCATTTTCTTCTTCTGTGTTAATGCCCGACCTCTCAATATTCTCATCCAAATACCAGCTCAAATTTTCATCCATAACAGAAAAAAGGAGGAAGAACTCCTTATCCACACCTTTCTGTTGAAATAACATGGAGAAGATTAAGTAAACAGGATGTACAGGGCATACAGATATTTTTGGAATCAGATTTAAGAGCCCTTAAACAAACAGGAACTGAAAAGAAAGCAAAATACATTGAGAGCCAACAGATCGTTGAATGTGATAACTTTGTGTGTAAACTCATGCGTGCGAACAGATAATTACAAATGTAAACATATAACCTGTATTCCATTCTCTGCCAGCACTCCTTTTCTGCATATGAGCAGAGGTCCAACCAGTCCAGAATTCGTGTCTTTGGTAGGATCAGTAGCAGAGTAGTATAGGTATGGGATGCAGGGAGTATCTGATGAAGATGGGCCTTCCAGCACCTGCCAGATGTAAGTGAATGTCTCACCTTGGCCAACATGGGAGCCCGGCTTGTTAACACCTACAGTATTACAGAAAAACAATCAAAACAAACCACCCTGCGATATATCAGAATATGCACACACTATGTATTTTCAGCTTTATCAATTTTCACCTTCTACTTCTCACATGGAGTTCATTCTAATTTCTACCTTGTGGAATTTACAACTTCATCTATTTTGAATATGTAGACATTATCTACTCTCTCTAAAAAAAGGATGGCCCCAAAACTTGTATTTTAAATATGGCAAATAAACATGTATAAATTCTTTACTTTTGTGGATCCATACAAACTTTACTTCCTGTTTTTGCTTAGGTTTTGTTCATTTTTGAGAAAGGCTCCTTAGCCCTCCTCTTCATATGTACTTGTAGACAAAAATCTTTGACCTTCTATGCACTTTAGTCTTCCTTGTTTTAGACTTGTGTTCCTCTTTTTGTTTGTCTCTCTGCAATTTGCCCAATTTGGTTTCTAACATTCTTTTTTTAACTGAACCTCCATCAGTATAACAGACTTCCTTACCATCCATGTAGCTGGTTCCCTGGAAGTGTTTCTCATAATGAAGGCCATGTGGCTGAATACTGAAGTTTCCTTCAGCCCTATTCATGAATGTCACTCTGAGAGTGTCTCCCACCTCTGCCCTCAAGACTGGACCTGAAAGCAAAAGGAAGAATCAGCCAACAGGTGTTCTCTCACAGACAACGCATTGTCCCACAGAAGAAGTGTCTTTACCCAAAATTCCAAGGTGTGCAGGACTGTGTACTGCTGATTTCAAAGTGGTGAAGGTGTTGTCTGTGTATTCTCTGTACATAACTTTGAAGTAGGAACCTCCAATTCGTCCACCTTCTGTGCCAAAAAAAACTTCTGATGCACTATGAGAGAAAAGAGTGGGATTTTCGGTTTTAAAAAAAATAGCAAGGGAATATGGCTGGTTTGAGGAAAACTGTGGGAAATTTTTAATTGAAAGAGAAAAGTCCTTCATAAAAAACTCAAAAGGCATGGCTATGTTAGTGTCTCATAAGAGAAAGCAATGACACAACAACAAGCATTCCACTGCGTCACTATACGCAATGTTTAGACAAAGCAAACCACTGGTCAGCTTACATATAAACAGGCCTCTATAGAAGCCAAACACACAGACAGAGAGTAAGCCTTTAATAGCTAGGCACATTGATGGATTAAAAAACTAAATTATGCAACACAACAATGAAGTAGGTGGGCTAGGCACATTTTTTTGTGGTTAGGGTTAGGTGTTTGACTATAGTGAGCTCCAATATGACTTTAATCTTGCCGTGACTCTGTAAACACCGCATTATGTCACTGATAATAAAACACGTCACCTGTCTGCTTCAATAAGAGGAACGTTGTTTATCAAATCCTTTTCGGAGGGAGCATAGTTCCACAGGACTTTCTCTGCTGCCAGGTAGAAATCCCTCACTACACCACCCGATGCTGTGGAGCTACCCTCACTGGCACATGGCTTCACTTCATAAAAGGCCTGCATCCCAGCTACAACAAAAGATGCACACAAGCACAGAATACAATTTGCGTGTATCCATGCTTATGATGAATGAAGGAAATCTGGTATCATTCATGACACAGAGTGACTGAAAACAAGACTAAAGTCTCGTTAAATAATTATTCCAGAATTCAGTTCACACAGTCAACTTCTGTAGTTTAAAAAAGCTGTTAGGCAAGAGATAATGGAAATATGTACAATCATACATTTTTGTAGTTTACAAACATATTAAGAATTCATATCACATAAGGTACTTTTCTGCATATTGAGCTTAAACATCCTATTCAGCTGAATGTTCAATAGACTTCGGACAGTGGTAACTGCTCATCCTGGCATGTTCTATTAATGAGCAATTGGTCAATACAGAGAAGAATAGTATCATGTACAATACATAAAGCATAAGTATGATTTATATATGTTGAAGTATGGCTTATTCAGCTATATGTTCAATGGACTTTGGATTATATGAAACACATATCCTGGCATGTTTGTTGTTGAAAGACACACCCTGCTGTAACAGTGATTGTTGTTACACTAAAGTGCAGCACACTCTAGAAATGAATTCTCTCCTGTCAGCAATTCTTTATAGGAAGTTAAAGAGGTCAGAGGTAAAACTGAGGTTAAAGGTGAGGAATCCTACCCTGCAAATGGTCATTAACCTGGCAGGCTAGCAGCCACTTTCCTGCCTTTAAAGGGACCATCTCGGCTGTAACAAACGTGGCTGGGAACAGACTTATAGTGTCCGTGCGGTGGCCACGGTCCAAAAGTGTATTTCCATGGAAAAAGGCTGAGTGGATGTCTACCTCGTTACCTATCCCAAACAAATGCCAGGACACTGTACGGTGCTGGCACATCTGGATTCCGGGCAGATTGCCATATGTGAACCCATTGATAGCTGTCACACAGAGAAAAGCACAGGCATATTTAAAAACAGATAATTTGCCAAATTTATATATACTTGTATAAAAGGCTTCCAAGACATTGTCCTTAAGCAGAAACCTGCGGCACTTGGAAAAGTTTGATGGAGCAAAAAGTACAACCAAACAAAAAATGCTGTGCAATGAAAAATACAGTATTGGCAATATAATATGTTAAATAATGCTGGAAAATAGTTTAAAAGCGACTTTAAAAAAACTCACAGTGCATCAAATTTGACTCCTCAAAGTCTGGGTCCTCAGTGTCGACCCCGTCTGGATCAGATAACCTTTGAATGTTTTCATTTAGATACCAACTCAGGTTTTCATCCACCACATTGAACATCAAGAACACATCCTTGTCCACGTCAGTACGGACAAGAATTCCATTCATTTGTTTCAAGGTTCCTGTATTAAAAAAAAAGAACATTTGAAGAGATACCAGCTGTTAAGCTGCTCATTGTATGTATAATTGGATTATTTTAGTCAGATTTTCTTACCTTTTTTGCATGTTAGTAAAGGACCAATTAACCCTGAGGCAATGTCCTTGGGTGTCTCTAAATGGGAGTGGTAGATCCAGGTCAGACAATTGGAATCATCATCAGTGGGAGCAAATTCTGGTTTGACTTCCCAGCGGTAAGTATAGCTGCCTCCTGGAGGAACACTGTCATCCTGCTTCAAGGCATTTGAGGTTCCATCTGGGTAGAATGCCCCTATGGAATAAACACAATGTTAATACCAATATAATTTGGTTTCTTGTTGAGAAGCTCAATTTGTTCACTTATTGGTAAAATTCTGATGACTTCAAGTGGTCAATGAAAAAATGACAGCATTGTAACAGTGATAGAGATGCTTTTTTGTTTTTTATTCTAATTAACTAATTCTAATTTATGAAAGGCTTTGATTGTCCACAGTACATTTTGTATCAAATTCTTCTTAATATTTAATAAAACAGGATATTGAAATAATAGATTAGGAATATACAAAATTGCTTCATTTAATTATATTGTTTGGTTGTCAGTTTTCAAAAATATCTGAAATAATTTAAACTCTTTCTCAGATCAGTTTTCAAACTGATTTTGTTGAATTCCCATTTGTTATGGTGATGATGATGTGACGGTACAAAAGAAATGCTCTGCAAATATCTGTAGAAACATTGAGGCTAAATAAATAGAGCAAGACATTAATTAAATGTTTTGATATACAAGAAAAATAAAAAAACTGTATGATTTTCCTGAAAAAACACTGTGGCATGATGTAACGCCTCAATGAGGCAGTGTGTGTCTGTGTTGCATAACAATAAGCTGCAGAGGTCAGAACACTAATTGAGATACACTCAACAGGATATCTGAACTCTGCATTACAATCAGACTGGGCGTTACTGTCAGACAGGGGTAGCTGGAACAGACTTCTCTCTTCGAGAGAGGCCTGTAGATAAGCTGTCCGGTCAACTGACAACTAAAGCAAGTTGAAGATAGGCCTTCATTTCATATCCCCTCTTGATTCAGCCTAACAGTTTATCGTTATCATTCACATGACAGAAATATCATATTCTATCATATGAAACCACCGCAACTAATAACAATTTTGTTTTTTGTCATAATAAACACCAAAAAGTCTCCTGTTGTCTCTGTAAGCACTCATATCATATCATATCACCTACTTTTCATAGGCTTTGTAAACGTGTCTTTGTTGAAAGATGCCTGTATCCAGTTCATTTCTGTTATCTCTTCACAGACACACTGCCTTTTCTTAAAACTGTCTGCATCCTCTACTGGTGCGTGTACGGTTTCTTTCAAGGTTGTCTGGTTCCCTTTCACCCACTGGTTACAGTACTTACTGTTAGGGTGAATGGACATGTGCCATTATGCAATAGAGATTTCTCCATGTCTTTTGAAAATAACACCCTAGTGATACTTTCAGTGTAGTGTTCACCGTGAAACACTGTACCTTCGGCATTCTTCTCATAGAAAAGACCATGGGGATGCATGGTGAAGTTTCTAGATGCAAAGTTCTTTAGGTGGACCACAATGACATCATCAACCTCAGCTCGCAGAATGGGTCCCAAAAAGCCCAACCATTTAGGTCGAGGAACCTGGCTGCTATAGGAAGCATCCGTAAACTCTCTGAACATGGCCTTCTTATAAACTCTGCCAATGCGGTGAGGTCCGCTTTCAAGGAATACACGAGCATGCCTGCAAGAGAACACACAAAGCAGAGATTATTGAAAAGAAAATCATGGAGGAGGTAGATGAGATCTACTTTTTCATCCAGATTTGGCATTTCTTTAAGTTCCTGTTATTCTAACATTGCATTGCACTGGAATTACTTTCAGTTGTGTCAACAGGGTAAAACCAGAGACTCCACTACTGCAGCAGAGCAAACCTTCTTAAAAAGTTATGAGATTATGTAAAGAATAAAATATTGCTGAATATATTTGATGAGATTGGTAACACATTTTATCAATGTAGATGCAAGTCTACATCATAAACATGATCTTTTTTTTTTTTTACAGTAATTTAACAATTAGACATGTTGTTGTCATGATTACATGTTTTTCAAGTTAATGAGCTGTTGTTGACCATATGACCAATGCCGTTTTGCAACTGTATATGCAGGTCATGGCAACAGCAACTGTAAAGAAGAGCAATGGAAGGCTGTTGGCTTTCTTATTGAGGTATCTATTTAACGAATGCTAAATTGAGGCAAATTTAGGTACAAACAGTGGCATTTCAAAAACTCGGCTAATTTCTTTAATGGAAAAAGTAGGGCTAATGAGTTTTCGTACAAGACAGCTCTTTTATTTTCAGGTCATAAGATTACAACTATGGCACAAGTTGTTTGATTGAGTTAGTTTAGAAAATCCTGTGAAAAGATGTGACAAGAGTCTAGATTAGGATGTTATACTGATGCATTCTTCCGGTGGAACACACAGTGTAGAAAGACAGAAAGGTGTGACAATAGATAGTTTTACATGTAGCAGTGTAACAATCAACTTTCCAGAGTACAACCAATTGTTTCTTTTAATCAACTTTCCTTCTGAAAGTGTCTTTTCAACAGTATCAGCAGCTAAAACATCAAGTGAAGAGCAGCTTAAAGTTGTCACAAATGAAGGTTAGACGTTTTTGTTTTGGAGGCTTGGGTCCCCATAAACCACAAAGACAGTTCGGAAAGGATCATTTGTGCTATCTTGTGGTATTTCTCTGTTGATACAGTTTAAGGCAGCCAGATTTTTAGCTCTAAACTCTTCCGGTTTGGTTGCTTTCGGTTAAACAGGGGCTCACAGAAGCAGAGCCTCTAAACACTCCACGCCCTGATACGGTGTCCCACCACCGGATAACGTTTGTCATAAAACTAGTTCGAACTCTGGGCTCAAAGTGGATCTAATAGCGCATCAACGCCCTTTTTGTTTAGAGCCCGTTGTTTAGTTTCGTTTTACATGATCTAATAAACGGATGACAGGAGCGCATCTTAAATAGATATTAACAACCATTCTAATGATAACTCACTCGTCACTTTCGATGGATTTGCCGTTCAGCAGGTTTTTTCCACTGGGCGCGTAATCCCAGAAGTCCTCAACGATCCCCACGTAGTAATTTCTCTCCGTGCTGCGCCTCTCTTGCGCGCCGGACGAGAGAAAAAGTAACAAACATCTCGCAAACAGCCCCAAATTCACTGTCATAGCCGGAGGCGCAGGGACTGGACGGCACGGTGGTTCTCTGGGTTAGGGCTCACGGCACAGGCGCAAACCTCTGCCGGCTGTCTGCAGGCGCGTTTGGAGAGCAGCACTTACGAAACTGGATGTGAAAACAGTTAGTCTATTCAGCCACAGGGCACCGATTATGACCGCCTCCAGTGGTACCAGATGGGCAGGGATAATAACCACTCATGTTGCTGCATCAATTATAGTTGATGTAATTGAAACTGCCTGCAGGGAAATTAATATAATCTATCTACTTATGCCAAAATGCAAACTCAAGCACCTATGGGTGTTCGCTTTGTCTGTCACTTTGAGTATGTGTGTGCGCGTGTGTGTTAGAGAGGAATAAGATTTTTAAAAATGTATTATGAGGCTCCATATAAAAAAAAATCATATTTATCTAACCATTTTGGTACCAGTTTTTGAATGACCCACTTAAAAATAGCAGCCATTCACAAATTCTAATCCATTCAATTTGAGGAAAAAAACATTGAAACAGCCTGTATCCTCTATGGTAATGAAAAAAAGGTTAGGTTTAAATCTTTAATGAATGACATGTTTAAGTTACATTTTACACAGCTTATCACAACTTAATTGACACATTGGTGCAAGGGGCATTAGATTACTGTGATTTATAAGAAAATTCCTGTCTGTTACAGTTTTAAAATAGTAGTTGTATGCTCTTTGAGTGTCTCTGGGTTCCTGCTGAAACTAGTTATGAGGATGAGACTCAGATTTAGATAAACCCAGGAATCATTTGAGTCTCTAATACAGACACTTGGGTGAGGAAGGACATAGCATTAGATAGTCATGTCAATCTTTGATTTCAAAATGTAAAATCATGCTCTGCTTTTGAAATATCAGTGTGTAATCTGTATAAGAGAAACTGATAAAAATATATCTGTCCTTTAGTGATTTCCTGTACTGTCAAAAGGCCAGATATGAACTCTTAGTAAGTTCCACATTGACACAATAAATTCAGCTAAAATTCAGGCAAAAGTTTTTTGGCAGTTCTATTAAAAAGTGTGATCATACCATTTGAACCTGTAGACGCTG
Source organism: Menidia beryllina (assembly GCA_013363375.1). Classification (NCBI taxonomy): domain Eukaryota; kingdom Metazoa; phylum Chordata; class Actinopteri; order Atheriniformes; family Atherinopsidae; genus Menidia; species Menidia beryllina. The sequence continues at coordinate 7,284,918 of JABUIW010000024.1, forward strand.
ACACCTGCTGATCATATCTGAGCAGGACACCCTGGCATTTCTACAGGAGATGGTGCTTATTACCTCACGCCACTGTGATCTTTAAGTTACTTAACTAGCTAACAACAAACACAGGGACACAGCAGCAATAAAGGTAAACACAAAAAAAGTAGGTCATATATTGTCCGGGCCTTGAATATGCCATGCCCTGTGATCATCTTAATATTCTGTTGGGTAAAGCCAAGGCTCACTGAGGTCAAATTAGCCAACTCAGGAGCTGACTTTGCTGCTCCATCACAGGAACCCCTGCCCTGGGCCTTTTTGTTCGCAAATAACAGCATAATCAAATCACTGTACAACACAAATGTGTGAAACAAATATTTCACCAATTCAAAGTTCCACATACATACTTAGTTAGAATGGAAGAAATTAAGGGCCACAGCTCATCGCCATCCCCTGAGGAGTTTTGGTTAAATATCACTCCAGAGCCCACTCTGAGGGCCCCAGAGTGACATCTACCAATTAAATGTAACCCATGTCAGCTAACGTGAATGATAATGACATTAGATCCGAACAACAGTGAACCCCAGTGATACATGACTGAGGAAAAAATCACTGCCCTCAGATGAGAACATTTCTGCTCATCTGCAGTTTGTCAAAGATTGGCCGGAAAAAAAGAATCTTCTGTAAATGGACTGAAACTTTTGGGTTTTAGATACGAGCATAAAAGGAGAGATTATTGTGGTTAAGAAATATAGGTAACAAGAGTAATTTAAAACAGAATGGTGGCAAAATGATTGTGAAGTAACCGAATATGTAGTCAGTTAGACACTCAGAAGTGAACCCAAAACATATACTGAAAATACACTCATTAGATCTATATTCTAAATAGTCCAAAAAAAATCTCCAGCAGATTAATGTTAATGTGCTTCAAGATTTCAGGATTTAAGGTCAAAATACAAAGATGAGATACATTTCTAGTGTAAACGGGTGGGATCAATTGCTGAATCCCTTTCGTATTTTAATAAAAAATTTGCATCTTTTTTACTCCCCAACCACTTAGGAGACTTTCAAATTCTTGATTTGAGGAATAATCACTTCTTCTTTTCGCCTCTGTTTTTCAATGTTAACATCTACCTGGATATTTACAGGTAATTGCAGCAAGATGCCGGTATACTGTATCTATGCAAAATAGATAAGAGGGTGAGGACTCAGCAGTAACCGCAGTAAAACCTCAGTGAGGAGTATGACGGCATGATCCATAGAGGAGGAATGGGACGCTGCCGTGCGCTGATTGGCTGGATGGACTGTCACAACCGCTCCGTCCCGTGCGCGCGCACGAGCGTGCGTTGCCGCCCTCCTGCAGTTTGTTTCAGTGTGAGCTTACAGACATGGCTGCGCTCAGTAAAATACCACACAGCTGCTATGAGGTCGGCCATACGTGGAACCCATCGTGTGTACATTCTGCTCTGGATATTACCAGGGGCGCTCTGGAGGTGTCTTTCAAAATATATGCTCCTCTGTACCTGGTAAGATGGCATACTTCAGACTTTGGAGCTAGTTAAAGTGAGCTAGCTAGCATGGCTAAGTGGTCCAGAGAGAGCTTCTAAAGATTAGCTAGAGGTGCAACTGAGGTCGAAGTTCACATAATGCACGTGGGCTGACAGGGAGGAAGGTGGTGGTGAGGGGGGGGGGGTCAACATATCATGCAATGTTGACCTTGTGCAGTGCTTTCAAACGTCATGATGAGAACTATTTAGGTGTCATCTATTAGCAACTTTCACATTAACTCGTGTAACACAGAAGTTTTTCATCGTAATAAGTTGTATCTTTCATATTTCCACGCCAAGCGTTGTATTACCTCCAATGACCGTTGCTCTGACCCGTGGCAAACACTCAGCTGTGTTATGATGCAGTGTTGAGCCGTCAGTTGTTAGATAGGCTGCTGTAGTTGTGACTACAAGGAGGAGATTTAGTCTCAAACTTGCTCCATTACACGGAGGAGGAATATTAGGGGAGCCGGTTCTATGGCTGTATGTCAAACAGGTCACAACTACCGTATTCACAGGTGACATTGTGCTTTGGTTGTTAAAATTTTGGCAAGGAGAGGCTTATTTTAACTTTAGTTACAAATAAGCTGCTAATAAGATGAGCGGTCAGATTAATGTTCTCAAGCTACTTGTATACTCAAATTATGGTTTTTGACCCAACAAAGGCTCGTTTGAGAAGTACTCATAGGAGCAATGGTTTTACTGCAGCCCCATTTCCATCTTAATAAAGAAGAAATGAACACTAAACACACCACTGTCTCATCATCTCCCTGTGTCATTCAAATCTAGCAGTTTATGAAACCCTGATGACCTTAAACAACCCCTGTTCATATCTAACACACCAAGTATAAAGTGCGTATTGTGATTTAAATGTAAGGGTCTGCAATTAAATGCATGGAAAAAAGTTATAATGGATTGGGGAAGTTTGACTTGGGGAAGTTCCTGTCGAAGCCTTTTATTATAATGGAGCATTTTAAAGCCAAGGCAAGACACAGTGACAGTTTTTGTTTCTGCCTGAAAATTCATTAAAACTTGATGTGCAAAATTGAGCTTTTCTCGAGTCATGATAAAATCATTAGGCTCCCGATCATGAGTATCTGGAGCACAGTGACCACCATTCAAACGTATATTGCAGATAGCGGCAGTACTACGGAGAAGAAAGAAGGATTATTATTTAAAAAAGCTTCTCCCTGAGATCCTGTGGTCTACCTCTTTCCTAACTGCCAATGGAAGTCTCTTCATCGTTTTCTTCTGCATTCTAAGGTTAGTAGGTCCAACAGGTGTCAAACATACCCAACATTTAGATTAGTTGTTGGCCATTTCAGCAGCTGGTTCAGCATTTACAGTGTCTGTTTTGGGGGAGAGTGGGAAAAAAAGATATACTTTTTTCTCCATTTGCTCTGTGTGTCAGGGTTTAACAGTTGGCAGGTCAGACATAGTGTATAAAGGTAGAATGTTGCCAGGGACTTTGTGTTTGTTCAAACGAGTCTTTGCAGCATTTGTTTGAAATGAGGATAATGAAATACTCTAGGCTGGTTGGACTTTTTCTCAACACCTGTAAAAGCTTTAGAAAAGTTATTTTAGCATTTAAACTTAGTGAGAGGAGGCCTCCAAGAGAGCCAATATTCTAACTTTTTTCTATTTTTTTTCCTAACGTGGTTTAAAAATGTGGTAATCACATCAACTCAATGTCAATCATCATTCTGTCAGTGAATAACGACTCTTTATCTCAGGAAACTATTTGGAGGATTCTACTCTTGGTCTGGAGGGTTTGGAGCAGCAGTGCCTGCCTCCTACCTTGCCATCCTCCTTGAGCGCAAAAGCAGGTGAGATCCCTGTATCTTTAGCTAATTTCTCAGACTTATCAAATTTGCAAACTACAACACACACCACATTCTTGTACTTGAGAACATTGTAATTGACAATCTGTGCATGTCCTCCTTCTTTATCCTTGCCAGGAGAGGGCTGCTGACAATTTACATGGCAAATCTCGTAAGAATTGACAGTTGCTCTACTGTTTTCTAATATTTTTTCTTTGTCAAGCAATACATATCTTTTCATAACAGTCTGTGCATGTAATGACTATGTTACCAGGCCAGTGAGACCTTGTTCCGCATGGCAGTGACCCGAGGTATCGTCAAACCCATCAAACATGGCGAGGTAATCTCAAAACCTTCCATTTAAATTTTGTACGGTGTGAATAGATCCATTTATATGAGTAATAATTTCTAACTTTTATTACAAAACACACCAGGTTGCACCATGGTGATGAAATAAAAGTTGAATAAGTTCAAAACTATTTTTTTTCTTGAAGTCTTCAAGTCTGTTACTCTGCTTCCCATCAGGTGCTTCTGTTCTGTATAACAGCATCAGTCTTCATGTTCCTCTTCAGGTTGGAATGGTCATACTGGTTTTCAATCAATGATAGTATGCATGAGAATGTAAATATTTAATGGTTGAAATAAATGTAGATTTATCTTGCAGGAGTAATGATGGTCTGAAAGGCTTTGCATTTTCTGCACTGAAGTAAGTGGACCTTGCTCCTGCTTGTTTCTTAGGTGTGACTGTGGATGGTGTTTTGATAAAAATTGATGGATGTGTACGTTTTCTGTCGCAGATTCATCATCGGAAAGGAAGAGATTCCGACTCATTCTGCTCAGGCAGAACTTGTTGGAACACGGCACTCAGAGAGGCCAGCTGCAATAGAGCCTGAGCATTCACAAGCATCACCAGAAAGGCCCAGCACCGGGAGGAAATCCCTGATAGCCTACACCAGGGAACTGCTAGAATCCATGTGAGAGAAAGCACATATTTAAACACACTAGCATTGGTGGATGGATCAGCATTGACTAACCTTTTTTTTCTTTGTTGTTTTTTTCTTTTAGATGCAGACATGGTCCAAGACACAGATGTTGTAAACATCACCAGGACAACTGCATCTCCTACTGTATTAAAGTAATTCTTTTTTTGTGTTCTCCTATAATTGACGGTGGATTTCTTTACAGCTAGATCAATGATGATCGCGATCTGTCATCATTGCTCTCAACAGGGATTTGTCAGGATGTTCAGCATCGGCTATCTCATCCAGTGTTGCCTCAAAGTGCCTTCGGCATTCAGACAGATGTTCTCTAAACCCTCACGGCTCCCTTCCGTCTTCTACAGCAAAGAAAACTTTCAACTCGGTGCCTTTTTAGGCTCATTTGTCAGTATCTATAAGGTACATTTGGCTCACAGATTTTTTTAATATTTTGTCGTCTTTTTAACGATTTCGGCCCCTCCCTCTGCTTTTTGGCAGGAGGTTGTTGCAAAGTTTCCTTTCCCAAACAAGATTCTGATAATCTGGTCCTATTTGTTGGCGTAACCTGAGTGCTGTGCCGTCCTTTTCTTTCACTTAGGGAACAAGCTGCTTGCTCCGCTGGGTGCGGGACATTGATGATGAACTTCATGGCCTAATAGCTGGTATGTCATGACTGTGATAATCTTTAAAATCCCTGCAGAGCAGTCTCCAAATTGATTTTGTTGTTTCTTGGCTAATGTGTGGTTTTCTCTTTTCCATTCCCCTCTGTCTCTCAAGGCTTTCTGGCTGGTATCTCAATGTTCTTCTACAAAAGCACATCAATAACCATGTATCTCTTCTCAAAACTGGTGGAGGTAAAAGCTACCAACACACAAAACTGGATCTTACATTGTATCACGCCGATCATGGTAGAGACAAAATGTTCATGCAGTCATGTGAAAAACAAACTTCACCCTGCCTGGTAAAATGGATAATTTGTGTAAAGATAACTCAATATAGTGGAACTTGCCACTCAGCAGATACTGCCGGCCTCATGCATGAGGACATGGTGTGTATTGCCAAAAAAAACAAACAAGTGGATTGTGAAGAATGAATTGAAGGGGCTTTTTCCTGTACTGGACTTTTATAAACATCAGCATTTAGCATGTAAACTGGGTCGGTTTGAGTCAGAGAAGTGGCTCTCTGGCTTTCTCTTCCTCAGCATTTCATATGTGACCTTAGGGTGAGTTTGCTGGGATGTTCACTCCAGGGAAGATTGACAGGTATGCAGGATGTTTTCAAGTTGTGAAGAATTCCCTTTCTGCTTAAAATGATAGAATCCAGTTGTTTGGAAATTACCTTATAACTACTCTGATTGATGGGCAGCAACATATAAATGCACACTGCCAACAAAACAGTCAGATAAGCTAGTCAAACTTTATTGATAGAATACAAACCAGCGTTCTGACAACTCCGTTCACTCCCAAAATGAATAAACAGCTGTTTTATTATTTTTCCCGAGGTAGTATCAGTGATGTAGTGGTTTCGCGACACAGTTAATCTATTAACAACAACAATGTATAATAGGTAGTGCAACATTCTTACCATGTAGTGGAGGGGAACTTTTCCGCAAATCAGTAAACACGTAAAAGAAACAGTCTAATACCGTTAAGGTAAATCAAACGTTAGTGCAATCACAATATAATTACTCTCAAAATAGTGCAAAGCAATAACAAAACAACAATAACTCAACCTTGTTCAAACGTTAATGTCCAAATTTGACCAACCTTGTTCAGCTGAATGATATGAAATGCAATGAAATGAAAATGCACGCCTCACTCAGTCATAAATCCTAGCATGCACCCTACACTACATCTTCTATGGGAGAAAACTGAGTAGGCGGCTGCCTCCCGTAGTTGCGAGACCTGTTGCGGCTCAATCTTGATCCATATGTGAGGCGCACCGGATTATAAGGGGCACACTGCCCGTTTTTGAGAAAATTGAGGGCTTTTAGATGCGCCTTATAGTGCGGAAAATATGGTAATTTAAATAGCACCTCCTGGTTGCTTTTTACCCTCTTAGTTCCATCTGAGCATAAAAACAGTTACATCTGGGGATTGGAGTATGCAAACAAGCCACATCAACAGGGACTCACCCTAGATGGAGAAATGGAGAAAGCAGACCAGCACAATCTCCAGTCTACCTTCACTGATATGGAACTCTTATGAAAAGAAACAAGGCTTCCACAATTACTCAATGTCCAAGCAGCAGCGTAAGCCCACAGGACCACCTGTCCTGTGGTCCTGTGTCCTGACCGTTAATGTCCCTGCTGTGTAGGGTTTCAACTTTCAGGCTGTTTTTACACACATGGTCATAATGATTTAAACACATCTATTCAAAATTAAAAGTGGTTTAAGAAAATTACGCAACAGCTGTAAAAAAAAAAAAAAAATATCCCCTTTCCCTTGGTTGAAACTAGCTGTTACATAAAAGCATAGTTTGCACATACTGAAGCAATGACCTTTATTTGGATGGGTCTCTACTCCTCTTTCAAACAAGCTGTTTCCTAAAAAGTTCAGTCAACTCCAAATGGACAAAAACTTCAGTTTCAAGTAGGTCAAAACGTTTTACTGAGAACCGCAGTTGGTTTTTAATTCCGTGGCTTCTTATTAGTATGCTATAGTAAATATTTATCTGAATCTTGTTTATGGTGTTTTTATTGTCTATTTATCTTGTATTGTTTGTTTTTCAGTGACAGGACATATAATCTGTCTTTTCAGACTATGTACTTCAAGGGTATTGAAGCAGGCCGTTTCCCTTACTTTCCACATGCTGACACCTTCATTTATGCCATCTCCACAGCTATCTGTTTCCATGCTGTGAGTAACACTTAAGCAATTAGCCCACATAAATGTGCTTGACACACACTTTTTCTCTGCTGATTTAGGATCTGATTGACTTTTGATGTTTACACAGGCTGTGATGGAGGTGCAGAACCTCAGGCCTGCGTACTGGAAGTTCCTTCTGCGTTTAACAAAGGGCAGGTATGAAAGTGTGCTGTTAAATTAGTGCCAGGCTATGCATTTCTATTCATTAAATCTTTGAAAATAATTATTCTATATAGGTGTATTACTGTGTAACTATCCCAGATTGAGCTGTCTTGCATTGAATAATTGACAGCCTGATATATCTTATAATTATTGTCTCTCTGCTTTTCTAGATTTGCTCTCATGAACCGAGAGTTGCTTGATGTGTTTGGGACGCAGGCATCCAGGGACTTTAAAGGCTTTGTTCCCAAACTGGACCCTCGTTACACCACAGTGCCCTGTAGAACTACGCTTCTGCCTGGAGGTGATATCCAGCTTGGATGAATAAGGACTCTGCTCTTTGGGGAGACTATAGGGGTTACCTCAGAGGAAAAATGATGACATGGCTGTTCATTCAGAGTAGCACAAGGATTGTTAAAAGGTCCTATAACTGTTTAGAAGTAGTGTGGTTGTGTTATAATGTAGGTAAAGCTTTGAATGCAACAGAAACATATGATTTGTCCTAAAGCAGGGAGTCTTGACTTTAATTGTGGAGTAGACAAAGACTACACAGTCTTGGCAAGCAGTAAAAGAAAAGCAAACAGATGCAGAATTTGATATAGAACATCTTGATCTATTAAATAATAAATATGAGGATGGCACTAATCTCGAAAAAGAGCAAAAAAAGAATATGCTGCCCTCCTTTCTTCTTTCCTTTCTCCATCCTAATACCCTGTTTATGACTTTCCTCTGCACAACATAAACTTGAAATCTCACAGCAGCCTTGAGTCTTTGGCTCTGGAGAACAGAAGGCTAAATTCTGAACTACTTTTACATGTTTTATTCCTTGTTTTAAGACTCAGAATATAATGCAACCACATTCCTTTTATCCATTGGTTATAGCAGCCTGGGTGTGTATTTGCTGAATCCTTTATTTTATTAGCTGCATTCAGATCAGTGAGTTGAACCATAGACTGTGAATAAAAGATGGACAAATATATCATGACATCAGCCATTGATTTGAGAAGCTTTTTTTGTGTGCCTCAAATTCAGCATTTTATCTTGTGATCTTTCAGAGATGCTTTGGGGCCAGTATCTAGTATTCAGTGTAAGGTGGTTTGTTTTTAGACAGCTGGAGACTTTACTAACAGCTTTTTGGCGAAACTCACCAAATGAATTGATGTGGAAGCTCATCCTCCCAAACTTTTGACTCTAATTCAAAAGAATTTCAGATTACATGGTAATTGCTATTTTCCAACTTGTATTTAAGTTGACATGTGTAACTAATGGTGTATATACCTTTGTAGCCTTATGAAATATTTTATGCAAAATGACAATGGGAGATGAATTTAGATTTTATTCTGTGAGGTAAAATGCAGAGAAGTTATTTTATTTACATCAGTATTTGAGTAAAGTGATTTACTTTGACTTTATGGCCTTCAATAATGCAAAAGGACATACAGGCAGGCCATGTATAGCAGACAAATCAGTTTGTGGATTAGTTTGACTTAAATAATCTTTTTTTTTATAAAGCCAGCACTGGGAAAATCTGTCATTTCACCCTGTGAATCTATATTTGTTTACTTGTGAAAGGTACCGAAAATATCACTTGCACATGAAACTGGATGAAACCTGTTTGAATGAGGAAGTCAGCTGAACATTCAGAGCACTAACCTGTTCATTTTTAAACATTTGTACAATTTACAGAAAGATTCAGATGTGTTAATGTCGGGACATTTAAGATGAAACCGTATTTCTGACAGCTGAAGAGATTATTTTGTAAGCGGACTTTGGCAGTGTTGAAAACATGGGATAAAAATTGTTTTTCTTATTTGAATTTAACCCAACCAGAAAATCCAAGATGAACTTCAATGTAAACATGATGGGACCATGATAAAGAATTGGGTTCCACACAGAAGCATTTACATGCCTTTAGTTTGAATAAAAATCACATTGCAATCGACTTTTGTTTGTGGTTTTAAAAGGCAGAGAAAAAGGATGTCTGCAAAGAAAAAAAAAGGATTAATGAAAACTTAACTATGATACTTATCTAAATGGATTTAATAGCTGGCAAATCTCGCGCACATACCAGAGTTATGTTAGCTGCCATGTTAGCTGTTTATAAAGTGCTACACACACACTGACAATTAAGCTTCAGACTTCCTTTCACACCAAAAACCAGGATTGCACATTTATAAATATGTGTTTAAAGAAGAGGTTTTACCTGAGTGATATGTCACCTGATCTGATGTACTTATTTTTAGTAGTTATTTTTTAATGTACAGATGGTTCACACTGAAACATTTTTTCACTCAAATGTGGGACTTGACTTCAGAGAATGAGTCCTTGCTAAAGTTCTCTCTGTAGCCAAATGTACAAACTTCTGGCCCAATAGATTACTGCTCCTTAACTTATCCTTTGAGCTGGTCTGTCATTTCAAAGCCTGATCATCTGAGGTAACAGCAATAAAAGTAACATGATTTAGAGCACGATATTATACATTTTATGCCACCGGTGCACAAAAGCTGTTGATATTTATGCTTTCCGAGCTTTATGAAGTTAATAGTAAAAACCATATATTACAATTTACAGAAAATACAAACGTAATTTACATTCTTATTCTGTTCATTTTTTTCTCATATTGGTGTTTGTATGGAATAAAAAAACAATTTTTTAAAACTAAAAGTTGAATGGTTAAATTATTGACATGTTGATATGCTGTTTATGCAAAAGATGGATAAACTATAAATAATCACAATGATGATGAACACACTTTGTTTTGGCAGTACGGTAACTGAAATAAGAGTTGTAGGAAGTCACAATATTAGAAGTAAATTTCAAACAGACTGGAAAAAGTATAACTATATAATCAAGAAAGGGTCTATTAAACTGCCATTAATTTCCCCTTAATCATTAATAGATTAATGAGGCATTGGTGCAGATTTGTAGCATAAAATCATGCATCAAATTCTGGTACGAAAATGTATATATATGTAAAAATATTAATTCATTCTTATTCAACAATTGATTATTGTGGATTAATTTGAGTAATCTATGTACATTTGTTTTTCTTAGCAATTTAATTTATGCCGAAATGTTTTTTTTTTTATTTCCAGCAACAACAACAAAAAAATCTGCATACACACCAAATTTGGCTGATGAGTAATTACTGCCATACTACTTACCAATGTACTTTCTTTTGAAAGATATCCACAGGAAGTCGCTGTATTAACGCAATCGTCGCACACGCTCATGCTGCATTCGATGGTCACTGAAAACTCGGAATTCTTCAAATTTGCCCTGTAAAATGAAAGAGATCTTCAAAATACAGTTTGGATGTCTTCTTCAAGTGTAGCGTTTGCCAACCCAGATTATGGCATTTTAGTTTTGTGAACATGTGTGGACCATTCGCTATGTTTGTGAGCGTTCAATTTCCCGCCTGAAAAGTAATAAATCACAAACGGAGGGGCACGAACCCACTCATTTTGAGCGATGTGTGTACGGAGGTCGAATGTGACGTAAATGCGCACTCCGACTCTTCGCTTCCGAGTTACCCAAATACAACTACATTGAAGTTCCGCGTGTGTGTTTTTGGGCGTATAACTATCATAGAAAATATATACTTAAAGGTCAGGTGTCCCCATGGGGGGTAAAAACAAACAACGAACAAAAGGAAATGTTCGGGTAAGTCGCCATTGATATGTAACCCAGTATTGAAGTAGCAAGCGGGGCTAGCAACAACACGAGCTGTAGCTCCAATGTGGATTTGGGGGCTATGAGCTGACGCAACGTGTGGCATAAACCTGTTTGATAACAACAACCTTTTTTTGCCTGACAATAATGAAATGTTGTCTAATATCGTACATTTCCCTCCCGCGACTAGCCGTCTAGCAGCGGCCGAGCTGCGGAGGTTCTGACCCGGGAGGGTGGCATCATCCCGGGCTTCATAGGGTTTGGCTCCACGGCCACTTCTGAGCTGAGCTATGTGCCAGCTGTACACGGAGCGGAGGACATAGACAACCTGGTGGATGCAGATTTTCGCTTGGTGCTGCGGAAACTTTCAAAGAGGGATGTAGTCACAAGACTGAAAGTGAGCCCAAACTTTGACTACTAAACATACAAAGTTCAAGACGATAAAACAATATTCATAAAACATCCGCAGGATAAAACGTATGCAAGTCTAACCAGTTTGATACCTAGATGTGTAAATATCTAACTAACAATGTAAAAACATGTAAACATCAACTCCATCTGACCCGTTCAAATTCAACTGTGTTCAGTAACAAAGTGTGATCTTCTCAGGCTGTTCAGGACTTTGGATCCATGTGTCAGGAACGGGATGCTGAAGAGGTTAAAGGAGTTCTGCCATACTGGCCGAGGATTTACTGCAAAATATCAGTGGTGAGCTGGTCCCTCACAGGGCCCTCATTAAATGACTCAACCAGTATCATCAGCTTACACATACTGTCTCTAAAGATAGTCCATCTTTACACAAAAAAACAAACAAGAAAGGTAATTCCACCATCATGGCTGAGAGTTTTGTCCCCATCATTAACTCTGTTAGGATCATGATCGTCGCATCAGAGAGGCCACACAGCAGGCCTTTGAACAGCTGGTGCTCAAAGTGCGACGGAGTTTGGCCCCCTTTCTGAAGAGTTTGATGGGCCACTGGATTCTGTCCCAGTGTGACACTTACACACCTGCAGCCTCCGCTGCGTGCCAGGCCTTCCAGGCTGCTTTCTCGCCCACCAAGCAGCCTGAAGCTCTGGGCTTCTGCAAGGATGAGATCCTCAATGTGAGAAGTAGTGGTGGGTTTAGTGTAGACTAATTAAGTCTTGCTCTAATATACCGAGTTAAACTTGACATAACTATTCTTTTTCGCAGGTGCTTCAGGATATTTTGTTAAAGGAAACAGCGGACACGTTAAGCGATCCACAGTATGTTGTTTTGCTAATTTCTGCGTTTATGTAAGAAACGTTCTAGAGTCAAATCTTTCCTCTTTTTTACAGAAGTGTGACGGAGGAAGAAAGAGAGGCCAAGTATGTTCGCATGCTGACCAGTGCCCTGTTAGGGGTGAGAAGACTGCTCTCCCTGCTGCTTCAGAGTGACAGGGTGGCCCTCGAGCAGAGACTGACACAATTCGTTAGTTCTGGGAAGTTTTGGAAATACAGCAAACACAAGACACCACAGGTACATCTGTCATGTAGTTTAACTCTGAAACAGTAAGGTGCTGATGGTTTAATTCTTCAGATTTATTTCCCAGTTGAAAAAATCTGAATTTTAGATTTTAAGGGTGCAGATCAAATGTCTGATAGATATTTTATCAGAGAGGCTTTCTTTTTCATAAGATACAATATAATAGTTTTAAAAATCACAAAGATATTTGCATTTAATATATCGTGATTTTAACATGTGGTTAATACAGTTTGACATATTTAGCACATTTATGTTTATGTGTCTTATTTTAAAGAGGCTATCAGGGTCCCTCTCTGTTTGGGCTGCATTTGAAATGGAACACATTCTTATCTAAAAACAAGCAGGCAACATATGTGCAATAACCTGCTTTCAGGATATCTCAGTTCAACTTCTTCTGTTGCTCCACAGGTGCGAGGGGCCTTTTTTGAGATGGTGTGTGCTCTGTGTGAGTTTACTCCAGAACTCGCCAAAGCTGAGGCAGCTCACCTCTGCCCTGCTGTTCTCTTGACTATAGACGACACAGATCCTGTTGTGCTGCCTCCCGTGTGGGAAGCTGTTCTTCATGTGGTGTCTACTATTCCTGTAAGCTTGCGTTGTTAGATTAATACAACTCATCAAAGCCGTCATACCAGTCTTATTTCTAATAATTTTTTCTGCAATTAGCGTTGAGCCAACAGACATTGAAAAGAAGGCAGATTGTCTGCGTTTAAAGAATGAGTTTCCTGTTACCATTGCAGGACTGCTGGACACATGTCAATGGCAAAAAAGGCTTCCTACCCAAACTTTGGGCTCTATTGAGAGATGGTGGTAAAGGCATGGCCAAAGCACTTCATCCAAATCTGCTGCCACTTCTCAGCAAATTGCCAGAACAGGTCACAGATCCAAGCTTGGACTTTTACACAACCTTCTTCACTGCCTTCATACAAGGGTAAAGTGCTTGTCTTATCATTTCTTAGAATTGTTCTTATGTAAAAAAACAATTTTCCGTTTTGCTTCACAGACTATTTGAATGACTCATCGAGTCCTTTGTGCTTCTTAACATTGCAATATCTTTGGTTACAGTTATGCCCCTCAAAATCTTGTTACAAGTTGGTAATTCATTGGACTTGTTTTGTTAGACTTTCTAGTGAGCGAGCAGCGACGAGCCCATCAGAAAGCGCGCTGATCGTGACCTCTTTTGTTGAGTGTTTGCGGTATTGCATACTGAGAAATGCAGAGGAAGAGGAGTACCAGGGAAAAATAAGGAGCATGCTTATTTTACAACAGGTACTCTCACAGAGTTGTGGATAATTTCTTACGCTACGTTAACCTTACTGAATTTTCTGATTATTATTGTACTGCCGTTTTGCAGCTCCTGCCTTTATTGGAAAAGGCTCTCAAAGATCCTTCCCTTCAGAATGGTCCTCTTTTCCTAATGGTCACTGAAATGCTGATTTCCTGGGAGAAGAGGGCTGGTTTGCATGGTGAAGTCAAGATAAATGATGGCAAGGACATCTTTGAAAGACTTCTGGCAGACTTCTGGGAGGAACTCGGCCTTTTGTTTGTGCGATATATTGACAAAGAGGAAGCAGATTCCCAGATTCTGGAAGGGGTAGCCATCTTGCTGCAGGTAAATTCTTCTTTTTACGAAAACAGTGGTCCAAAATAAATATATCACCATAACAATTATGATTTGTAATATTATTATTCAGACAATCTCAGATATATTCCCTGCTGAAATATCTGTTTTGACAAGTAGTGTATAGATGGAAGATAAGGATGTAGTTGCTTTTCTTTCTCTAATACATGGCCAGTGCCGTTTAGTTAAAATAATTTTCTCCCTTGAATTTCTCCAGGTTATGCGTTTCCCTGAAAAAGCGAGCAAAAGACACACCCAGAAGAAGAAGTCTGTCAGGATGCATATACCAAAGTCAGGGGAGGATGAGAAGCCTGGAGTTGAGGGAGATGGGAATGAGAATTATGCCCAGACTGTGTCAGAGCTCGTGAGTGAGCGAGCGTTTGGATCCCTGCAGACGCAGCATTTTGAAGACGTCGTGTGCCAACTGACACAGCTGTGCCTGGTGCATGTCAATGAGAAAAACTCAGAGACACATCTTGTTTTCCTCTCCCTTCTCTTGCGATCTTTCCACACACCTATGGTCTTTAGTGTAAGTCCTGATATTTTTTTTCCCCGGATATAATCAATTCCAACATTTATTGGTAATACAGATGATGATTCATTATATCCAATGATTTTGAAGTTCAGGGTAAAAAATTCAGCTCGGAGTTAAATTTATAACGTTTTTGATTTTTCCCACCTCTATAAAATTCCTTAACGCTTTAACATTTTCCTGATTCTGTGCCTGCTTTAGACCTTGGTTGAATTTGACAAAAAACCAACAGAAGATGATAAGCAGAAAAATGAGGAAGTGATGAAAAATCCAGCAATGCAGTTCCTCCTGGAGCGAGTGGTGGTTTGGCTGGCCGAGACGGGGCGCACTGACACTGAGCACCTGGTGGAGATGGTTTTCAGCTCGCTGTGCTGCTGCAGCCGTCAGGAGACCACCCGCATCCTCAATCACATCACCACGGTAACAATGGCTTTATTTTATATCAATTCAACTTGAAATGCGCCCTGTTTCTGTCATTGACATTCTCTGTACTCTGCTTGTAGATGGGCTTACGTTGGGGAATTATCCTGCAAATTATCCAGAGGGTATGTCTGATTATTTTAATGTACTGTTTTTATCCAATTGTGTTCCTGACCTTACCATCACCGATGTCTGTCTCACCAGGCATGTAAAGATCCTGGAACTTTAATAAGCTGCAGAGATTGGCTTAAGGGTTCAGTTCTAGGCGAGCAACTCCTGGTACTGACAGCGGAGCTCTGCAAAATGGGGAGCAGCTCTCCCACCTCTTCTTCAAGCAGCCACAGCTGGACACTTGTCAGTCTGGTCCTCTCTCAGAACGACAACAATGGTGAACCTCTTTTTTATGACTCTAAATGTACTTCCTAAATAGATTTAATTCTCAACCACCAAATGAGGCAACCGTTTTCTTTGAATTTGCAGAGTGCCTCATAGGAGAGGTGTACATGGAGAAGATCTTAGAGAAGCTCCACACAACTCTTTCTGAGACAAAGACTCTGTCAGACGCCGGCAACATGGAGCCGCTCGTCTCCTTCATCTGTGATGTGGCCTCCTCTTTCTTCTCTTCCGTACAGGACTGTCTTATGCTCGTCTCTGCTGAGGAGCTGTTGCTCACTGTGTTTGAACTCACTGCCCAGGATCAAAGGCACACTCATCTGTCTGGTGGGTACTCCTGCAGTAATGTCTGTAATTTTCTGGTGTGTTAAATAACTAATTTTTGTTGTTGTTGTTTTTCAAGACTCCCTTCTGGATAAACTGAAGAATGTATGCGCAGCTGGGGTCAAGTCCTTAGTGCAGCACTGTGATTATGAGGTCCAGGAAGGTGGTTTCCTGCACAGTGCTGCTGTTTGGGTGACGAAGCAACTGCTAAATGTTTCACTGGATATAAAAAGGTAACTCAGAAAGTCTTCAGTGCAAACACATCTCGGTTGAGCTCATGTTAAGCCTTTTTTTTCAGTTTGCAGGTTCTAGTGGCAGCCGTACAAAGCTTAGTTGAGACAATCATCTCAGTTGGTGATCAGGCCACGCCCATCCTCATCCACTTCTTTACCCTGTTGACACCAAATCAAACAGAATGGACAACAATCAGAAAGGCCCTGCCTCCCCAGGTCAGGAAGGCTTAAAATCAGGTTCAACCAAAAAAATACTTTATGTAAACTTGCAGGCAAAAATCAGTACTTTCTTTTTCTTTTTTAAGTGGGTGAAAACACCTTTACTGTCCCGCCGTCACCGTGGAGTTTGTGCAAAACCGTCCAAGGATACATGGAAGTTTCAGGATTTTAATAAATTGCCAGCCCACCTGTGTGTCTCTGCACTCTTGGGAAGAGCTGCCACAATTATATTTGGTGGCCAAAAGGAAGTGGACTGCCCTTCACTCCTACCAAACCTAACAGACACAGGTACACTTCCAGGATGGGAGATTCACTATATGCTTCACTTATAGTGTATTAAAATGATTTTTGTGTGTGTTGTTGAAAGCCATGTGATATTTTCTTCTTGTATACAATTGTTTTTGTTATTTTTGGGCCAGTTTCAGAACTGCTGTATGCTCTACAATGGTGCAAAGAGCTCCAGTACAGCCCAACGCTCGTGTCCGCCTATCACAAGCTTCTGACTGAATGGGGACTTTCTGATGGACTTCATAGTCAGGTCCTAACGACAACCCTTCTGGAAACACTCTTTTCAAGGTGTGGTTCACAGTCTTATCCCATCATAAAAGAGGAGATTAGCTTATCTCTGGACGGTCAGAGGAAATATGCTGTTATGAGAACATTATGTTATTTGAAAGTTCTACAGAAACTTTTTTTTTTGTAAATCTCATCTATGAATTTAGTATGTAATAAAAGGGTCATCTGCTGGTCTCTACAGAGGTTTATCACAGATTGATGTGTAAATATTAAATGTCTCCACTTGTAAACAAAAAAGCAAACTTCCATAAAGATCTCAGGCTTTTATTAAACAATATCCACTGACTGCCTGGTTCTTGGTTTGGTACTTTTAAGGTCAGTGATGGATGGAGGTCTGTGGTCTCTGACTCTAGAACACTACATCCACTCAAACAACTTGACGGCCACTCACTGTGCAGCCCTCAGGAAACTTTATGGGAATGTAGACAGGTCAGTAAATCATCAGATAACATAATTAGAGTCTTTATTATTTCATACTTTTTAACTTGCTGCATTTTTTGCTTTGAGCAGTTTGTTTCCAGTGTCTCAAAGCAAGCTGAGCACACTTCAGGTGCTCTGTCCCGCTATGACGAGTGACGACAGAGAGACTCTCATCACTTTGGCAACTGCTGGATTAGTCAACTGGCAGGAAAACAACAGTGAGAATGCACACCGCAACAGTTGCATACATATGCTGGAACTATTTAAGCCAGTTCTAATTTTGGCCCTGTGTGGCAGATGTGTATGGATGCCTGGCGGTGCTGCTGTGCTGCCTGAACGTGAACACACACGTGGAGGAGGAAGTTGTGCAGGCCATCCTGGCCACTGTGATGGAATGGAGGAATAGCAGGGAGGACTGGTTCCTCTTCAGTTGGTAATGTATTTATATGTTTTGAAGTCATTCTAAGTTCTGTGAGGGTTTTGGTTCCTGATATCAGAAATTTTATGGCGCCTCAAAGGGTTACATCCATTTAGGTGGAAAAGGGATGATGAGGACAATTAACAGGTGTAGTGTTAGTAGTGTGGCTCATCAGTACTTTCAACGGATTAGTAAATGTGTCAAATGTTGCATTTCAGTGATCTGTCTGAAGTAGCGTCTGAGCAGTTGAACCTTAACGTGGAGATGATGCGTTTCCTGTCCTGGCTGGTGACTCATTGTCCAGCTGTTCTTGGGGGAAGCCAGTGGGACTTTTTGCTCTGCTCTATGTTGGCATGGCTGGAGGTGAAACACGACTCAGACATATTCTTGTATTTTGTAGTAGATATGAGGCCACAGTCTGACTTTTTTCTGCCCGTTCCTAAATGTAGACCTCCAGTGAGAGTTTGCACAGTCTGTGGAACCCTTGGGTTCAGGTGTTTGTGTGCGAGACGGCTGCACTGGTGGTCAAGCTAAACCAGTTCTTCGCCTCCTCTTCGTCCGACGTGATGGAGAAGCTGCCATCAGAACTGGCTGGTGAATGGAACGATTTCTTCGTAGAGGGAATCTACAACCTGTTGCTACCTTTGCCTGTAAAAATTGCTGGTATGTGTGCAAGTTTATTTTCTGGAAGTTTTTATATGACCTTTTTTATCTTTTTACACAGCTACCCTTGATTAGCAAGTTATATCTTCAGAAGATTTTCTGGGGAAAATCTAATGATGTAACTTGGTAAACTCTACTAAACTAGAATAAGCAAATGAAACGACAGGAAACAAGCTCATTGAGCATGTCACTGCTGGATTTAAATGGGAAAAACTGACTTCACGGAGTTTTTGTTAGGAGTAATAGAACTTTAAAAAAAAAAACAAAGAAAGATAACAGATAGTGTGCTCACCATGAGAGAGACAGATTTCTTCTTTTTCCTCATCACTCGTCAGATTTGTTTCAGAATGTTTGGCTGCTCAGGTTCATCACACAATGATAAACCTGGTATCTGAGCACCACTTGATGACCTGCAGTTTAAAAAAAGGATTATCTATCTGGGTTGCAGAAATTATTGAGCTTTGTTTGAATACTGATACCAGATTGTTACATGCTGAAATGCGTCAAGGAATGGGACAATATCACAGCTTTTTTTTTATCAGCTTGTGATTTCTACATACGCATGACTCCACATCCGATGCGATGACCACAAATCACCCTCACTGCTCCTACACACTGGAAAGGCCACAACAGATAAACTAATTGAACATAATCGCGTGGCTGCGTAAGCTGTGATTGTGTTTCGGATTTGAAATCACACCCAAAAGCGAGCACAATCCTTTTACATGTTTTTTTAATTTGTTTATTTACTTACTTACTTACCATTTCCAGGGATACCTTACTTAAATGTATTTCATAGATAATGTTAATAGATAATGTCATGTTTCATTCTGTCTTTAAATGTAAAATTTGATGTTGCAGGCTGAATTCTTTTTTAACTCCATGACCTGTGGTCTTTACTCAGAGGCCTTCACTGAACCAGATGACCCAGTGTTCCCCACGGCTGTGCTGCAGTCAGTAGGTTTGGCTCTCACTTATATCCCAGTGCAGCAGCTAAACCAGAATTCCCTGCCACCGCGGTTCATAGCAGACCAAAAGACAAACCTGCCGGAGCCTCTGCAAACGCTCCTCAACACTTTGTGCCCTTTGCTGCTGTTTAAGGCCAGGCCTCTGCAGATCACTGTGTATGACTTGTTAGAAAAGTGAGTATTTCATTTTTAATTCATTGTTTATATCTGGATCTTTTTCCTTGAACTGAAGGTTTAGCTATTAAGTAACCTATTGGCGGGTTATATTTTACCTGTGCTAATATCTCAAGAGATGCCGGCACAGGTTTGCTAACATTTAACGTGTATACATTTTTGATACAGGGTCATGTCTCAGCTGCCTGAGTGTGATGGAGAGGGAGACGGCAATAAATGTGATGATGATAGAGATGAGCCATGTCTGTAAGTTGCTAAGGGGTGGGGTAATCTGTGGGTTTTCCGCACACACTTCATGGTCAGTATTTAGATTTTTCCATTGAATGTTTTTTAAATTGCTCTAAATGCGGCTTGTTTGCTCTCAGTTCTCCCCCAGCCTCGCTCATGGCCATCCTGTCAACCTGTGAAGAGCTGTGTGATAATATCCTGGCTGCCGTTCAAGTGGGGGAGTTTGCAGTGGTCCAGCCCCTGAGTGTGGAGTACTCCTGCATCCTGGGATACCTGCTGGCATGGAAGCTGCTTCTCACTTTCTTTAAATCGTCACCCTCCCATGTGAGCCATGAACGTTAATTTATTCAATTACCTTTGACTCCTTTAAGTATAGTTGTATGAGTTAATGCAAAGACGCAGGTGTGTCAAGTTCTGCCCTGAGAACTGGCTTTAGCGGTTAGAGGAATTTTAACGTCATTAAGGTTTTGTCAGAGTTCTGAAACCTTTTCTCAACCATCTCCAGCTGCGTGCTCATTATGCTCAGTACCTGAAGAGAAGCTGCTCCCTCAACAAGCTGCTCCTCCATCTCTTCAAGCTGATGCCCGAAAGCCCAACCTGCCCAGGCCAGGGGCCCGAGACAAAGGAGATCAAAACCTTCTTTTCAGAGAGCCTGCTACTGACAGTTGACGGTAAGTAACGCACACATCAGCATAGTTTCTGCACTTTGAAACCAAACGCCACAGCGTGTCCTTCTGTGTTTTCCTGGCGCAGAGTGTAACAGCGCTGAGTGGGAGCTCCCTCACCTGGCTTGCAGTGTGTATTACAGCACGGTGCAAGACCTCCCTGCCATGGTGCGGCTGTGGTGGAACAGCCAGGAGAAGAGAGTGAGTGCAGCCGTGGAGAAGTTCACCATTAAATACGTCAGTCCTGTACTGTCAGCCCAGGAGATCGCTTCTGTTCACTCAAGCACTCAGATGTTTGAAAACATGACTGTAAGTTACAACTTTTTTTAGTTAAAAAAAAAATCTTAAGAATTGCTTGTGATCTGAATTTGCCGATGTATTGTAAATATCCTTATGCTATGTTTTTTTTATAAAAGAAAAACAATTCCTTCTTGCCCATAGTGCAGAATGTACTATTAAGCTGATGCCATTTTGGAACACCTGCCTCACATTTGCTGTATAATGATGCAGAAACAATAGGTTATGTTAAACTGAAATTAATGGGCTAATTTGTGATGAAAGCATTGGCTTAATCCTGTATGATCCTGGCATTTAATTGTGCAGCCGTTGTCTGATTACCCGACTTAACAGAATCTTTGTCTTTTTGGCTCAGGTCAAAGCCCGCTCAGCGGCTCGAGAGGTGATCGCAACATACTCTGTAGATGACATCTACATCGAGTTGGTGATTCAGCTGCCGCAGAACTACCCTCTAGGCTCCATCGCTGTGGAGAGTGGGAGGCGTGTGGGCGTCGCCGTGCAGCAGTGGAGGAACTGGATGCTGCAGCTGAGCACCTACCTCACACATCAGGTAGAAATACAAGCAGTGGATGTTATCACAAGAAGTTTATTCAGTGAATAATTAAAGTTTTTATTCTTGAGCAATATTCTAGCTCTTAGTGAAGCTATAAACATTTTGAACATCAAAGCAGTTGAAGACCAAAGACTGTGAAGAGAAGGATGTTGAAACAAAGACATGTAAGCGTGCGTTTGTGTGTGCAGAATGGCAGTATCATGGAAGGTCTGGCTCTGTGGAAGAACAACGTTGATAAGCGTTTCGAGGGAATAGAGGATTGTATGATCTGCTTCTCAGTTATTCACGGCTCTAACTACTCTCTGCCTAAAAAGGCTTGTCGAACCTGCAAGAAGAAATTCCACTCAGCATGTTTGGTAAGATATACACACATCTGAAGATTGGATTAAAAGAATGCATTGTCTCATTATTTCCTATCTTTTTGATCAGCCTCTATTTGTATTGATATTTTGATTTTTTCCCCATCTTTCTACAGTATAAATGGTTCACTTCCAGTAACAAGTCAACCTGCCCACTCTGCAGAGAAACATTCTTCTAACCGTTGGCTCTGAAAATAAACCAGGACTGGACCTGCGATGATTGCAAAAGGAAGATTATTGTTAAACTCATGTAGATATGATTTTTAATTCGGTGGAGCATCAATGGGTTCAGGAAATCTTGGGAAAGTGTGAAGTACAGCAGCATCAAGTACATACAGTTTTTGTACAAACATGCCCAAACACAGTTTTGTTGTAAATAGGCTCCAAGTTCCTTGCTGCATTTCACATTCCCAGATTCACTGATAATTTTATCTTCTTTTTTATTTCTTACTTTTGAAATCCACATATAGGCCGAAGAGGCTGATTCACAGAATAGTTAGGAAATTGAAGGTGCTTCGATGAATTTGGAATTGGAAGTTGTTTCAATCATTGCAATGTGAACGACAGCATACATAAATAATTCCTAATATTTAGGAGTGGAGAGACAATATGTCTGATACTTGACATGCATTTCACCTTAAAAAACCCTAAATGATTGTTTTGGGTGGCCTTTCTTTATGTCAAATGCTCCCAAATATCAGAACATAAAAGTATATGCCGTACCCTGTGTCTGCATTCAGCTGTTATGATGATGGAAAAATAATTAAAAGGCAATTGGCTAGATATCATTCATGGACTAGATGTCTTTGATTCAGCAGAACACATGGCAGATACAGCACATGTGGCTCATTGGCAATTCCCTCTGTAATCGGTGTATTGTTTTAACACATATAAAGTAGGGGTTTAGACATGTTTCTTCTATTTGTGCATAGTCCAAAAATGAGTTTTTCTTTCAACCATGAAGACTGCTATATGAAGAAAATAGTAGAAAAGTTAAATGATGGATCCACCGGGTCACGGTTAGAGATTTGGTTTTGACTTGCACTATTTGTTCTCTTCACTAAAAGCTAACAAGTTGCCTCATTGCCTACAGAGGGCAGCATGTATTTGACATGTCTTTCTTAGTTGGCTTTGCCTAAAGTCAGTTGAAACAAATCTCCAGAGCTTCAGTGAACTGTTTTGTCAACTTGAGCCTCCAATTACACTTGCAGAATAGTGTTTCCAAGCAAGACCTACAGTGAGTAACCTGTGCTGGATTCCAAGAAAAGATTATAATTAGCCTCAGCCCTTGACTGCTGCTCCAGTCTCCCAAGCTCATTTATCTTGGGTCCACCTCTCCCTCATATTGAATAATTTATCTATTTAATGGAGACTTGCTCTCATCATAGTTGTTCCTATGGAATTAATTATGACAGATTAAGCATGATCAATGAATTGGGCCCTATCATTTGTTCTCCTGTCTTGCGTGCGCGCAAGCGTGTGCGCATTTGTTCATTACTGCGGTCAAAATGTATCAATACAAACAACCAACATCCATCATCATCTGCCCTTGACCTTTTTAATCGCCATTGATCTGTTTGCCAGGCATAAATATTTATACTGAAATCTCCTTCTCTCACGGGTTTCGACAGAAACACTCACACCGACAGCCTCAAGTCTTATTGCTCATTATCTGCTTGATTAAGCAGCGGAGCAAATGTTATGAACTACAGTACAGTTCTCTGTGTGTAGCTTATTCTTTACATAACAGCAGTTGATCCTCACCAGGAGATGGCAGTGTTAGCACAAACACTGGCTGCTAGCCTCCCAGGGAGTCTAAAAGCTGACACAAACGAAAAGGCCGTCCTGTTTTAGGCTATCGGGGGAGGGCTGCTCTCTACGATCAAATTCGATAATGAGAAAAATGTCTTCTTTTGTTACTTGTCCAATTGGCCAAGAATAATTCAGATGGAATAAAAGTGGGTTAACTATGAATCCCACTGGGTTATTCTCTCAAAACACTGAAAAATAAATGCTGTCATACCTGTATGATGATCAAGCTTTTTGGACAGTGACAATGAATCATATGCTGTGTATTATCTTTTTTTTCAGAGTAAATGTTTCCCTCCATCCATTTTGCTGTCCTCTTACAATGACCTACTTGCATGAAACTGCTGAGGTACAACAAGCTAATAAGCAGACACCGTGTCAACGACCAGTCAGATCACTGGCCTCTGTGGTCTTATAGCCCGATTGGTGCAAACTTGGTTACTTCATAATTAGCCAGGCCTGGTTGGCTTTCATTTAGTTTCCTCTGACCCATTTGCAAGCCTATTAGTATTCCAAGCCATTTGTGGGGAGGCTAGAACCATCCTGGCCACGCCATTCTGCAACACTGCAGGCAACTGCTCAGCTCTAGAAATGACTTGGAATTACTGTGTGTGTTTGTGTTTTGTGCATATAGAGGATAATGCACCCATCAGTATGGCTGTTTATATTGGTTCTATTAATATGGATGCCACACAGTCACTCTGTTTTCCTATGTGCAGCTGGTCTGCCTCATCTCCATTTCCTTGTGTCTCTCTTTCAACCGGTTTATAATCAATACCTGAATTTGAATGTGATCCTTGAAATATATTGGGTTCCCTAATCCTACAATAAAGCAGAGCACCTTTCTACATGTCCTATGCTCTTAATTGCATTCAACTCGCATTCACAAGGATCAATTTTATTAACATTTGCTGTTTTCTTATAATGAAGGCAATAAACAATGATTATTGACCCCGGTCTATTGGCTCTGGGACATGCATTTGTATTAGCCATTATGACTGGGAGAGGCTTTTTGGTCTGCCACAGTTTAAATCAACTGTTATTGGTCTGTCATCACGAACAGGCCTTTTATAGTTTTCTATTACAGCTGCCATGTTACTGCAGCAGTGGAGCAAACTAAAGAACAGGTGACTGAGTGCGCTGTTTTCAGAAGCCTCACACTGTGAGTCAGAACCACACAGAATAGATTGGAAGACACTAAAGTTAAAAAAATGAGCAAGCTGAAGATGAATTCTATGTAAGAAATCACGTTTTAACAAGATCTGTGGCAACAGTTAAGACAGCTTACTTAACCTGTTTGGGTCATTATTTTGATTGGTAAAAGTACATGTTCTGTTTAGGAAAATACATGTTTTCCATGTTACAGTAAATCAGAGTGAAGAGGTGAAACAGTGTTAGAGTTATCTTAAGCCCAAAGAAAACAAATCCTTTCAGAAGTGATCGGAAGCAACACCCAAGCTCAGATCATACACCAGCAATACAAATCTACCACCGGTGTGTTTTTATTTTTCTGCAAGAAAACCCAACTCCAAAGAATGGCTCTGGTCTACATGGAAATAACAACATACAAGAAATATGAACACAATCTATGCATGACCTGATCCTTTTAGATGCAACTAGGACAAATACATGAGTGGTGCTTCCTGAATGTTTTAGCTAGTGTTGGTCATGCATGCATATGAGCTGGACAGTATGGGTTCACTGAGTCACCTTATGACTCAGTGCAGAGGTAGCAATTAACCCATAGAAGTGCACCTGAGACAGATCTCTTTCATGCCCTATCCACTAAATTTAGAGACCCACGGGCTTGTCCATATATCTTACAAATGCTCTATATATTGTTATAGAGGCTAAGAAAATGGGCTTCCATTCCCTTTGGCAAAATTTGATTTACTGTGCTATTTAAATGGCCTCACTTTCAGGGAGGCCAGTGCTTCCACATCCAGCCTGCGGGCCTTTAGATAATTTAAGCTGTAAAGTAACAACATACTTAACATACACCAAAGAAAGTGCACTGAGAACACAGCAGTCCAAATTAAGTTCTGCATTACGATGAAAGAATTTGGACCTTTTGTTTTAGTGTAGTTTTCGGTTAGTTAATCCACAGCTATGTTTCAGGGCAGAAACCTCAAGAGACAAATCCCTTGAACTTTAGAGATTCAGTTACCTTTTTCCTCCGGGATACCAACCTCTTTGGTCTCAATTAGTTTCATAACCTGCTCTAAAATTTGTTAAGACTTTGTTAACTTGTTTATGACCAAATACTTTTAGCAGTATGCTTAGAATACCAGATGACAATAGAGGCAAAACAAAAGTATGAGATAATCAAGTTGAAAGAAGAGATAAAAATGTGAACACAGACAAACATCACAATAAATGAATGAAAAGTAGAGCAATGTGCATTCAGCCAAAAGACAAAACCATCACAGCAAAACTACACAGTAGGGATAGACCAAAATGTGTCATTGATTGAGTCTTGCCTTTTAAGGCTGGTGATTCCAAAGTCAAAGGTTACTGATGGAAAAAGTGAGGCCACTTCTGGATTTTAGAGTCAAGTTTTTTGGTTGCCAGAATAACTGAGGATTTAAAGCTGCAAGCACTCTCATATGGAGGTCAACATTTCTGCTTTGTAGCTGGAAGCGAGATCCAGCTGTGCTTTGAAAGTGCTCTAAAATGAACACTTAGAGAATGAATAGAAGTGAAGATTTGGGTTATCATGTTATGTCATCTGCTCAGATTCCAGGGCTAACTGTTGCATTCTGAGAGAGATAAGAGTGATTTTTAGTCTGTGACTCAGAGGGTGGTGCCTGAATGGTCAAGAATTGCAAATAACATTTCCAGTATGAGCACTCTCGGTATGATATAGATTTAGTTTGGTGGGCTACATGTGAGGATTTCCAGTAGCTGAGTTGATGAAAAGGAATTCAAACATTGTGCAACAGGCTTTTCATTTGGGAGGGTATTCATTTGTATAGCAGTAGAAATATATGCTTTGATAATGGAAAATTGGGAAGAGGCAGCCCACACTTTCTCAGGTGAGACTACTCAGGGGCTGTGGGCGATTACACAATCCATCTCACTACCTGAACAACCTGAAAGTACTGTAGCTACCTTCAGTAGACTAAAGATAACTTCACCACCATCAAACAAAAAACAAACGAAAAATAGACAAGCAGCAACTGGGTCTGTGTCTACATCCAAAAACAGACAAATAGAATTTAAACTAATATGCTCAAAAAGATCTAGAATATGGTATAAGGTAAAACCTTAAAGGTTTCATTTGAAATTTTACACTTTGGAATATGATATTTTTCCTGTGATCCATAATCTTTCAGGAAACCTTTGTCCACTGCTGTTCAGAAATCTGTGAACTTCCATCATAACCCTTCCACCAGACCCTATATACCGTTACCTTAACTTTCAGTATGATAATGAACACGTTAAATGTCATCAAAACAGTTAGATGTTCTCTTTAGATGAAACACCAGCACCCTCTCAATCTTTCCACCCATAAAAGCATCACATTAGTAGGAGTTAACAATGACAGAGTAATTGAGTAGTCTTATGTAAAATAACCATGGCTAGAAAATTTCAAAGTGATCTAGACATAATTTTAGCTCTGGCAGTCATTGTGCTACCTGTTCCTGTCTGCTTGTCCCAGCTGTATTATTTACTGTCTTGAGTAAATCAAAATATGATCCCAGCTGGTTCTGCTTGTCTACATCAATCATCCGAACAGCGCACCTGATAAACAAGTATAGAGAGGAGTATGGCTTCATGTAGTGCAGCAAACTGAGAGAGAAAGCATCAGATTCATGAAGATTTTAACAATTAGGTAAATCCTAATTGGCAATTACTTTGATTTGTAATCCTAAAGATTTTTAATGAGCTCATTTAATGGTGCCACTGAGCATGATGGAGTATGGTAATTGGCTTTTATAAGATGTGTAAAAATCTTCATTTGCATGTGAGGTGGGTGGTGCTACTTATTTGCCGAACCATTATGGACTATTAAGAGAAGGCATTTTTCTTCTGAGGAGCTTCAGGATGGAATGTCTAAAACTCCAGACAAACTCCATTGGATGAAAATAGAGAGTTTTGGCCCAGGATACTTTCATTCAAACAATCACCTACTGAAGTCCATGTTTACATGTACGTTTATCTACATGGACTTAACAAAGAGGTAGAAAAAAATCTTTCTGACTTTTGTTGCTGTAAAAGTGGATATCACATCTCTAGTTCTAAAAAAGTCAGAGTTGTTGAGAAAGACTGAAGGTGAGGAGCTAATATGCTCAGACGTGACGGGAAAATCATCCTTTAAGTACACTGTGGACAGAGAGTAGATGAAGGGACAGAGTGAGTTGGAAAAAAGAATAGAAATGAGAGCGTTAAGGGGAACAGTGGGGAGATTCCAGTCTAAGACAACTTAGACTGGAAAGACAGAAGGAAGGGGCAAATAGAATGGCTATAAGGGAATTGGAGCATGGAGTAGAGTGGAGTGGAGAGGAAAGAAGTTGCCTACCCTATCCTAAACCTGTGTTTAAATGGCAGTTGTCTAAGCCACATTTAAAACCAGCTCATTTCTTTTGTTTAGTAGAATGCATGTGTATTGCTTTCTCTTAAGTCTAAGAAAGCAAATGTTTTGTTTCGAGCCAAGCTATAAAATGATTTCTAATCTATCATTATTGATTCTCTACAAAAGCGGGCAATTTCCATTTGATTAATTGCAATTCACTTAATTTTCTTTATTGCGCCAAATCACAACAAATGTCATCTGAAGGTACTTGAAAGATACAGCCAATTTCAAGCCAATTACAATCCAACTCATTGTACTACATTCATAATCCAATCAGTTGCCCTGATCTCCAACATGATTTACCTCTTCAGTATGCTGTGTTCTTACACAGCCCTTATCTTTGTGACATTAGCACTAGTCAGCGATTCTCTCATACATGCTTATCATTTTTCTTTTCGATTGATTGTATTGAGCTAATAGCTAATAAATAACACTAATTATGATTATGATAATGAAAAGATTATGTGGCACCAATTACTCATTCACTGCACAGCCAGGACACTTTAGCATTTCACAGAATGAGCCCAGAGCTTGAAGAGAGAAGAGAAAGATACCCGAAACCAATGCTGCCAATGGGCTAATACTCACATTATGTCTACATTATCTCACCGTGCAATGGAGCCTTATCAAGGCCAGCAAAAATAACGAGGTAATCAATTAAGTGAACCATGCAATTAACTTAATTAATTGCTTGTATGCCCAGGAGTTTCCTGGGGCTTGTGCTGTGGACCACATTGCACACTGGCCAGTGATTAGATTACAGAGTTAGTAATGCCATTTGAGTCTCAAGTGTGAAAGCTGCAAAGTGGAGTCCCACTGGTTGCTGTAAGCTTCTGACTCCAAATTAACTGTATAATGTCTCCCTGCATGTCAAAATCCCTTTGGCTTCTGAGAGACAAATGCATTATATCCTTCTCTTTTCCTCCACACCACATTGGGACCACAGAAATGGACTTTCAAAGTACTGCGAAACCCATAAAATGTCAATAACCCAACAGTTGCTTTTTATATCTTCAGAAACCAGACTGTCTCGGGATGTTTGATAATGAAATGTTTAAGAGTTAAAGAGCAGAGAGAAAATACAGGAGTTACACAGCAGGTAAACAGATTGTAAAATGCAAACGTTGGACCACATAAAAATACACAGGAATTAAAAATGTTAACGACACTAAAGAAAATTACTTGCATTTCATACCTCAGTTCACTAAAAACCACAGCAGCAGTTGCCCACTGGTGGTGTTTCTTCTGTTGTTACAGTTCAGTGTTACTGTGCACACATTGGATATTTCTCACACATTTAAGGAGAGTGTAAAGGTTGGTGAATGCAATTTAATTTTTAAACACAAGTTAAAAGATTCACAGTTCAAATTCTGCACTGAAGTATTAAAAAAAAGTTGAAAATACAGGATTGTGGTAAGAACACATTGTCAAGGACTAGCTTGTTGGCTTTAGTTTCTGACAAGTGTTGTCACATTACCCCACACTAAACAACAGTCTACCGAAACATCATCCCACAGCTTTGGTTTTTATGTGCAAAACTAATACTCAACTGATCAACTGTTCTGACTCCCCAGTTTTTAATGAGATGGACTCTTAGAACACATAGTGTCTATTCAAACATGTACCTCATATCCATGCAGCTATTTCTTTTGTTTTTATTCTGAATACAAAGACCACATTGCATCATGTGTATATCAGAATTCATTTTTTGACACCGTCTTTACGAAACAACAGAGAAACAGGTCACTGGACATTATTCCATTGTCATGCGCATATTTTGTGTAAATTCTTTGTAAAAATCCACAAAAACACATCAACAGAATCATTCTCAGCAAAACAATATATTTGTGATCAGGGTTACTTATTGAATATTACTCACTGAAATGCCAAGAATATCACAACACTTATATGAATTTATGGATGCAGAACTCTTGTAAGGCGGTCTGGTGGCATTTTATTGACTTGTTTTACTTACTTTGTGAAACACACAGTGTGCACGTCATGTTTGACTTCACAAACCAAAGAGAACTGAAAATTAGGTTTGACTCATTCAAAACACACAAAAAGCAACTTGAGGAATTGATTTGTTGTCATTCAGATTTTTCCTTCTCTTTTTGGCTGCCAGTAATCTAGTGCTGTTTCTCTGTGCAATATTGATGATAAGAACGTCAGTCATTTCTGTTATGTTCCGCATTTGAGCACGGTGCTGTTTGCAGCAAACATCGTGGGTGGATTTTACCACAGCAGAATGGGTCTCCATCCCTCAGTCCGGTGTTTAATTGTGTATTATAAGGAACATGCTGACAGTCCAATTAGCATGATGTCACTTTGGTAGTATGTTCAAGCAACATGACTTCACAGCTGTCCCACTGTGAAAGCTCTCTGCATCCTTTTTATGGATCATGGCACATTCAATTAAACACATCTGAAAAAATGTTTGCAGACCTTGGTTGAATTTAGATCGGACTGTTTTTTCTATTATAGCTGCTCAGCAGAGGTTCTCACAATTTTTACCATCTTTTTTTTGGAATAAGAATGCAGAAGTGACTACTCATAGAAAAAAAAACCCAATTGGTTTGGTGGGACACCACTGTGCAAAATATGGAAAACGTATTCTTACCTTCACCTAAGCCCAACTGCCTATAGAATTCTAACATCATATAGAATCTTAATCATGTCTTCCTACAGTAATAAATGATTTATGAGGACCGGACTGTGATTCACTTCAACGGGACAAATATATGCAAGCACTCACAATATGAAAAAGATAAGTTAACACACACACACCTCACAGGTGGGTCCTTATTCTGTAGGTAAGGAAGCAGAGACTAAACTCCCAGTTTTAATTGAGTCCCACTGAGCAAACTGGAGTTCCCCCATCACTCAAACACATGGCTCCTGCTTTTAAGCTCGTACAGCGACAGTGGAGAGGCTTATTCTTAATAAGCTCCCTTGGGTCATAATATGGTTGATTTCCATGCAGAAGACACAAAGAAGAGCAAATCAAATTCAAATTCACACGTAAACAAACGGGGCTAGTTCTGCATGTCTGAATGAATGAATGAATTAACAATGGCTGAGGCAGATACTCCTCTTTCCTTTACACATATACTCACACACCTCATAAAAAACAAATATTATCCATACCATCAGTGTGTTTTTTAAAATATGCACTATAGGCCCTCGCTGACTCAGTCTGTGGTAATGTGAATATAAATCCAAACATACAGTACAAAAGTGAACCCTGAGAGTCTTTAATCTTTCATTTCTTTCATGCAAATTGTCCTATCAGTTCTCCAATTTAAAAAAGAAATTGCAATGTCCATTCAGAACACTTAATTTAATTATTTTTAAATAGACTGTTATACAGAATGATCGGGAAATGTTTTAATTTTGTTGTTCTATACTCTATTAATTCAAGTGAAGGAAAAAAGATAATTTGCTGTCAGTGTCTACTCCCTTTGCATTTTATTAATTGGAAGACATGAATGCCCAAAGAAAATAACTTTATGAGTTTAGTAAAATGGCCATATATTACATAATAAACTTTATTGTTGTTATAGAACAATTTATGATTTTAACAGGGACAAATAGTGAATGTAGGGCTTATTGCACACATTTTGTAAATAATGTATATAGTAGTTCCAATTTCTGAAATGTATGTGAAACTAAAACTCTGCCTCGAGATTTATTCACTTCCAAATTATCTTTTTCTGAAGAAATCAAGATGCACACCAATGTGATGGGTTTCCTCATTTGCATATGCCCCACCTTCTATGTGGACGAATAACTTCCCGCAAAAGTTTTTTATTTCTTCATGATCCTGGGGTTGCCTTACGATTGCTACTCTTTATGAGTCTGTCCACAGATTTTCAATTATGTTTCAGCCAGAGGACTCTGAGTTCTGTGGTAAAACCCCTGCTTAGCACTGAAGGCAGTCCTTGAGGCAGTCCTCTGTGGATATGAGGTGTGTTAAGGTTCATTATCCTGTTAATACTCGTCCTCCTTTCATCTTCGGCTTTATAACAGATGGTGTGATCTCTCTCTCGATCTACCGGAAAATGTCCTTCTGTGTCAGTAGGTACAATAAAATGCACAAAGATCTATTGTCAATAAAAATGACTGATGCTGTATCTGCTCTCAAAAGTCGCATCATGCCTATTTAGATGTTCATGGTATAGTTTCCGATGCATGGATTAAAAAACGTCACATATGTGCGTGTGCTGCTGCATGCCAGAGGAGAGTTCCACCACTCAGAGTTTGTCAAACATTTTTCATCTCTGCTTTAGTAAAACAGAGATCTTGAAGTGCCCATTTGACTGAGTCTTCAGGGTGACCATATCTCAGCCTCACTTCACCATTCCTTTGACACTCTTGCTTAACATTAAGGAAGAGGGAAAAAAATAGTAGCCTTTGACATTTTTTCGGAAAGTCACATTTTTAGAGTGTGATGCAGCTGGTAACAGGGGACTGTGGCAGTTTGTCATGGGGACAAATTTGGATATGTAGCAATCTTTATGAGGCTGGAAACTGTATTATCAGGGTTTTCTTAACAGCAACTATGAACAAAGCACTCAAGACAAAACATGAGATTCTAAAACGCCAAACTTTAGCATGGTGCTTCCCTTCCCTTTTGTAAATAGTAAAATCTTTAGCAAATAAAACCAAAACACTTTATAAAATGCGTGAAACTTAAAAAAAGGTTAAAGGTTAGCAAGCAAGGAGAGAGGAATGTTAATTATATTTTGTCAACCAATAATATTTCTGCAGTCCATCACTTCAGACTTGGGGGATACATGTCCTGCCAGCATTTCTTTAGGTGTATTATTCTGTGAAATGCATTAGGAGCTGGCTATGTCTATCTGCTAATGAGTTATCACTGTATACAGTGTGTGTGTGTCACCTGTTGGTGAGAAATAGTAATAATTTAGACTGTTTGAATAAGGTTGAATAGGCAAATGTTTAACAAAGTTGTTACTTTCATCAGCTCCTCTGACATGTGTTTAAAAAAGGTAATCATCTGTCTGGTGATTCATATAATGAGACCCTCTTATGGAGTGATTACATAATTAAAGAAGCTCCTTGGCATTTTCATATAAAAATAAAGTCGTACAGTGTTGTAAATATACTTAATGAAGGTCAGATAGAGAGCAGTATTACTTTAACGAGTTCATCAAGAAACAAAACTGTGTTATAGTCTGTGCTATTGCTTAAGTCTAGTTTTACCTCCGTCTGACATTTAATCATTTACTTGATGTGTGCAAATGTGTTCCTATTAAAATGAGATAGTCACTTAAAAAGAATTCCAAGTGTTTTATTTGAGATTCTTTATTTACCATCACTTAAAGCACAACAAAGAAAAGAATGAGACCCATTCGCCTGCCCATTCATACCTTTTTTAATGATACATTTACTGAAGTTCTATGTGCGCTAAGTCTGTGTATTGATTTATTAAACAATACAATCCAAAAAACAGTATTACTCATGAAACAATGTAATGATCTGCTATCAACAGTCCTGGCCCAAACTTAAAACTTTACCCATAACACTAACATGAAAGTGTTTCTCAAGACATAATTAGGACACAGATTCTTTCACTTCACAACTACCCAATGTTTTGATCACCTTCCTTGACCCCTCCTTTGGCCTTTCTCATTTGCATGTCCCACACACAAACGGAGAATGTGGTGTTCATGTTTCTTAACTATTTTTGCAGGCGAGGGGAAAGCTTTAAAATACTTCTGAGGCATGCCTGCGGTGTTGTCATTAGTATTCATCCTGCTGAAAGATTGAAAAGAGTTTGATCTTTACAATTAAATTACCTCTAAACATTTTTTATGCCTGGAGGAAATGTGCTTTGCACCACTGTTTGATTCAGAGGATGGTTTGGGAAATGTGTTTTCAGGTAACAACATTTGTGTAAGGAAAATGCTGCAAATTTGCCTCTGAATAATAGAAGCTACAGCTGCTAAACTGAATATAAAAGACACATATGCAGTTTCATTATTACATCCATAAGGTAAATTGAACATGTTTGACAGCCATTGTACTGGGTGCCAAAAACATAGCTTTTTGTCCCAAGCAAAATCACAGCTTTTTAGTCCCAATCTTCTTAATTGGTAAAACAATTTAATTCAACATCTGTAACCTCTGTAAGAAGAAATGCTTCATTTAAGGATTGTACATCTTATACCAAAACTCATAACTGAAATTTCCTAGCCACAATTATCACTCTTTGTTTTTGTAATCAGACCACTGAAAATATAGTTTAGAGTAAAGTTGTACCTTTTGTGTGGTATTGATGAGAAAAACTGAAATGAATGAATGAATTAAACAGTAACCCATGGCAGCTGTTGAAGACAGGCAATCTTTGACATTTGTCTTTCTGTACTAACACTTCGGTTGATTGATAATACCAAAACGTTTTTTTAGTGGTTTATTTTGTCATATTTTGTCATATTTTGTATGTCTTGCAGCTTGTCAACTTTAAGAAATGGGATCGAAATAGCTTTGCTTTAGACATTTGTGCTACAGAAAGAAAAAAGAAAACAGATATTGAAGTTTTTGAATTGCATCTATGTGTATATGTTGTGTTTATCTCACCAAATGATTTAATGCTCCTTTCTAAATACAATGCCATCTGTTCACAACACTGACAGAACTGCATACTGATTAGTTGGTTACTAGAGAACACTGAAAGTCAAGCTAACTTTGACAGCTTTCAGCCATTGCAATATTTTGATTTGAGTTATTTTGAAGAGGGGGAAGAGATTCTCTACAAAGTTCCTCATATGCAGAACTCAGGCCTTTCAGTCACAATGTCACTCAGGCTCAAACTTTGAACCTAAATGGGATACCTTGACTTTGGCAACAAAGCAATCCCTTTTCTTTGTGCAGTTCAGCTAACATTTCCTTAGTGATAGAATTAATAAATAATCCACAAACCAAAAAAAAAAAAGGTTTTCCAGGTCGAAGTTACCTATTCATGGTAGATGAACACCAACTCAAGAGTACATACTGGAGACACACAATGCAGACACGCACAAAGAAAGTTACCACAACATTCTGCACGACAACTGACAGCAAGTCCTTAGAAGAAGAATGAAGACATCCAGAATGTACATCTTAAAACCAGAAATATGGAGAGCCCTGAAGGCTGGAGTGAATGGAACAAAGGTGGGGCAAAAGGAAAATAGCAAGAGATGCAGAAATAAAAGACGTAAGAAATTTATGCCACTTTTTTAAGCATTAAACAACGTTAACTTTAAATATCTATTTATCATCTGGATTGTTTTGATTGAAGTAGTGGCAGGATTTTGTTAGGATTAAAAAAACTGACAAAAAATATATAATCTATTTCTATTTTAATCAACATCTTTTCATCCATATGAGCACACCTGTTCTTTGTCTCTCTCTTAAAGTTCTGGCTTTGCTTTTGTCTTGTTGTGAGTCTTGGATTTTTGTTGTAGTTGGAAACGCTAAAGTGTCATGTTAAAATCATGTTGATGTTGTGGTCAAAAAGCAGAAATGTCTCTTCATGATGCTGGTGCCTGTCTGGACCTTTGCAGAATTTGCTGTTTTTCTTCTTCATGACAAAAGAGATCATAAGGTGTTTGCTTACCGTCTAACATGGATTCCTTTCTGGCCCATCTTAATGGCATATGTTCAATAAATATTTATGGGGGGCACTTGGTAATAATAAAAACATGACATGCCAAGATGGGCTTTATTCCCAAGGAGATTGTAATCTGTGTGGAGTTAGTAGCGGAAGAGAGGTGAAGGAAGAAAGCAAGGCAGCCATTTGTTTAGCGATGACAGGCCGGCAGATGAATCCTGCAAGGACATGTTTGATAGATGTCTGTTACTTAGGCTATGTGTGAATGTGTGAGCAGCGAATGTAACAACCCCAAAGGCAATATGTGTGCTGCGGCCTCTTATGGAAGAGGAAAAGACGTCTGAAAAAAACAAAAAAACAATCTGAATATAGCAGGTCCATGTATGAGATTATCAATAATCATCTACACTGGTTAGCTTCAGCTGCTAACAGGCCTACCAGTAATAGAAGCAAAACCTAGTTTAAACAGATTTATTCAGAAATAAAAAGATGAGGTTGACTATGACTGATAAAGAGTCAATCCGACAAACTCACAGACAGGGTTCAACAAAGGGTAAAGGGCAAGAAACAAAGGATTAAAACCCAAGAAGAAAGTGAGAGTGCAGCCTAACACATAAACAGAGTGTGTTAACTCAATCAATCCCAAGTCTTTAATTTCTGCTGGGTGTGACAGTTGAAATATTACTCTGCAAAATGGGACACTCCTTCAGGAATCCTGCCGTCATTACTGAATCGTTTTAGGTAAACATGTTCCACAAAGGAAGACGCTGCCGTCCTCTCTCGTATTCGTGGGCCTCAGGTAGTATTCTGAGCTTCTCTGTAATCATTCTGACAGACAATAGAAAAAGAAAAAAGTAATGTTTGAACATCAATTGTTTTCTCGGTATGTGAATGAATAACGAATAAGAGAATAATAATAACAATTTTGTGCGGAAGTTTCAATGTAATTCTCCACTTCGTCACATCTTTAAGGTACTTTTGCGCTTTATATACAGTCTGTTGGGCGTTATGCCACCACTGAGAATATTACTTGCTGGATTGCCTTGCTTAATTCAACCTGCCGTTATTGTATATAAATAATTAACTAAGTTCAAATAGCTTCTGTCCTTCCACGGTACTTTATTGTTTCATAACCTTCGGGGGAGAGTGCGTGTTTTTTATGTAGACAGGCAGATTTGTGCAATACTGAAAATGTATAGTTGAAGGTAAAAGCATGAAGGTGTTCCATTAAACATTTATGGTTATGATAAATACATACAACATCACATGATCATGCTGTAGGGTGAAACAATATGAATTGATTTTCGTCATTCAGAGCTCCAAATGAAATTATTGTATTCATGGTTATAAATTGCTAAAGGTTTGAAAATTTGATTAATGTATTCATAGCTGCTAAATATATGACCATTTGAGGATGAGTTTTAGATTTAAAATAATTCTAAGTTCCGTTAATCACAACAATGGTATTCAGATATTATGATTATCATGATATCTGAATACACGGTAAGAATGGAAAAATAATAAATGCACTTATTTCTCCAACTTCCCATTTGATTTGTCCAGAGAAGAGATAGTCAGTTTAGCATCAATATGATCAATACGATCTAACACAAACGACCAAAACCATTGAGTCTGTTAAATGAATACCATGTTAATTAATACTGCTTTCATGGGCTGTTGGACGCAGAGTCTGCTGAGCCGATGTAGGCTCAGTATTAGACTCATTCAACAAGGAAAGAAGAAAAATGTTGATGCTGCAGCTTTTCCATAAATGTGATCGTAATAAAGAAAACCCAGTGTCAAACCACACCTTTAATGAGAGACTAAATGTGCAGAGGTGAGCAGAGTTTAGTTTTAATGATGTGCCAATTCAGAGTTTTCTCCCTGTGCCTGCCTTCCATCAGCAGCTGTGGATCAGGAGGCAGCTATTAAGAGAAGAAACATTGCTCAATTCTT
Organism: Menidia beryllina; assembly: GCA_013363375.1. Taxonomy (NCBI): domain Eukaryota; kingdom Metazoa; phylum Chordata; class Actinopteri; order Atheriniformes; family Atherinopsidae; genus Menidia; species Menidia beryllina. Next base: position 7,322,461 of record JABUIW010000024.1, read on the forward strand.
GCAGTTTTTTAGAGTTTGCACAAGTGTTTTTAAAAAAAGCCTAATTGCTTCACCTTTTTTTTATTAACTTAATTTCACACAGAGTTAGTGTACATGTTTTGCTTTTCTGGACTCTGTCACTCACTGTAACTCGTAATAATAACATTGCTTATGTTTGATGTATTGCTTCATGATTTGTTAAAAAAAACAGGCCATTCTTACTTCTAATTATGACTACATCAATCTTCGTTTTCTGTGATGACACAGCCATTGTGGGATGTGTGGGGCGGAGGGGAGGGGGGGCGGGGGGGCGGGGGGGGGATGCTGGTAGACCTCAGAAGGAACAAGCCCCTGGCCCCCCTCTCAGCATCGATGGGACAGATGTGGAGATGGTTCCCTCATGTAAGTATCTGGGTGTCACACTGGACAAGAAACTGGACGGGTCCACCAACAGCCCGTCCACCAGAAGGGCCTGGGCCTGCTTTACTTCCTGAGGAGACTCAGGTCCTTCCATGTCTGCAACAAAATGCTGCAGATGTTCTGTCAGTGTGTTGTGGTGAGCACCGTCTTCTTTGCTGTAGTGTCCTGGGGGGCGGGCATGAAGGTAAAGGACACCAACAGATGGAAGAAACTCATTAGAGTCTGTTGTTGGCTCTAAGCTTGTCTCCCTGGAGGAGGTGGTGGAGGACAGGATGCTAGCAAAACTGCTGTCCATCATGGCCAATTCCTCCCACCCCCTCCACAAAACTCTAGACAGGCTTAAGAGCAGCTTCAGCAACAGACTCATTCAACCCTGCTGCTGTAAAGAACGATACAGGAAAACGTTCCTACCTATGGCAGTGAGACTCTACAACTCATCCGTCCGTCAAGGCCTCAATAACAGAACTGGACTAATCTCAGGACTGCACAGTATTTAGTTATGTACAGTTACTTGTACATATTGTCTCCTACAACTGGACTGCTACGGCAACCAAATTTCCCCTAGGGGATGAATAAAGTAATCGATCCATCTATCTATTGATGAATGCTCATTTCATGCATCCCTCTCATTTTTCTTATTTGTACAGCATTCCATCTTATCACATCATTTACAACAGCTTTGGTTCTGAGACGTTTTAGAGCTGTCTGATATCTAATGGCCCTTTGGATGACCCTGCAGGATTCAGTGAAATTAGGATGCAGCTCTGATGATGTTCAGCATCTTCTTCATATTACAAGATATGCTCCCAGGTCACAGCCCCCTTGGGATAAGCTCTCCCTTGAAACTAGGAGCGCATTGGATCATCATTGATGCATTAATTAAGGTCTTTGCTCCAAACATCCAAGCTTGAATAACGCCAAATTTTCATAATTGAGAATTTTAATATCCCCTTTAGTACTGACAGGTGATGCATACATGTTCAGGTGTTCAGATTCCCACAGTATGGTGTTATCCTTTCATCTCCTCTGTTATTTGCTTTATCTGTTAAAACTTTTGCACACACTATGAGCTTGTGAGCCACCAGCCAGCCACCATTGATGATATTTGCCCATTTTGTCCCTGTGGCTTCAACAGACATTTTGATTTTCAACATGAGAAGTTTTTCTAATTTACTTTTTTAGATATTCTGCTTTTACAAAATGGGCTGGGAAGGGAATGAGAGGCTGACTGACAGAACCAGTACTTAAGTGTTTTATCGGAGAACTTCTGATGGAAATCTCCCTCACCAACAGTTTTTCTCCTGTAGTGGATGTCTTCATTTGGCCATTAATCAAATCATATCAGAGCAGTGTCTCAAAAGTTTGCTGAGGCTAAGTGCAACTCATCCATCAAATTTTCGCGAGGCTTCATATGTGAGGAGTGTAGACATTTTTCTTGTCTAATGTGTATATGATCTACATGCAAAATCAGGTTTTCTCTTTCTTCTATTATTATGTGAGGACCTCCAGAGAAAGCAGTGGATGAAACGCAGACGGACAGAAACGGTGAATGTTGCAACTAGAATAAAGATTAGGTGAGAACAGCACAAAAGAAAGGAAGGCAGGATAAAAAGGAGACAGATGATGAGGAGACTCAGTAAGTTGCAGATAACATCACTGTGTGATAGATTCTTCCAAAGACTAAGCTGGGCTGAGAAGGAATCAGTCAAGTCCTGAGTGACAGGCAAATAGAATGCTTATCGATGACGAGTAAAGGGAAATAGGACGTCTCCTGAATGGCTCCATGATAAAGCTGCTCATTTGTGTATGTGTTTCTTGAGTAGAACATAGCTCAGTAATCGATAACTCTTTTCTTCCTCTCTTTAAAACGCAGCGTTTCATTCTATTTCTTATCTGTAAGTAAGCCCTCGGAGATATTTGTCTGACCGTTATTGTTTGTCTGACTCTTAACTCTTAAAAAATGACCAGCAGTTCCTGACATGCTCATTTAAGTTTTTTTCCTCCTGTGGCACAGCACAAAGTCTTTGATTTTGTGTTAACATCCTGGAGTTAAGCCAAGCTACATCACATGACATTATTATGTTAATGCACTTTTTGTGCATGTGTGTGAGGACGAGCTGGCTGTACTTTATCATAATTCTTACCAATTTTAATGTCAGCAGCTGAATTTTTAGCCCTATTGACCTCAACCCCAAGATGCAGGCTATTTTTCTGCTGCCTGCCAACAAAGATCTGAAATGTCTCCATGGTTGTAGCTAGTAACAGTTTTTTTTATTATCCAGATATAGTGTTGGTGCTTCAACTGAAGCCAATATCTAACTGATTAGTGTCAAACAACAGAGGCTGAAATAGAAACCAAAGAACAATTGAATTAAACAAAATGTAGAAAAAGATGTGTTCTAAGGTTGCTTTGGATGGTGTGTCTCATATCTATTGGTTTGATGTGTCTTACTCTGCAGCTTTGAATTATTTAGCAGTAAAATATTCTGAAAGAGGATCCTGTGCCATTGAAAAAGGAGGTTGGTAGTGGGCCTATGACTTGACCGGTAGTACAGCCGGGAAAGGCGGGGAAATGTGTTCCCCAGTCAGGTTTATCACAAAAATCCCTCTATAGTCTGACATCAAGGCATGACACAAACATGACTTTTATTTAGAACCGCCAAGTGGTTTGATTAAAAAAGCATTCTAAACCATTTTTTAAAAATATGCTGACAGCCAAATAGTTAATTCAAGGCTTTAAGATAGCAAGCTACATTAAACCCAACAGGTGACACTCCATCCACACCTAGCCTTCCTTTTGGCTTCTTGCTGCACGTTGCCACAAAGGTAGCCTCAGATGCTCCAACAAGAAAAAATAAAAAAATGTGCAGTGACTTATTCAGGGTTAAGAGGGACATTAGTGAAGGGTGATTTTGATGTCCCATGACAGAAAGAAATTTCATAGTCCTTCACTTTGTTCCGTCATCTCTATCACTATCTCTGCTTCACATATTTATTCTTGTCCTTCTTATCTTTATTTCTGCATGAGAATCTATTTCATTTTTAAACAGGGTTAATTTAAAGTGCTTTCTCAGAGCTGTGAGGTAAATGTCTGCACAGGAAGGAACAGAAAGGACATGAACACAGTTTTACTGGCAGAAAAGAGGAGGGAAAAGTGCTTCCCTCAAATGACCAGAGATTGTGTGGACTTTTGGGTGCCCATAAGAACTGCACAAATGGGGAATATGAGATCATTGAAGTCTCACATAAAAAACAGGCATTGGTTCAGCCTAGTTAAAATTTACAGAACATTTAGCTGTAAAAGACAAGATTGATCATAGCTGCCTCTCTTTATCTTGCAGTGACATGACAAAAATGACAATATGATACCTTGTCTTTTAAATGTTCAAAGGTGTTATGGTCGTTTTATGTTTGTATTGTTGCAAACATGCTTTTATGAAGAGACTACATACATCCAGCAACATTTTTCTCTTTATTATTGGTAAACCAATAAATGATACCTTTAATGATCCAGTATGTTTTAGTGCTCCAGCAAGCATTTATGTGAAATCATGTGGGATGCAGTTTATCTCATTAAAGTTGTTGATTTTGCCAGATAAGTTGGTGCTGCTTGTTAATAAAAGTTAAACGTTTGCAGTCAGAAACTTGCTGCAAAAAAATATTACAAGGAAAAAGGAGAAAAAAAAACTCATGTTTCATCTTTCATCTGTAGAAATGATTGGAACCTGCATATGAAGCTATGGGTTAGGTCTTTATTCCTCTGTTGTTCATTTCCCCATGAGGTGTGTGCAGTCATAATGCCAAGATGTAAAGAGCAGCAAGACCAAGGGAATGATCTCAGAAAATCTGTCACAAATGTCGCACTATAGTATGTAGGATGACATTTTTATTTTTTTATTTTATTTTATTTTTTGGATGAAATTGATGAAGAATGGACAGAAAACGTAGTCTTATTTTTCTATTGTCCAGAAGATTACATCTCTGTTTTTAACCAAAATTACTCCATGCCAGTTCGAGGCAGTGTCACAACCTGTTTCATGTTAGTATAAACACTCAAAGCCGGAGCCAATTTTCAGTGTAAGGAAGCATAAACAAAGCCATGTCATAGTTTTTAACCTCTTTTTTATACATGTCTCAACCTTCCGTGTCTTACAGTTTCTTCTCAAAGATCTCATTGTTTGTCTACCTTTTTCTATGCGCAATCCACTCTAATTTATACAGTTGCTACTTATGAATGCTCCTTTCAGCATTTACAAATGCTCAGTGGTATTTCTGAAATGAGCAGTAAAGTCTGCCTAAAATTGGAACTTCTGTGTCATTCTCAGTCAAGGGAGGGAATTTGAAAACATCCTCTTCCGAGTCCCATATCACCCCCAAAGTAATCCAGCTGAACGATTCAACCGTGCGCTGCTGCAGATGTTGCGTACACTAACGGATAGAGAGAAGGAGGCATGGAAAGAACATCTTCCACACATATGCTTATAACTCTACCCCACACGAGTCCACTGGTCATTCACCACACTTCCTGCTGTATAGGCGACATCGCCGTGTCACGGTGGATTTTCTGTTCAGGTTGGCAGAGGTTCTGAGTTCTGACTCAGAGAGACACACAAGGGAAAAGTAGCAGAAAAGGATGACAGAAGCAAATCGTGTTCCTAATAGTAACAGTTTGTCATGTAGTGCTAAGGGCAAGTCTCATTATGACCAGGGAGTGAGGGGAACAGTCTTAAAGCCAGGAGACAGAGTTCTGGTCAGGAATATGGGTGAGCTTTGTGGGCCAGGTAAACTGCATTCTTACTCAGAGAATAGGATATATGTGGTCTGGGAGCAACTGTCAGATAACCCAGTGTATGTTTTCTACACAGAGAGTGATGACAAGGGGAGAACGAGAACCCTACACAGGAACCTGATCCTTCTGGTTAATGGTCTGCCTGTAGAATTCCCACCAGAGCCCTGTAGACCAGCAGCTTTGTCAACACTGAAATAGAGGAAAATTCTAAGACGAGGACAAGTAAAAGGAAAGATCGACTTGGGATCACTGAGAACTCGGATTCTGATGATGAATCGGAGGGAGGATACTGTTTGAGGATGCCAACAAATCGGGTCGGACCAAGAGTTGCTGTCCCCTTGGGACTTGTTGATAATCAGAGGGAGAAAACACAGATTGGGGAAACGCTGTGTCCCCCTGGAGGAACATCTCCTAAGACAGGAAGGAAATATGTTGGAGCACAGGACCATTTCTCATCAGAAATACCTGTAAACGGGATCCAGCACAGGAGTGGAAGCCCCCCCCCCCCCATGCAGACATGTTTTGTGGAATGTGATGTTTAATAAATGGCATGTGCTATGGGACAGAAACGAACTGCATCATCCTCACTTCTCCCTTTTCACCTGATGAAAAACAGGGAGCAATTTTGTCAATGTGGACATCACATTTGAGACCTGTAACACTTGAATGATATTTGAAAATTCACTTGGAAACGGTGTATTCAAATGCGAGATTGAAATAGGCTTTGCCTCCAAATCAGAACTGGAACAATAATAATGGATCATTATGCTTAAGCATCCTTGCAAATTCAGTAAGCATTGACGTTGGAAAAAGTAATGGACGTATATGAGATGGACACTCTTCCATGTCATCGGTTTCGTACTTGTCAGACACTTTTCCAAAAAGGATAAAATATTTGCTTGGTCAATATGTAAATGTAATCCACTTCCAAGGGATATATTTAATTTTTCATGATGTGACAGTATGCCTTGTATGCATTAATGTAGAGGGGCATGTCTTGTATACAAAGTAGCACTTGATGTGACTAGAAGTACAATAGAAATTGATTTATCACGCTGTACAAATACACAGCATAGATAAATGATAAAGAGGATTCATAGCGCATATTTTCCAGAGGGAGTTCACTTCTCTTCTGTCACAGACATATTAATCATCTCAGGAGGAAGAATGACAGCATGATGGTTTCATGAATTAATAAAACACTTGCTACGGAACAAAGCCTTCCGGTTAATCCAAATAAGGTCATAACTCAGCTGCATTTGTTTGCAAGAAGTTGTGCATGTGCTACATGCCAACCACATGCACACACATTTACAAAAAGATGCCATGCTTACTCTATTGCATTATAATTTCATTGAGTAGATGGCTTAGCGTTAATACTTATTATTCAGAAACAGCGGGGAGGTGTCGAGCTCAGCTGGTTGCCCATTTTTTAATAAACAGCACACTGCTGAGCAAAGTCATATCATAGTGACTGTTTGTGCGTGTCTGCCAGAGCCTGAAAGGAAAGCACTAGGAACAAGAACAAAAGGAGTCATGTTTTCGATATGTAAAGTGAAGGGGACAAATTGCAGAAGTATATTAATGCAATAGTAGATCCAAAGTATAAGAAGATTTTCAATCTTGAATCAGAAACACTGACATTTGCGTGCCAACATGCTGTAACATGCTACTGAAAACAAACAGCATGAGAAAATGATGAAACCTTTCATTTGCTGTTATTCCCACAAACGGAATTTCTGAAAACTGATAAAAAACTAATGTATCCATGATATTTCTGTATATTTTGTTCTTCCTTTTTCCACCTCTTGATTGTGAGCTAATTTCTTATAAAATCTGTTGAGTATTTGGATATACTTTACTCAAACAATCAGTATCTATATGACCATTATTTGTCAAGCACATACACATAATACAAGAAAAAACATGTTTAAGCTGGTTAGATAAAAGGCAGACTAATAAAACTACAAACTAGATATGCAAATTATCGAGTAATTCTTTAATCAATGTTTCATCTTGTTGATCGATGATCGATAAAGTGGTAAGGGTCACATGGACTAGCAGGGAATTACGGGGTCAAAAAGCAATTAGTTGCAAGTAATTTATTTTAATAGAGTAATTTATCAATGATCGATTAATTGTTCGCATCCCTGATATAAACACATAGTTCAGATAGAATCATATTAAACTGATGCTGGACAAACATGACAGATAGTAGAGTTTAGGGTCAAATCATCACACTCCAAACCCAAATTTCCTGGAGCAAGTATTCAAATAGTAGCTTGATATTTTGAAAATTGAAGATTTAAAAAGGAACATCCAAACCTTTTTTTTTTTCCCAACGGTGAGGGTGGCACGTGGAAACAGATGGACATAAGTTTCTTTGTATCCTATATATCAGCTGAGACCTTGAGAGGAATAAAGCTTCAGCTTTAATGCAAAAATGCAGTTGGTAAATATGTTGAAAATCTGGCACTACACGTAAAAGTTACATCTCACACCACTTTGAAAATGTGACCCGGTTTGCAGAAAAACAATTTCCAATCATCCAAGCATATTTTCACCCAAGTCTGATGAGGAAAAAAAACAAAGTAATTTATTCAGAGGTTCTATTAAGCAGATAAAGAAAACCATGTTTCTGAGCAACAGCTCTGTAAGAAAATTACTCATTTGCTTTCAAATATCTCCAGGGATGCCTTGTACATAGGGTCATAATGTTAAGAGATGTTGTAATTTTCCCAATTAGTAAACCTATGTGTATCTATCAAGCAGAATATTAGTAGTGCATAGTACAAACAAAACAGATGTAATACACCATTCCATAGTACTGCTCTCAAGCTAATTTCTTATAGCATTTTTTAAAATCATTCTTCAGGATTTTGAAAAGGAGTTTGGTAGATAACAGTTACTTGTCATAAAGATTATTTGAATGAGATTATTTATTCAGCTGCACAGTACAATGATTTTTACTTGGAATCGAATGAAAAATGAATTTGACAAAGTCAAGTTACAGAGTTTTAACAATCTCACAAAAAGATTTTGTGGATCAGGTGTCAGTGTGAATTGGTTTACTCATTGACGGCAAACCTAATTTCATAGGCTCTGCTCCATATGTCAGTGACTGTCCTCTATTGGAAGAAAGAGAGCAAATGAACACACCACAAAATATTTAACAGCGGAATAACAGTGGCCGAACGACATGACAGCAGATGGTCCGGATCTAGAGCGTTCTTATTTGTAACCTTTAAAATGATTCCATGCCAACTCCATGGCAACAGCACAAATGCTAGGGTCTTATTTCCTCGCTCATAAGCCAGGGGTCTCTTCTAAGAGACAGCAGCTTTTAGTAAGCTAAGAGATGATGTGACGTGCAAATCCCTCCCGGCCAGCAACATCTGCCTTATACTGACCCATGTCCCCATGCACTGGCAGAAGGCCCTGCCATAACATCTGTTTAAAGGTGACCCTGACCCCTGTGTTGTACCTTGGTGAAAAGTTGTCCCTTCCATTCGACATAGATCATTACCTCAGGACAAACTAGTGGGAGCGGCGCATCTGAGTGGAAATGCTTGAGAAATTTGCGCTCCGTGAAAAACACCTGCTTCGGTCTGACCTTTTCCCAACCTCTGATAAAGTTACAACTTTATCGGGCCTTTTTTCATTCTTACAGCTGGATGGTGTCTGCCTGTCATGTCTCCATGTGACCTTATCGTCATGGTACAGATTTCTGGAGCTGTTCACTGAATTCAAAACGGATGTGGTGTCGGTTAAACTTCCTCACAGAAAATACTTAAGAAGGTGCGTTGAATGCTGAGGGAAATGTTTTTTGGATAATGTTTTATGGACACAAAAACAAACCTATATGATGTTGTATTGATAAATAGATTTTTAGAAAAAGAACATTTCCATTTGAATTGAAAACATGAAATTAGAATGCAAGGCAGCATGTATTAAAGAAATATGTTTTGTTGCAAAATTAAGGATGACTTTTAGAACACACATAATGTAAACATTCTTAAAAGGCCTGAATATGGAATAAACTTTCTAGGACATTAAGATATTTTTTGATATGCCCCTAATTGAGTAAGAGTGGATTCACTCAGCCAACAAGACAGAGCCACGCTTCTGGTGGGGTACATTAAAAGAAATATGCTAGCAAATGTTGGTGACTGCTCCCAGCACACCCATCGCTACACTGATTTGATCGAATAGCAGCCCCCCCACCCACAGCCAAAGCTAACAGATGCATGCAGTTGTCACTGGCATGAGCCACGATTTTCTGACATCCAGCAATAACTCGCCAGCCATTTCCATTACTGCAGGCGCGTCCAACTCCAATCCTCAAGGGCTGCCGTCCTGCAGTTTTAGAAGTGTCCCTGCTTCAACACACCAGATTCTGATTAAGTGGATCAGTTCTAAGGCTCTGCGCAAGCCTGATAATGTCACGCTGACGTGAACCAGGTGTGTTGAAGCAGGGAAGCTTCTAAAACCTGCAGGGCAGTGGCCCTCGAGGACCGACTTTGGATGCCCCTGCATTACTGATACTAACGAAAATTAACACAAATATACAGCAAAGTCGTGTTAAGTGTGATTTACTGCAAGCTGAGCAGAGGGCTATCATCTTTTTCCAAAGAGCAAAAAAATGCGGAGTGACTCATGAGGAATAAGGGTGTTCTTGCGTAAAAGATGAATGTATTGCCTGGACCTGCAAAGTCAAGCCAGAGTGGCAGCTCTTCCAACCAGCACGCCTGATAAGAACTAACTGGGAGCAAATGTACCTTCATTTAACAGAGGACTTTAGAAAAATCTTTATATTTAATCTCAGTTAAAGTGGTTTTTAGCTTGTGGTTTCATCACAGCTTTAAAGGCATCCTCTCCACTCCACTGTGATTATGTTGTAAGAAGCAATCTTATATTTTGCTAAATACTTCAGGTAGGCGTCAGGGCCAAGCCACCTCATGGCTAATATATTACAATATGTGTGCATGCTGTCCTCTGGCTTTCAGCTGGATTCACATACATTTTCAAAAAAATGAGATGGAGATGGCCTTGATTCAAAGATAAGGGTTACAAACGCTAGTCCACAGACCCAAAATTCTTACTTCTGTCAAAGAAATGTAAGCGGTACTTTTGGCCGTGCCCCCGAAGCAATTGCATAACTCAAGATGTCACAGTTGATGCTTAATGGTGTGTGTTTTTTATGTTTTTATTGGCACCGTTCATGTGTTTGTACGTAAACATAAATGAAAAGAATGCACAGTTCTGAGCAGCTATACTAACACGACCGCAATTTAATGAAGAGAAAACGCCAGCCACAAAGCCCCCATGCCTATGACCAGACACCCACCCACCCACACACACATACACACACATGTTATAACTACTGTGCTTTCTCATCATTTGGAGCTGGCCCCTAAAACTCACAGTCTAGAATGGACAGACCCAAAGGCTTTTATATCCTCTATTAGTTGTGCAGCAGATATAAATTAGAAGCGTCGCTGCAACCACGGTAGCATGCTGCCAAAGGCGGACTTATGCTTTGCAATCCTCCATAAAGCTCACATTCCGCTATGATAGACTACCACACTGATGTCTCACATAAAATGAGCTGCTTTGGACAGCCTTGCAGTGATGTTTTGGCTCTGTGCCGTTATTACTTTAGTTTTGAAACGGCACAGCTGTGTTTCATGTCCAGACTGACAGCTTTAATGGATATGTTCTTTTACAAAGAATAAGCTGTAGAAAAACTTCTTCCCCAGTTTGTCAACTTTGCACAGCCCCGTAGTTAATATTTTTTTCTATGTTACAAAGAAATCCTTATCTTGTTAGAAATCCCAACAGTTTCAATACACTTTTTACCGTAGCTGGTGCCAATTTGTTTGAGATCATGGAAGGAACCATGTTGAACACAGATGAATGCTAAATGTCAAACTACACAAAGACAAGTGGGGTAACATTTGAATGACACATGCTGACTTTTAGATATAAATACTAAAAGTTGTGAAAAAGTTTTGAACTTGTTTTGATTAAGGTTTAAAATTCTCTGTCCCATGTTGTGGCGATTGTGAGAAAACGTTTAATCAGAGGGAATAACTAACTGCAAATCAGCCAATGTAAATTGGGTTCAGGGTCTAGATTTAAGGACATCTAAATTTGGATGATCATGTTCAACATACCAGGAGGGGAAAGTATAACCCTAGTAGTACAAAGTGATGACATTGTCATTGTGCCATGATGTAAATTGAATTGTATCTTGTATCTGCATCATACATGCCATCAGGAAGGATTTGGCCTTCTTATCATTTCCAGGCAAGATTAAATCGGTTTTTAATTTAATGTGTAACTAATAATGGCTGTAAAAATGTTAAAAATCTGTTTTCACATTAGATCAAACTATTTGATACAGTCAATCTATAGAATAAATTCAGAAAAATCACTGTATATATATTTCTTCAGGTTGCATTGTGCTATGATCTGTTCATAATGTTCCCATATTCTTACCAAACCGCACATCTGGTGCAGATGTTTTAATGGATATATGTGCTTTATCCACATAATGATATTAAAGCAACATTCAATGGAGGTTATTGTGGCAGATATTCCAAAGTTATGTAATCATTCTGTGTAGCACTGTGTTGCCCAAATTTAAAAAGTTCGAACACATTTGTCAGCATTTTTTATTGTGTCTGACACAGACTTTATTGTCCATATGGTCTGACAAGTATCAAAAATCTCCAAATGATGATAAATGATTTTTCATTTCTTCATTTTTCTGAAGCTGTAAACACCTGAACGACACTGATTTGTATTGACATGAAAGCTCCCTGACATGGGGCAACAGTATGTGCTAAACTTTTTGACAGGGGCATTACCCTCCTGAGCTCCACAAGACTTTGGCTTGAACTCCACAAAATCTAAAAACGAAAGTCTCGTCTGAGGACATCAGCAGCTTATGTGGTGAAAGTTCCTGAAGCTTTGCAGACATCAAAGTCTCTTTCTCTCCGATGGCATCTTGAAGCACAAACAACTCCCAGTGTGTGTGCATCTGGGTCAAATGTGCCCACACATGGTCAGCACATTTACCACACATCAAAGCTTACTAGCGTAAGTTCTGCTATCCTCCGACATTAACCCACCTGAAGGGAAATGAAGATCTATCTAAACAAGATAATATCGGGGATGGTGGAGAGAAACAGCGCAAAGAGGGAAATAAATATGGACTGCTTTGAATGCGTGCGCCACAGATGAGAGGCGCTTGAGAGAAAGACAACCCTTGATGGAGGCAAAGACAGTGAAGTGGCTCTGACTTAAAAGGACTGAAAGAAGGGCATGTATATCCTCATTGCAAAGAAAAGGTGTGTGTTTTGATGAAACGGAATGGCGGATGACTCGCTCTCCTGACAGTGCTGCACAGGTGTGAGGCGCCGCGGAAAGCTCAGACAGTGTCATTTGTGTGCACAGGGCTGCATTCTTCTAGGACACCTGTGCAGCAGCCTTCAAAAGCAGAAACCAGCTGTGTCCATAATTCTGCACATACAAATTTCTGCAGCCAATCATTTATATCCTCATGTGGATTTCCTGGTTTGTTTGTACACTTTTGATTCCATATGATAGTGATAATAAAGACAATCCATTGTTATTATCATCCATTTCAGTTTTGTGTCCAAATGGCCCAAATGAACATTTAAATCTTAATCTTTGCTGGGGTAGTTGGGCTATTCTTCATTCTGTAACAGGCTTGTCCCGACAGTCCTAAATGAGTACATTAATCAGTGTTACCCTCTATTTCCCAAACAGATTTATTCCCCACTCATTTTACTGGTGGCAAAAACGCAGCAGATTGTAGCTGCGCGGCATACTGATGATTGTTTGTTTTATAATAATTTTTAAGGTGATCGAAGGCCTCTGAACGCTTTTTTTGGTTGCTCAGAGCCTTTTTGTGTTGCTGTAAGATTTGTAGCACATGATCAATTCTTTTACGTGGAAAGCACACAAAGCGATGGCTGAGGGGTCTTCTGTAAAGTCTATTTGCCCTTGTTTCACTGGGAAATATTGATAGATCAATATGTCTCACCAGTGGTAAGTTTAGAGACAGTAAGAAAGTTTTTTCAAAGAAATTCTCAGTTGCAGCTTTATTGCTTCAGGTTTTTGAAAACCAGTTTTGTAAACCAAAATATACAAATTTGAGTGCGGTATTTAATTATAAATGTTGAAGTAAGTATATGTGTCTGTGAAAGTGGATGTTTTGTTACATAATTTAAATTCATTGAAAAGTTTTGTGGAATGATGACATACTGTGGGGGTTTTGTGACAGCTCAGTATACTTTGATGCAGGGTTCTCCTTCATTGTGAGTTTTTTTTTTAAATTCACCTCGTGTCCTCCATATATTCACTTCCATCTTATGAAGCTGGAACATTATAAAAAAAACATTGCATATTTAGGAAAGTTTGGACACAATTTTCCCCAGGTAATGCAAATCCCTTGGCAGATGTAAGCTGTTTGAAAATGAGATGGAAATAATTTATGCAAGCTAGCATTTTGCATGAAAAGCAATTCCGGTCCAGTCTTCCTCAAGCGGCCTTTGCTAGTTCACAAAACTACTCAAATTGATTGAGAAGTAATTGAGTTTTTCACTGACCTCTCACTTTCCATCAGCAGAGGAATCGCACCTGAGCAGCAAAGGTGCAGCCCTTTCCTGGCTGTATGTATTCCTGACAGATGAGGTGATTGCACCTGCTTTCTTCAGGGTAACATGACATCTTATTCCATTACCTAAATCCCCCCTCAGTCCTCTGACTTACTGAAGACGGTGGGTGGCTCTCCCTTCTGTCTTTCATGCTTGATTGCGTCCACACATCCCACATTCCCTCCTTTTTTTTTTTACATATTCCTTTTGCTCTCTTCATGGGATTAACTTATCTTTTCTTTTCATGCTTAACCTTTACTCTTTTTGTTTAGTTATTGTACACGTGAAAGTGAGAATTTAATGATATACATGGGATGAATGTATGGAAATTATTTTCAGTATTAATAAAATTACACATCAAAAACACAAAAGAACTTAAAACTAATTGGAAAAATCAAGAAAAAAACAACAGAAAATCAACATCTCTTTGAATCAATGTTACTGAATGGACCTTTGAACTTGCTTTACTATGACCTCTTTAGATCGTCATAGTCAGAGCTCTGAATGAGGCCGTGAGTGCTTCAGCTGTCCTGGTGTCTGGGTTTTGTGCCGTTTGGCTTCTCTAATGGTTAATTTGAATTCCATGCGTTGCTGTGTTAGGATTTATCGAGTTTATCTGGGGTTTTCTGTTTCGTTTGCTCTTTTTCCATGTCTAACGACTTTTCTTTGTTTTCATCTCTTTCTGCCGCTTCGCTTTAAGTTTCCTAATTACCGTATCTGCCCTTTGTTTTCCTCTTACTGTTTCCACATACATTTTCCAGGTTTTGTTTGTTGTTTCCTGGTTTGTGTTTGGGCTAGCTGTGTGCTCAACATATATTCAGTTTATCATGTTATGTTTGGCTTTCATGTATTTTTTCATTTTTCACAACAGCACAGTTTTCCCATTTTCCTGGTGCTTTTTTCTTTCTCTTTAATAAAGTCAGTTATTTTCCCCTTGTTTGCTTGCTTCATGAGCTTCCTTTCCTTTTGTGTTTAACCAACGTTTCTAAAATGCAGAACCCATGTTGACCCAGCAGGTCAACATAACTCTTCCTGACCTCTTCAGCTATGAAGCAGCCAAGACCACATATTGACCATCATTTTCCATACTTTCAGCCGTGGAGTCTTTGACTAGAGTTTGCAGAGGTCAGGTCTGGCAGATAACCATTGGTCAATGTAACATTCCCATTGCCAACTTAACTTTTCAGGTTAGTCTGAAATATTTATGTTTATTGTTGCTGCTAACTTGAGTTGCTCTTTTTAGTTTTCTCATGCCTTGGTGATTGTTTACCGCTATTTCCATGACATTTGGGGTATATTTGCACTCTGCAAATAAAGGTAAATTGTCTCCATGGGGATTAAATGCAGAAACAGCCTGATCGTCATAGACTCTTCTGAGACTTTAGTGGAATACAATAAGTCCAGTGCATACAATTTGGTAAAGTAATGATGGTATTGGATTTTTATGTGTATGTATTGGGTTACTCCTTAACAAAATGTTATATTGTTCTGCTCTGGCTTTATTACCCTTGGTAAATAAACTATAGTGGAAAATATTGCGAAAACATAATACGCCTGCTGTTTTGCGGTGATGATATGATAATGTGCTGTTTATTGACTGTTTATTACAGAAGAGAACGCATAGTGAAACTGTAAAAAGCTACTGGTCTATTTGCTGCCAGTGTTTTATAAATTCTTTACATCAAATTTCTGCTAGCTTAGCTCTTTATTTTAATTTTGTGACCAATCATATCTCCTAACTAAGTTAGAAGATCTTACAGAAGACATCTTGGACAATGCTGAGTATTACATCATGAACTGTTATTGTTAATGTATCATGTGTTTCTGTGAGCAGGCATGCAACGGCACTGGAACAGATTCGAACAGCACCAATTTTTCATCAGTGCATAAACAGAACTTATTGTCCAAATCAGAAAAACTTTAATAATATTTCTAGTACTTCCATGGGGGAAACCATGAGCTAAAAATAGAATCAGGCTTATGCAACTGTTTTGGCAACTATTTATTCAACAATTTTCATTTAATACATACAAACCTCTAAATTGAATAATAAATCCCTCTCACAATGAGAAACACCTCCATTTTGGGTTCTTAAACAAATCAAGCTTTCTATGTACAGCTTGACATTAAACACCGTATTTAATCAGGGTACATCAGGTCTGAACTAACATATGTCAAGTTTTAATCCTGGTCTTTACTGTAAAAATGTTGTATTTATGGAGTTATAGTGCCTTGAATCACCTTCAGTCTGAAAACTGATACACATAAGATGTATGTTACTGCACAAAAACAACACAACAAACAAACGCTTTGAAATGCTTTCATTCCATACGATGAAGTTATCTCTGCTTAAACAAACCTTTAGGATGAATATTTGCAGCATATTTCTACATCTCAGCATTCAAAGTCAGTACTCGTGATAGAAGAGTGTTTCGTCTGTCTAAAGGTCCAATGACAGCGAGATGACAAAGTTACTGAAGAATCACTGAATTGTTTTTATTAACATGGTGGTGATCTTAAACTCAACAAATACATGGTGTCAGCATACAGGGACTAGAGTGATAAGTGCCCACAGGCCCCAGTTTAAGGACAGGAAACAGACAAAAGAAAGATTATATGAAATATCTTCCTGAGATGCGAAAAGAAAAGAAACAGATATGAAAAAGAAAAAAAATCACTACATGCCATTGTGTCTGTTGTTGCTATCATTGTGATCATATATAAATTGGGCTGATTGATGCTAGTGCCAATATTGCAGAGGAACAAACAGTTTTACTAAAGCCAAACTGTACAATGAAGATGTATGTGGGACCAGAAGGATAGAGGAGGGACACAAACAGGCCACGTTGTGTTATCATCCCAGCTGTGGATATGTATACATATATGATAAAATAATTCATTGAAATAAAAGAGTAAACTAATATAATCAAAGAAGGAGAAAACAGATGATGAACCACAGCAACCATAACTCTTAGATCCATTCTCTATAATCAGGGTTTGCTTAGTTGAAAAGGCCCTTAAATTTCCTCTTTGATCCAGAACTAGTGCGATGCAAAGAACAGCATGCACTTGGAGTGAGTTAAAAAAAAAACTGAATGAGGCAGTCTTAATAATCACTAATGATGCCAGCTTGTGTAATTCCTGTGAAAGAATCCAACAAGCCTGTGTAAATAAATTAAGAGATAAACAATTCAGAAATAACTTCTGATTTCCATTTTTGGATTGGATGTTCTATAGATATGATTTCATGTTATTGGGTCAAACATAAACATACATATTATCAGAATCACCAATTTAACAAAAACAATAATCAGAATATGTGTTTGTTTGTGTTGTCTGTATGAAACAATCATGATAAAACTCATCCAATTACATGATAAAAACAAACAGGTTTGATCACATGAAGCCTGTTTTATTTTTAAATCTGTTTTGGGTTAAGGGATAAAAAAACAACAACCTTTGTTTGAAAAGGAAAATGGTCTCTTTTTGTAATTGTGTTGAGCTGTACATGCATTTGCCAGTTTGAAAATTGTTCCCAAATTGTGTGCAATTTAATGGCAAAACAACTGCCAGTATTGCACTGCTTAATCTGCATAAATGCACAACCTCAATCCCACAATGAGTGGGAAAAAGTGTTTGTCTGGAGCCAGGAAATTAGAGACACACAATACCAGAAAATGGATTTATGCCAAATGAAAATGGCGCTGCAGGTATGTAAGGACTGTTACTGACTTGCTGCCAGGTTGAAATTAGAGGCCCATGGTATTGTGGAACCAAACCAGTATGTACAGGAAATGAAGTAGGCATCATTTTTAAAGCTTAGTTTCAACCGGCAACAAATAAGAATAACTACGATAAAAACAGAGCTCCACAAATTAATCTGTAAGATAAAATAGTGCACGGTGGTCTGAACAAAGTTTATTAAAATAACAAACTAAAAAAGATTTAGGTTTGGTCTAGTGATTATAAAAACACATTGCAAAACAAAATCAGCTCATTACTGCCATGTCAAAGCAAATATTTACAAATGGTTTTCAGAAAGAAAAAGAAAACATTTTAACAAATAATAGGAAACACATTAAATTGGTCAGAGTGCATAATTCAGTCAATAGCACTGTTTACCTTGTAATTCAACTTAGTGTTCATTTAACGTGTTATTCCCTCCTATGTGTCATTCTTCAGAATCTCAATTTGCCGTATTTCTCTAAAAAGCAACTGACATTGTGACTGACACCATTATACAGACAAATGAACTGAGAGAAAAGAAACGAGACTGTTACATGTATATACATAAACGTTATAGATACATTTTCTAAAGAGCTGTTCTAGAACATTGGTCTGGATCTACAGGTTTGTGGTGATTCTGAATTCAAACCCATACAAAGTGTTAAAAGTGAGGTGTGAAAAGTGTCGGGCAAAGACTGAGCTCCTATCGACCTAATGATTTCCAACCTGTGATTCTCTCCAGCACTGCTGCTTGAGTTATAACACAAAGGGAAAGACCTTGCTTCCTGACCCTATTTGCATAATGTTGTAAATTGGCCACCAAATTGGGGACAGCTGGGCCCACTTTTTTATTGCCCTTGGTAATAATTTGCTCCCTCTAAGGAATTTAGCACATATTCTTTAGGTGTTTATCACTCTTTCACAGGAGTGTAAGTCAGCCAAATTCTTGCAAACTGATGAAAGAGGAAAGATTGGGATATGTTATGGTTGTTTTAATCTGTCAGGACTTTCTTGCCACAAACATAAAGGTTAATGTCTCTCT
This sequence comes from Menidia beryllina, assembly GCA_013363375.1. Lineage (NCBI taxonomy): Eukaryota > Metazoa > Chordata > Actinopteri > Atheriniformes > Atherinopsidae > Menidia > Menidia beryllina. The sequence continues at coordinate 7,341,104 of JABUIW010000024.1, forward strand.
CTGAAGAATTCAGTGAGCAAAATGCATGTTCTATTGAATTGACAATATGCGGATAGCTACAGTTTTCTGTTTGGAAACGGAAAACTGTTTCCAAATGAAGGCATGCAACAAACACAAAAAAGCCACTGTAAACTGAATGCACCTTCATTGTATTTCACTCTCCAATAACTTCATTTCAAATTAATGTAATAATGAAAAAGAACCAAACAAAAGCATGCTAATGTGTATCAACAAAGTTTAGTCCTTACACATTGTGCATGCTTTGCACAAAAACGAAAACACACCGGTTTTAAAGCCTTCTAATTTATGTCATGAATCGTGAAGAAAGTAAATAGATAAGGTGGCTAATATACAGATTTGAAGCAATACAGGAGTTAAGAATTTAACAGTAATTTTCACAATCAACCACATTTTAGCAGACACAATATACAGCAGGGAGCTTTAACAATTTCAACCAAAAATATTAGAAACATAATTTCTATATAAAACATTATTTAACTTACATTTTCAAAAAGATGCACTGCAGCTTTTTTTCCCTCCAGAACTGAATCAAAGACAGCTTTGTCATCTTTCTGTTCCCCATTTGAATGGAGGAACTGTTCCCGAGGCAATCTAATCGTTGGCAAAGGAACGCACTAACTTATTCAGACAATTTTTTGTGCTTCTCTATGTCTCCAGTTTTTAGTTTTCGAAATGCTGCCCTGCTGATCAAGCCTTTGAACCACTTTTTTTCTTTTCTGCTTTTTTAGTAACTTAGAGACGACATGAAATGGACGCGTGGTTCACTAAAAGTGACTGACCAAATGGAAAAAGGAAGTGTGAAAACTTGGTAACAGTAATTTAACCAAAATGTAAGAGTGAATTAAAAGGTTAAATTTATATTTGCAGTCAATACATAACTGCAAAACCAACGATCTACGTATTTGTACAAAGTAACAATAAAAGCCATCACTGCTGACAGCTGTCCGCACCTCCAACATGAAAAGAATCGATCAAAATGACTGAAAGAGGTGCAAGACAAATCAGCACTTGATTTCCTATACATACTGTAACTGTTTTTTGTTTTCTTAGTAATACCTAATGGTTTGATGTACATTACACTGGATCTTCAAGCCTCAACGTGATTTCAGAGTTACACAAACAAAAACTAAAATCTTAAAAGTCAAGCGTTTAAGTCGTTTCAGTACAATTTTTACAACTTTCTGACAGTGGAGACGTATTTTACTGTACACCTGAACCCTTTAGTTAAATTGCAAATTACTTTAAGCTGTCCAGATGATGCAAAAGGCGTTTTGCCCGCATAGAACTGGTATATGCAGACTAAAATACACAGGGACAGCAGATTTGGAGAATGGTTTAATATGCTTGCTCGAGTTGACTGGATGGAATTAATCTAGCGTCTTTTGTACATTTTTGGTGTGTACTCTCTGCTCTAAAACCACACTACCCTTACTACCCTTACCCTAAGAGTGAAATCATATTATACACATATCCAACAAACCTTGCTACAGTGTTACACAAAGCCTTCTTCTTATCTTACATGGGGTCAACTGTTAAATTACAGGTCTATTTGGAGGGGATGGGGTTGGGAGCGGCAGATCTTCTAAAAGTACCATATTCAGTGTGATAGACATGTATAAGGCGTAAACAGCACAGAGTCTCATTCAAATTAAAAAAGATGCAATGCATAATCAAAAGCTGTGAGCTAAGCAATGAAATGATCTACAAAGCATTTACACTGCTATTGACAGACGATACATGAAGGCATTGACAGAAGTTCAATGGCGTCTGTATTTTTAGGCACCGTGTTGATGTGAGATATGACGTGTCTTTGTGAGCACAGGAGTTATAATATGCATTTGCGTGTCTGCTTGGCGGGAAACAGCAGAAAAGACGAACAAGGAGTCACGTAAGAAGCAATCAATGGTACATATACAGATTTCCAGGAATTCACGTCAAAAGACGGCAAAATCATGAGAAGGGGGACAATTTCTGGCAGCTGCCTGTGACAACTAGAAATGAAGCAATCAAGAACTGAAGAAGAAAGGTGTAACTGATGGGAAAAATGGGTTGAAAAAAGATCAAAACATTGTAAAACGTGTGGGGAGATGCCTGTGAGCTCCCTGACGACTCGACGCAGGCAGTGGCCAGAGGTGAAGAAGAAAAGTGTGAGACCCAAAGAGAGTACGAGATACAGAGACTGAACGGCAGAAAGGAGATGGAGAGAGCTTCGCAGCTCCCTCTGCAGTCTAAATGAAGTACTCTTTCTTTTCTTCTGCGTGTGCGTGGTTGCCCTCGGCGTTGATGATGGCTGTGTCGGCGTCGGGTGCGTCGTCGGCTCCTTTGGCTTCGTTCGTCAAATACGTTCCTGCGGAACAAAAAACAAACCCATTTCAAAGAAACAAATACTGAGCTGCCCAGCATGGCGTTGGCTGCCAGAGGCAAAAGACACATCTAAAGACGACATCAGTGATACTTCATTATTCATAAACAGTATGATGAGACGCTAGGGTAGTGTGCTATGTCTAAAAACGGCTGTAATAGTGTGACACTCGTTCAATACAGCAGACGAGGACAAGTTTTGTAGTTATATTGTTGTATTGTGTTGACACTATCTTCTGCAGAAGATTAGCATGTGCTGTTCAAGCCAGATGTGCCACACATGCCATTTTACATGGTTAATTAGCCAACACGGAAGTTAAATCAATTTAAATTTGTTTGAATAAAAAAACACATCTTTACATTTCAGGATCATTCACATTCCAACATTAACTAAGCAAACATGTATTTTACTTTTGACTTGAAGGCAAATACATTAAAATTCTTGACATGAATGAGGGAACGAGTGCCTGTCAAGAGTAAAAAGTGCTTTCCCTCTCTAAATGTGTATGATTTCTCCTGTCTTTGACGATACCACATTAATGGTAATTGTGAAAGACTTCACTGTAACAGGGCATGGACCACTGCTTCACTGAGCTTTGTCCTGTAACATTTGGGTTTTACCTTTATGCCTGGCCAGGTATCTTCCCAGAACAATGATTAAACACAAGGTGACAAAGACCACAACGGCGACCACTCCTCCGATCAGGGCATGGTCAGTGCCATGCTGCCCCAGAGCATTTGGATCTACAGACGGACAAAAATAACCAGACACAAAAGATCAAAATGTCACTTATAAAGGATAGGAAATTAGGACGAACAAGCCAAAATATAATGACAAAAAAAAAGGAATTAGAGAAGATTATTTCCAGTTCGGTTCTTCTTTAACCTTGTTAAGACTACTGTTCTTCTTTTCCTCTTTCATAACATACATTGAGGACAGAGCAGCTCTGAATGCTCTGAGAATGACAACACAAAAAAGACTAGAATAGGGAAGGACAGAGACACCAGGAGACTCACATTGGCCATACAAAATGAAGGAAAATGAGAATTCAAGAGGGATTTAGAAAAAGAGGTGAATAATTCATGGCCAGACTGACAAGTGCTGGAGGGGTCCCTGACATGCAAACCAGGGCAGAGGAAGAGCTGTACACAGTAAATAAATCATCAGATGGAAAATATGAAAAGAAAAAGATCAATCTATTTCTGCTACTTTGAGAGGAGGAATTATTGTTGAGAAATGTCAGACAGTTGCTACAGGTCCCTGGCTGGTTGAAAAGCAGCACAGATGATAGAAGTGTCATAAAAGAGTGAGGAATCTGCCTGTTCATGGCTCATGCAAAACCCTGCAAAAGGCTTCCCCCCTTGCTTATTTCCATTATTCACACTGACTTCTTTTCTCAGAGTCTGACTTTTCAAGGTAAGAGCAAGGACAGGACACTCACGGTGTAAGGACCCACTGTGTGCAAATCTACAAAAAGTCCACAGTGACAGCACTGAAGAGATGGCAACGGAAAAGCCTGTATTATTCATACCGGTCCATGACACCTGAGAAATTACGGAAGCGCTATCTCATTATAATCTTTCAAGTGTCACGACATGTCATACACAACCCTGCCACTTTGTGTGTATATTTGTGAGTGTCTGTGGGCTAATGATAGCTAAAGCATGGTACTGTCAAAGTGTCAGGGGCAGGGAAAGCGCCGATAGAAGGATGGCTTACACATCCATACAGCACACGCCATATTTTGGCTCTACTTCTCTTCAGTACTCTTCTATCTGTGTCTGCCCATGTGGCCATATTGAACAGCTGGCTTGCTCTCGCTCCATAAGCCTCCACGGCCTGAGTGACCAGGCCGTCGCACTTCACTGCTTCTCAGTGGACAAACACATGGTCGCACCGACACGCACACTCATAGACACAGACGTGAGTAATGTGGTTTCACTGTACTGCAGTTCTGCTTGGTCGGTGGAGCAGAGAGTAGAGGAATGTTCCCCTGGCAGGGCCCAGCAGGGCGAGGACTGGGGCGTTTAGTTACATACGGCTGTGTCTTCTCTCCTCTATCTGTCAGGAATGTGTGCGTGCTTCTGTGTGTTTTCCTTAACCATCAAACGTACTTGCAGTTTGATTGCTGTTCTTCTGCTGGCTGTTTGATATGTAAGACTTTGAACTTCGAGTCAAAAGCTGTTTACTTTCTCTAGGATGTGTGGCCTGATTCTTTGGTAGATCATACAATATACAATGTTGATATGAAGTCATGGCAAAATATGCAACTTCAAAAAGTCAAGGGTAATCCATTTGGTCCTCACTGTGTGTTTAATTTATTCCAAACACTGACACATTTTCCACAGAAGTGATTGTGCCTCTTGCAGCTGCCTCCTCATACACTCCAAAACTGTTACAAAATTTTATTATTAACTGATTTTTTAGGTGATTACTTGGAAAGCACTTTTGAATGTGCAATTAAGTGTGCAAAAAACACCGTGGCTCCTCGGAAAAGTGTGAAAAATTCTTTCACGTGATGCTACTTTGTGCTACTGTGGCTGGAAACCAATATATATGTACGCTATAAAAACGATTATTAAACTGATTCTGGAGAAGATCCTTCCAGAAACGAAAGGCAGAGATTATAAAGGAAATTGACTGCTGTCACTAACATTTCAATCCACAAAAATATAACAAATAGCAATTAGTACAATTGTATGAAATCAATCAATTGATTGTGAGGACATTTCAAGTCATTGTATGGCATTTTCTTTTCCCCTTCCATAAAATATGGATAAATATTTCCTGTGCTAATAGATACACTGTAATCTGACCACATCCTCTGATGCTGACGTGATGGTTGTCTGAGGCAGTGTTTGTGGTGTCAAATCTCAGCAGCTTAATGGTCATAGCCAAGGGATGGACCTCACAGATGTTACCAGACTTTAATTTTGATAATTACAGAAAATTATTTGGCTGAATAGAAAAAAAGATATATTGTGATTTTGTTGATTAAAATAAGAGGCCAAATCTACCTCTAGTCACACTTAATCTACAACAGCTATGACTACACCAGTTGTAGTGCTTAAACATAACTAAAACAGCTATTTAAGCTTCTTTTCATTTTCATGCTTTTAATATAATTTCTTTCTTTCCTTATTTGACTTTCAAAAATTTACTAAAATACTCAGATCCACCGAAACTCCACCTTTATGGTTATTTTAGTGTTAAAAGAAGTATGTTTGAGGTAGAAGTTTCAAAAGATATTCCAAAGCTTAAGACATAAAACCTGAGAATAACCAGGCAAATAATGAACTATAATGCTACACCCTTTTAAGTCAACTTTCAAGCCAAACAGTGAAGTATTTCTATGGCAGTGGTATCAGATGTTTGTTGGAGTATTTCATTAACTTGATAATTGAGAAGCAGTAAAAGCAGCCAAGCATGGTGGTTTGTTGGTTAGCACCATCGCCTCACCACATCAGGGTCACTGGTACGAATTCCTGAGGGCCCTTCTGTGTGCAGTTTGTAGTTAGTTGACCCTTTGCATGTGTGGGTTCTCTTCAGGTACTTTGACTTCATCTCTCCACCCAAAGACATGCATGTTAGGTTAATTAGGGGGCTGTTAGTTTCCATGTGGGAATGTGATGGACTGGTGACCTGTCCAGGTTGTACCCCGCCTCTCAGTGATTGAGTGCTGGGGTAGGCTCCAGCCCCTCCCATAACTTTTCTAGAAATAGGCAGTGCACAAAATTGATGAAATAATAGCCTATAAGATCATACTTATTTTATTTTAAAATAGCCAATTATACAGCACTCACAGAAAGACTGAGATTCACTAAAATCCTAAAATGCCTATGTTTAATTGGGATAAAGATTAACAAGGAAAACAAACAGATGGATTTCGACTTAAGAAGACATTATGTTTTAATAGGGCCATATACATTCTTCTATGCATAATTTAATATTGAAGAATAGCTGAGCAAAGTCTTCCTTTTAATATTTACAACACCCTCCTTGTCGCCTGGCCCTGTGAGTTGGGCTTCTTTAATAAGTGATAAGAGGTTAAAAAGGGTGTTCTGCAAGCCATTGCTAGGTTGAACAGAACCAAAACTCTTTCACTCAAACAGCCCCACTAACTCCTCATCTTAACAGAGGTTGGCTTCATGTGGGCTAAGTGACATATGTAATAGTAATTATATGAATGTGTAATGGCCAGAGATGGGGGTGGGCTGAGATCTGATCTAAAAACATTTAATAAATGTTTTCATTTTACATTTACATTAAGTAACTGTAATCTCTATAGTAAAATAGCTATGTCTAATCGAACAAAGTAACCATTTCTGACCCAGTGCATAAAGAGGTACAACAAAGTAAGGGAGAGCCGGTAAGACAAGTCCCATAACAAATGGGATAATCTTAACATGAGGTCAGCTGTTCTGAGGACGAAGATTATGTAAATACATAATACCTTCGCTTAACCCTTTGCCCAGGGAAGAGACAAAGCACTGTATGATGTCTCTGAAACGATGTGAAAGCAGCACAGCATGTGATAACTACTGTGCTCCCTAGCCAATTGTTGATAACCACTTAGTTTACTTTACTTGACTACAAAGCATTTGAGAAGAAATGTATTAATGGAGGGTGTCTAGAGAACACTGCAATGTGTATGAATTAATTTAATACATTATCATTATCCATCCATCCATCCATTTTCTGACCCACTTATTCCCAAATGGGTCGCTCCAGGACGATCAAAGTTGGGAAACTAAGGGGAACTGATCTGTGGTTGTTGAGGGAAAATAAAGGTAACACATATTTCTAGGTGCTGGAATAAGGTAAAATATGCTCTTCATCACTAGTATTTCATGCTGATTTGAGACAAATATGTTGCAAAATCCCACAAAGCTGTTAAACAAAGGCCTTCAAGACCCTCAGGCTGATGCAATCTGGACACGGTCCTTTGTTCCAGTTCAATGTTACCAACAGTTTTTTCACATGACTGCTTGAGACAGAAAGGCTGATGACGGGACAGGTGTTGATGAGGCTGTGTAAGATCTATGACAAAGGTGCAGGATGACATTGTGAAGGTGCAACGGTAATGCCATTTATGATTGTGTAGAGAATTATCATGATCTCTTGTGCCTTACAATACATCATCCTGAAGACTGCTTTTCATCTACAATATTTCATATTAACAATCAAAAATGATATGACACTGCATACTTTAAGTGTTCATATAAGTATGCTATGCTAATGCTGTCACTATGGTTCTGCTTAACACACAGCACAAATCGGTCATTCTATCACTTTTCCTCTTGGCTTTGAATTTATTTACCGTAATAATAAAATTGAATCCCTACAGGCATCCTTTCTTCCCCAAGATCCTACTTTTTTCCATTTTTAATTTTAGATGTAGCTTAGATGAAGCATTAGGTTCACATTCTTAGATCAATAAAGCAGCAGCAAGTCTGGACATAAGCTCAGAGAGCTTCAGTGCCCTTGTGTCTGAAGTGTGGGTCAGATAATCTTAGAATATGTCTTAGAGCATATCATTATGCTTTAAGAGACCATATAAGTTTGCAAGAGCAAAGATCACATGTCTTGTTGAAAAAAAGAAAAATATAGCTGAAGTCTCGAGTTAATTCAAAGAAGATTGTCTACAAGGCCAACAGATTTCAGGAAAATTCAGTTGCAACGTTACTTTTTCGTAGAAAAAAAAAACATAGATAGATTTTCCTCTGGTTAACGTGAGAATCACTGTTCTCTGACACTTCTACAATTTACAGTATATTCAAAAGTGTAAAACAAGCTATCTAAAACCCAAAAATAACCTAATGTGTGATCTTGGACTGTGGAAGGAAGCCGAAATACCCAAGCAAAATGAAAAATGTAAAAAAAAAAAAAATCTAAATAAAATCTTCCATTCCTACAAAGACGTACTTCTTTACCTCCCAGAATCTGTATATTTATGTATTCAATTTTGAATATATGGGATCATGTCCTCCAAAACCCCATTTTCTCTCTATGTCTCTAGTAACACTAACACACCTTTGTTCTTTACCCACCTTTTTTCCCCGTGTAGTTCTCATTGATGAATATTTGATTAAAATTACATCAGGCATTTTTATTGTCTGCTGAAGCTTGAACATTTTTCATCCTTACACCATTCCTTAAAAGTGTCTTCTGTCTAAATGAGAATGCATGCAAGACTTCTAAAACGCATTTTTTTTAATGCAAACCCCAACATCAAATCTATTATAAGGGTCAGAAATAAAATAAGAATTAACATTCATAACATTTTGCAAAAATAGTACCATAAGTTACTGACAGCTGCTAACTGTAGACAAATTTTGAGAAATGTGTTCAGTAAACATCAGTCGACATAGAATGGTCTAAGACGAAAAAAAATGCTCATAGGGAATATGTAGATTGCAAAGACAGTTCACAGCAGAGAAACTAAAGAAACTCATTTTTTCCAACAAGATAGAAAACAAGCGTACTTAATGCAAAACAAGGTATGAGGAAAAAAAAAACCTTTGATAAAAAACATAGAACATCTTTACTGCAGAGGGATTCCACAATTACTTTTGTTCTTTCATGAAAGCAAGCTGTACTGTGTCTTTTTTCCACCCCAAAATAAAAACCCCGCTCGCCAAATCATTAAATGTGGACATAAAGAAACACCTGTTACTCTTTATTTCTGTAGTTAAAGTTACACACAAAAGAAAGAGGACACTTCAAGACAGGCAATCATCAACAAAAAAAAAAAACTATTAAAAATAACATAGACGTAATCCTTTATTTGCAAATGTTTTTCTTTCGAAGTTAATCTGAAAAGTCACAAATTCATATTTGATGCTGGTTCTACAGCCTGGATGAAAGTGTGCCTCAAGGCAGTAACAGAGAGCCGAGATACTTTTGTGTCCAACTTTGAAAACATCCACCCAAATACAAAAGAGAAGATGCTACCAAACCGTACGTGTCTGTGTGTGTCCTTGCACATTAATGCTTGCTGGGTCAGAGTGGATTAATTAGATTTCGAAAGCAAATTACCTCGTCTAATCATTCAATAAAGCCTATCTTGAATTTTCAACCACCTCCTTTTTTCATGACGGGAATAAAGAGAATTTGTGGTCAGCAGGGTAACTACATCAAATAATAAGCACAGCGAGAAAACAAATCATGTGAAATAATTAAGTTGCAAGAATCTATCATAGCAACTTGACAGTCTGCATAACACTCTCACTCTCAAAAAACAAAACAAATAACACTGCTGTAAAAGATGAGAGCTAAATAAGCAGAAAGATTCCATCATTGTTAGACTTGCAGTAACTTGAGTTAAATAATCTTAATTATATTACTGTTGGTTTTCAGATTTCTCCTGTCACATATGACAATGTAGCTGGACTCTATGAATGAATTAAGGGCCAAATAGAACTTTATGCTCATCTTGTGCTCTCGTGTGTTAATCCATAATATTTCAGTGTGTCTGTCCTCTGCAACTGAGATTTAATAAGACGATGGTTATCACATGTAATTCATAATACCAGCTGCTAATGAGTTCCCTAACTCTATTCAACGCTTGATTCCAAATTGTTTCTATAACTCTTCCCCAAAGAAAGTTAATTTGACAGGTCATGACTAAACTTACACAATGACAGGTGGAAGGACCTTTGTACTTTGCTATAATTCCTCAAGTACTCCTCAGTTTTGAGGGAGAAATGGAGCGAAGTGCTTCAGAACAGTCAAATATTTAACAATTTCACTATTAAAGGCAGCAACTAGACAGTTGCCCTCAATACTTGCCATCAAGAAAAATATGTCCTGAGCTCATCCCAGAGCCGTACCACTGCTCGCCATTTTAAAACAAGATCAATGTCAATGGAATAAAACCCCTCCAAGGAGAGAAAATTGTCCCTTTCCTTATTGAGTTTTCACCAAAGGTTGGTCGTCATTCTTAAGAACCTTAAAGGTGAATGTGGTTTTAAAAGCCATAACGTATTACCAGGTTGAGTGTAGTGACCAGTCTTTTTCGTGCAATAAAATTTTATTAGCAACAGAGGACAGTCTAAATAGATGTGAAAAGAATTTTATGAAACTGGTAATTTATCTAATTTATTTTGCATTATTTACAGCAGCACAATGTCAAATGATCTCAGAACTGGTTTAAATGGACTAAATTATCACAGATTTCACGTTCTTAACATCTTTGTTTGGATATCAATTTATTCTACATACTGGTGTGACATTACGCTTGTGAACTGTCTTATGTGACTTCTGTTCCACTCCTACAGATATAGCAATCTGAAAAACACTTGGATGAAATAAAAATCTACACCAATTCCAAATTTAGCTGTTCATGCACACTTTCCATTTCCCATCTTTCCATGTAGTCTATCCTGAATCCTACACTACCCTGATAGAACATTTTATAAAGGAAAGAAGCGATTTTTGAGGCGCTTTGGAGAACTTAAAAAACATTCAAATCATGGTAATTGCAGATGTGCTGGTAAGCACCATGTGCATTGTTGAGTTGGCTCAACCAACAGCAACAAAACAGACTTTTCAATGCAAGACTACATGCAGCATTGCTGTCAGCTCTCTATTGAAAGAGGAGAAAGTTTAGAGCCTAATCCTAACTTTTGAAACCACACCATTTTCTTCTTTTGCCCCTGAATGTAATGAACGAACTCAGGACCCAAAAGCAGCCAGAGACGTACGGTCAGTTCAACAAGATTTATTAACGGACAGGGGCTCGGCAAAGGCGTGGTCAGAACAGTCCAGGTTCGGTAACGGGAGGTTCGGGCAGCGCAGGTAATCCAACTCGTGGTCGGGGGTCGGTCGAGGGTCGAAGCCAGGGGAGCAATCCAGGGGAGCAGGCGGGAGCACGTAGTCGGGCAGGCGAGGTCGGTACACGGGGAGGCAGGCAGGATCCAGAGACTGGCAGACAGATCTCAGGCAGGCGGACTAATCAGACAGGGAGAAGGCAAGCTCGGGAGTCGGAGTCAGACGGGTCGTGATCAGGCAGACAGAAACAGGATAGATTGCTGGAAGTACTCACACGAAGGCTCGATACGTTCTGGCAACGGATACGGGCAGGCACGGTGAATATGAGGAGGAGGGAACAGGTGAAGGAGATGAGTGCTGATTGCAGGCTGAGTGGCTGAGCAGGTGTGCAGGTGGGGGTGGGGCCGGCTCCAGAGCCGGGAACATTACACTGAATCATCCTCAAGTGTGTAGTCATTGCTATCAACTTGAAGAGGAAAAGAATATTTTTTTGTATCTTGTTATGGAGAGAGACAAGAACATGACGGTGGATGCATTACCATGGTAACCTCCACCTCCAGTTCAAACACTGGATAGGAGCCAACTTTCTGGTATCAGTTGAAGACGAAACAGCAAAAATATTGTATGTTATGGCACTTTGATTAAAAGTCTCGAGGATCTCTTAGCTTTTATCTTGAGATTCCTTCAGGGAACAACTACGGGAGGCTCAAAAAGGAGAAGTTTTACTCTGTGAGGTGGTAGATGGGTATTATTTTAGCCTTTTTCTGTTCTTCTCCACAGGCACAGACACTAGGCATGAATAATTGCAGGCCTCTCAGCAGTGGGTCCCTTTTCTCCAGCAATAACAGGCTACTGGGGCTGAGTTTGGCCACACGAATGCTGATTATGAGAAGTGAATAGAAAAGATTTTAAACACCAAAGAAACCCTTGTGTATGATTCAACCTTTCAGCTTTCACAAGGTTAAAGCTAATTTGCAAGTCAGAAAAAAAAGGCATTTGGCAAATTTCAGAAAACTGGTGGGTGAGAGCATGTGTGTGTGTGTGTGTGTGTGAATGCACATAGAAGGGAAGATGTGATGACATTACATAGACCCGTGATGCTTAGTGAAGAGTTATTATAGCCATTAAGGTTGGATGGGGTATGGAAGCAGTGTGAGTGTTGAGCATACCTGCCAGCACCTCATTAATAAAGTGAATCACAGACTGCAGTTATGAATCAGTCCAAGCAGTATACAAAATGCATGAAAAACAGGAATAGCCTCCATTCCACTACACCAGCTACAATCCAAAGGTCAGCAATTGAAAGACTTAAATCTTCAACTTTCTGTGAATTTTACATTTTCCATTAGTGTCAGTGAGTCCATAGTAGAGCTAGGATAAATAACTGCTTCCATTAAGTGGTGCAACGTTGCCTACTAATGCAGACTGACTGTCATCACATTGGCAAAGCCAGGCAGGAAAAAGCTGTTGAATTTCATGTTAAATGTCTTTAGCTGGATAAGGCTCTATTTGCAGAGAAACAAGAGGTGGCAGCCGTTCATTTTAGTTCTGTGTCTGCGTTAGCACTGGGACGGCAATGCATTTTTTCTGACAAACATTTGTTTCGTAAATATGTTTCTCGTGACACCATACCTGAAAAAAAGAAAAAAGGTCAAAGCCCTACACACATGGTGTTCGACCCTAAACATGAGTGACTCATTCAAACACATTTGTCTGGTATAGTCGTCCCCTCACCCCTGTGGTAAATCAAAGAATCTCTGCCTTTTTGTCAATCACTCAGGGGGCTAATGATAGTATTCTAAGGCAAATGGTAGTATAACACGAAGAGAGGACGACAATAACATTGCTTGGCACCATGATTTCTTTGAAGCTTCATTGACAACAAAAACGTCATGAATGTGCCAGTCCTACTCAGGCCTAATAATGATTGGCCTGTATGTTTCTATTACAGGAAACATGTCCTGAAAGTATCACATGAGTTCACTTATGAGCAAACTAATAACACTGAAGATTGGCAAAGTTTAAGATGTTTGTAGCTTGAGTGCTAACACTTTAAAGGCATAAAAACCCAAAGCTAAAGCCTGGAGGAAAGGTTTTTCAAATGATTGATAATAACACTCCTAAGATTATGTAAAAAATAGACAATTTAGTGCGATGGTGCTTGAATATAATTTGGAGAAGCCATTAAGAGAAGTTAAGAAACATATTAAATCCTAACATGATATGTTTTGGTGAATGGCAATGTAGCCATGAAAATGTAGAGAAAATATCTATTCTATTCTTAAACATAAACCAGGGGTCTAAACTGTAGCAAAGCAAATTTCAATAAAAAATGCAACAGTTTATTTAAAAGGAAAAACGGCTTTGGCTCTTGTCACTGTTGTCTTGTTTAACAGCCCGAGCAGGCAGCACCACCAGCCCCTTCCTATTCACAGCCACTGGAAAAGAGCTCAAATTCTTGAGAGTTCATTAATGAAAAATACTGCTTCATTTTCACTTCTTATCTTCTCCCTTTCAAACTTCTCTTTGTTGGAAGGTATTTCAGACTCGGCTGAGGCTGTCTTATGAGTCCAGTGTTACTAAGACAGCGGAACAAGGAGCTGTACACCTGAAAGCACTTGTCATAATATGCTAATATTGTGTATACAAGCTATGGTATGTATTTCTGCTGCACAAGAAGGCACCTTTATTAGAAAGAAAAAAGAAAAGACATCACAAGGCCTGGCATAGCTGTTTGCTTTCATCCAAAGCTTGTGAAAACACTTGGTAATAAATCAAGTAGACACATGAAAACAGATAGGGTTGTAATCCTTTGAGTGGGGATGCAGTGATATAATCTGATATTTAGATTCCCTGAAGATACACCGAGAGTCTCAGCTCCGCTCGTGTCCCTGCATTACACAAACAGGCATCAGAGCAGAAAGTGAGGCAAACTGATGAAGAACATCCAACAGTGTGTGGAAGTCTGTTATCTAACAGGTCTTCAGAGAGCTGTGAGGGCAGAGGAAACAGAGAGGAGAGACAAAACTGAAACAAAGGCAAAGCCGAGGGAAAGTAGTGGGGGAGTCAAGACTCCTGTGGGACTTTAAAGATGGTAATTTACAGAAAGCTCTACTGATGAAGGGAAATTATTTTGAGATGGGGGCTGCGGAACACCGTGAGGCTGAAAGCAGCAAGGATATGCACAAAAGAGAAGACGCAAAAATCAAAGTAATCTCAGTTACATATATATGGTGAGAAAAGAGATATATACAGTATTTGAAAATGAATAAAAAGAGGAAAGATGAAGGATCATTGAAGTTTCTCACATTAATATTTCAAATTTGATTTGAAGCTGAAGCATATTTTTCATGAGAGAATGTAACGTGACAAATAAACTATTTAGTTTAGTCTTTTTTCTCCAGAGAGCTTGCTGCATGTGTATGATTACTTCAAATCCATGTTCAAGATGATAGATGAACAAGCAAGTGCTTTTGCATCGAGCCCATCTCGGAGCATTAGTTTTAAATTGTTGAGTCACTTAAAAGCTGATGTGCCACTTGTCATGTCAGCATGTGCCTTGGCCACCTTCTCAGAGATTTGTAATACCCATTGCATTTTCCCATTTACTGCAACTTTACTGGGTTGCAGCTATACCAAAGCATCCTAGTGCCAAGCCACCTCAAGCTCCTCTTGAAAGATGCTGATGCTTTCATATTTCAGGTGAAAAATATAATCCCTCCAACATTTTCTAGGTGCACCCCACAGTCTCCTCCTAGTTGAATATGCCTACATAGAGAAGCCTCCTACTGGGAGATTGGTCAGATGCCCAATACAACTCAATAGGACCCTTTAAATGCAAATATAGACACGTTGAAAGACTTTCAGAATAATACTCATAATGCAAATTGTGGGAACCATGTCTATACCTACAGTATAAAAACAAGTAGTCTGAGCAGTAAAGAGCTCAAGGCAAAGAAATACTTGTATATTTGAAATACTATCAGGAAAGCTGATGGAACAGGTGATGTGAAAAGGAGGACTATTTTTTTCTGAGACAGAAAATCTGACCAATGTTTTTCATTTGAAGTGGGTACGTCCTTATCGATAGTCCCAAAGGGGTAAAATATTTAAAAAAGTAATCAGGCAAAATTGTAGATAGCTGGTAGAGAAGGAGATGTGAAAGTAAGGGGGAAGTTAGAACATAGAGCTGCATGCTGAGGGAGCTGTGAAGCGTGGGGTGTTACTGTACCTCTGTTGCCAGTGACTGTGGGGTCTGAGGCGTGGGTGTTTAACTGAGCTGTAGGATCTGGAGGGATGGGAAGTAGGGGGGAAGTGGTGGATGGAGGCAGGTAGGTGGGGGTTTCTGGTAGACGGCACAGACAGATATATATGCACAAAAATATTACAACAACAACAACAAAAAATGAATTCACATAGAAAAGTGATGCAAAAACAACAAAACGAACAATGTATGAGATTTGAGTTTCCTGTTGTTAAAGCTGTCGACCATGTGTTCTCGGCACTACACCTGCATCACCACCATCTATTCATTGTTTGGCTACACGTTGTGTACGGTTTGTTATTTAATTTAGGGCAATTGTTAATGATTAATGGAAAATATAATTGTAACAAATTGCATCTACGTTCCTAAAAGTAAGACTTTTTTCACTAATCCTTTTAAGATGAAGCGATTTTGTTCTCCCTTTGAAAACTCAAAGATTAAGATTGAGGCTGGAGAGCTGGTAAATTCAGAACAATGTTGGATTAAATTACAGGTAAACTAATGTTGTGATGTTTCACATTCACTCCTCATTTACAGCTCCCTGGTCTGGTACCCATTCATCACTTACATTGTGTTCTGTCTCAGTATTCTAAAGCAAACATTGCAGAGACAGAATTGCCTTGATGTTTATGTTCTGTAACATCACAAACGAGTCACAGCTAGTGAGTGTGCTGCCAGCTCTTAAAATGTGTAATTTGCTAAGCTTTGGCTCCATGTCTGAATGTCTTCAACCCAGTGTCACAGCTAAATATACAACTGAATAGATTGATTTGTGTGCAATTTGAAGACAAATTGCACACAATTTAACACGTTTTAAAATATACTTCATTTAATTCTGAGAAAAAATGTCTATTCTATCACAGATCATGGTATAGTGTCTCATATTGCTTTCTTTTGATTGCACCATGCAACTAACACAATACAACAACACACTGCAGAGCTCAGTTTGATCAAGTACAATCAACAGTTGTGAGAGCAAAGAAAATGTGTTTTCACAGCTGTACACACCAACATACGTCTCTGTTCTCTAGCTATTATAATCCATCGCACAATCCACAATACAAACATAGATATCTCATGAATAAAATATTCTATTTTGTTTCCTGTTTTATCACTTCTTCCCATTTAGCTGTAAGACTGGGCTGATGTTTGAATGATTTCACGTGATGACAGAATACAAAGTTCAAGGTGCTTTGAACAGTAAAATAAAATTAATCGATTTAGGAAATAAAGATCTATACTGTACTCATGTAGCAGTGGGTTCATTGAGAGTATAGAGTAGATAATGAATGTATGTTAAGATTAAGCCTCAGGCACTCTATCTTTTCTTAGCAATATGATTCAAAGTGCATGTCAAATGCAGGGGCCTCGTCCACAGCAAGAGAACAAAAGTCATTTTCCTTAATACCGTCTTCTATCTCTGAAGACAGAAAGTGGGATTACACATGATTACATACAAGAAGGTGATTTGACAAATGATCTCTTACACACATTTCCAGCACTGGCTTTAGAAAAGGTAGTCAAGTCACCATTACCATGCTCTGTTTCAGACCTCTCACTGTAGGGTAACAGTATGGCTTCTTGCCAGGAAGCATTTCTCACTGTCACATGCTAGACCAAAAGGAAAAAAGGAATTGAAACATCGTATGACCAAGTTAATGAGGTTACACTACCACCTTGGCTTTAATGTTTATGTCACTCTGCATTTTATGGTGAGCAAGAGGCTTTTAATTGGCTGTGGTAGTCTTTCTCAAGGCCAACTGTCCTCTGTGTCTTGGTGACATTTCAGCGTGACTCACGGAGCAGCTAACTGCGTGTCTGGAGGAAATAGGGAAGAGAGAAAACGTCTCCCTGTTGGAGGGGGACCATTAAAAAGGTATTTTTTAAGAATTATGGAGGCAGTTGTAAAAGGCTAAAAGGTGTGCTAATCACTAATGAAGGATAGAAACAGACTCTGTGCCATTTGAGGCGAACGAGTAATGAATCTGAATAGGACTCTTTGACCCTGCGTACCCAGCAGCCTTTTTTGTGGTGCAGAATTTGTCAGTTTAATATCATTGCCGTCATTATGTGCATTGGTTTTTCTTGCTCTTAGCTTCAGCTGGCATTTGAAGGAATTGTTGGGTGCAGGCACATACCACCGTATGGGTTAGAAGTGCATTAATTAGAATAGAGCTGTAACAATTAGTCAATTAGTCAAAGGAAAATGAATTCACTTTTTAATTAAGGGGTTTCGGGTAGAGTGCTGTAAATAGAAAAATGAAAAAAATTACATGTAAGTGTGCTTTTGAAGATAGATAACCAGCCCTGCTCTCTTGCTTTCCTCTATCTGACGCTTCACATCTCCTGCTTTGATAAAGCTCAAACACTGGAATTAAATCTGAGGTAAAAACCATCATGATGGTATACATAATTAGCCAACCCTGATCCTATTTTAGTGGCTTTGAATTCTTAGAAGGAGGCTTTTACAGACTTCCTCTGTACCAGACAGGTACAAATCTTCACTACATTATGTAAAATATTGTAGCCAATGAATTCTGAAGTCCATTTGCGTATTAGTAATAACACTGTGACAATAACTATCAACATATACTTTGAAACACCATTAGTAATTAGTTTTACAATGCTAGGATTTTCCTTTGTATTTGGCTTCTTCTAAAGCATTTTAATTCCACCTCTGTAATCACATTACAGAACACTAGGAGAATACATTACAAGCCGTTAACACGCTGTTCATTTGGAGGATGACATGACAGTATATTTCTTTGACATTTACAGTCTCGAATTGATTCATGGGTCTCTTAAAGCTCATGTCATTTGTGCAATGAGTTGAATAAAATTTCCTCCTGGAGAAATTAACGGCTGTTACGTATGACTTCTGTGTGTGCACCTTATGCTGTTCACAGGAATATTTGGTCTGTGATTTAGTGTGAAGTACTTTAATAATACTTAGAGTGATTCTTAGACAGCGTCTCACCTGCAGGAGACAGTGGTCAGCGTGCTCTCAGTTTGGGGGAACAGAAAACTGCTTTTAGCCTCAGAAACAACCTACTTAAAAAAAGAGTTTCAAACATACATAATCATTTATGTTTAAATTGTTTCTTATTTCTTCTGCTGTCTCATAAAATTAGTATTAGATTTACATGAATTTGAAAGTTAATTATACTCTGCGGTTTTCCGTGTCTGTAAGTGAAACCATCTTTCACTTGTAGATGGAAATTAATATTAAGTTTGTTGAAAGTTAATTCAGACTTTGGATTCTCAAAGAGTCAGTTGACTGCTGTTGACTTTAGCTAAGACATTACCCACTTAAAAGTATCACACAAAACCTCACAAATAAATCAACAAACAATCAAACAAAGTCAATCACAGCAAGTTCACACACGTGTGCGAGAACACTGGCATCTCTTTGTACACAGAAATAGTTTATAAACCTAAGTACTTGTAGATGCATCCTTATGTTGTCATAAATGCTAATGATTACACTATAAGTACTTGCAGATCCTGGATAATGAAAAAATGACAATTTGCATTAATGTAAGCTTACAATGTGAGAGAATTCACATTATAATAATTCTAGCTGCACGATACAAGAGGATAGTACATTAATCTAACATTAAAATGACAAATTCAGAGGGTCATAGTTGTTTCTAAACTATAAATAGGAATCTTAGTTGCATTCCAATTAGTTTGTTCTGGCTACTACTGTAAATCCAGCTAGACCAGTCACAATCTGGAACTCTCTGTAAGCTCCAGCAAAGTGTAACTGAAGGCTGTTAATATTCCCTTATATTTTCCCTTACATTAAGCCTTATTTTTTAAATACAAGAACATATTAAACACTCTGAGGTGCATGGGTGCGTGGATATCAATGGAACATTGATATAATCAGGGAAACTTCCCCGTCTTTCTTTTCTCGTCATCATTTTAAACAGTTGGAAGTCTCCAAAAAAGGGCCAACAGATGCTTCACTGTCCTCCTTACTCTTCTTGAATGTATTATTACTTAATGACAAGGGATAAATGATAGAAAAGAATCGGAAAGGAGAAAGAACAATCTGTTTTCCCTGACAGTGAGCTCCTTTATCCTCCACCTCTTTAGGCGTTACTAGGAATTACTTTTCCTGATATTCTTGACAACGCAGCACTAAATTCTGCCTCCCTCACACATTTACCTCCTGATGTGAGTGTGTGTGTGTATGTCGTCTGCATGTAGAAGATCTAGGACACGGGTTTATTTAAGGAAAGGCGTTGGTGGCATTTATGTCACCTGAGGCCCATATTTTTCCAGTGAGAGATGCTACCACTAATCACTCTCACAGATAAAGTATGCAGATGTGGAATTATAATAATCCTGTTTTTTCCTACAGTGTCTGATACTTGCACTTGTGATGTTTATACTTTCTAATATTTTCTTATGTGTATGAGTTGGATTCCAAGGTCTTCTCTTCTAAGTTTTCTCTTCTAAGTTTTCTCTTCTTTTTTGTAAAAACAAACTGTTGAAGATATCTTTGTTCATGTACCACTGACAAATATTACGTGAAATGCGATTACCCACACATCAGCCTTGCCTCAGGACTCACCGTAGACATAGAGGACATATTCAGCACTGCTGGTCCCCAGGTGGTTGCTGGCTTCGCAGCGGTAAGTGCCATTGTCTGTCTTGTTGAGTGAGGTAAAGGTGAGCTCCCTCCCCTCCACGATCATCCTGTCCAGGTCAGGAAGTTCACCTCCATCCTTTGTCCACATCACAGGATCTGGTCTGATGTTGAGCAACATGAGAGGGATATTGAAGCAAGTTTCCTGCACTGCATATGTGAAGCGGTAAAGGTGAATTTAGATAACTTACGATGGGTTCCCTTTGGACACACACTCCAGCTTCAAGTACTGGCCCTCCTGAGGAACTGCAAGGGAATGGACAATCTCCACCCGGGGAGCATCTGGAACAGACAGAAAGAGTGCAGACTCAGAGGAAATTATATGAAACATATCAATAAGAAGATAATTATTCCTTTATTTTCTTGACATTTTTAATTATTCAATGTCCTAGTATAAGTGTAAATATTCACAATGCAAAAATGGTTCCTACATCTGAGCAACATATAAATAATATGATTTAACTAATAATTCAGATTAATAGTTAATTAACAGTTAATTTGAATGGATATGAATATGATGGATAAAGAATATTTTCCACAATGCTTTCATTTTCCTGCATACCACCTACATGGATTCTGTAGCCAGGCTGACCTCTTTACCTGGTACATCTATATTAGTTACTTCTTTGAATTATTGTTCCTTTTCCCTCATGTCTGCCCGCTTATGTATACAGTTGATTATGTGCACATTGTGTGTACACTCACAATGGACTTCCAGTACTTCAGTGGCTTGCTGTGGTGCCTGTGTGAGTGCCACATGGTCCACTCTACAGGTGTAGGCCACTCCATCATCATTTCTGTCCACGTGCAGCTGCAGAGAGCTCCGCACTGTGAATGTCTTCCCACTCGCATTTACCTCTTTGGCACCTTTGAAAAGAGTTACAGACTGTCACCAAAGCAGCACACGCATCTTTTGAGACATCAAAGTGTGCCCATTTATTCCACAGTTCAGTTAAAAGCTCCTTTACATCCACTGTCACAGCCAGACTTTCCAAGGTCTTTCACTCACAGACTGCAGACAAAGGCCTATCAAACAATGAAAGTAACTTCACAGCATCTTTTACACACATATTTAGTTAGATGCTAAACACAACATTTTTCATTAAAGTACATTTAGGCTATGTGAATAATTAGGTTAGTTAAAAGCTGTCTTAAAAAGTAAGTAAAGGAAGACCATAATTGTGAATACAGGAGGGTGTCTATCTCTACAATGGATGCCCAGTCTGCCAGCCATATTTTCTGATACATGACATGCTCTGTAGTTTCTTTGTGCATTGCTCTTAGGTACATTTGGTATTATTGTGCATACCAATATTGAAAAATATAACACAAAAACTAATGACAGTTAAGAATAATAATGATAAAAAAGGTGAAGGCTCTTGTGCACCAAAACGGTGAGAAGAACCAGTCTAGGCTTCCAATGACTCTCTTCGCATTGCAAATGTGTTGCCCATGTAATTTAGTATGCATATTCCTGGATGTACCTCCAGTCTGCCTTTTCTTGGCAGGGATTCAATTAATTTAATATGCTTGTTGAAACTGTAGACCTTTTTTTGATCACATGAAACCTGAGCTTTTATGACTCCTCTTCCCCCCCCCTCCCACTGCTCTTACTCTCTCAACAGATATTTCCATCCCTTTTCCAAAAATTGCTTTCCCGAACAAGCACTTGGCCTGTGGCAAAGGATCATTATCCCTCTTTATCTGACCAATTTACTGTCAGAGCTTTCCTGGCAACACCTGTCTTGAATTCTGACCAAACGGTTGATGCTCCTCTCAGTGTCCATCCACCAACCAATTATTGCCAAGGCTGTGCAAAACCCCGCCAGTCTGCTTTTCTAAAATGTTGTGCCTAATGTCCTAAAGTTTGGCATATGTCTCATTTACATCTGTCTACTTATTGCTTCATTTGCCTCTATTACTGTGTCGGATTCAAATGGAGTAATATGTGTTATATTAAGGTGTCATGACCTCCTTTTGTTCAACTGGAATGCCAAATATTGGATTCCTGCACCCCTGTCTATTACCATGGCCCTTCTAATAATCTGTAGTATTCTGTTTTCCTTTTGTGGTAATTTACAGTTGGAGAAACACTATATCTGTGATGTGCCCTCTCACAATCCATGGCTACATAATTCCAGGGGTTGTACCTGCTTTAGGCCAAAGGTTCCGTCAGTTTCCGAGCTTCTGTCATCTTACTAATGTGACACTCTTATCTTCAAAACTAAGAAACATTAGTTAAAGTACATTCAGTACTGCAAATGTAACTTCCCCTTTTCTGGACTTTATACTGCATGTCACAGAAAGTCAAAGTGTAAGCACACAGTGTGAGCGAAGCGTTTCTCATCTCGACTGCTTTTGTTTGTCTCTCCTAAAGAGACTATTTACCCTGCATGTCCTCCTCTCCTCTTGGCTCAACTGCCCCACGGTCTCAGCTCGTACTCTCACTTCTGCCAGTCAACTGCTCAGCCCAGCCACTCTCACCAACTGAAGAAATGAGGCCCCCTCCCCAAGAGATGAATGACTGACAGGCCTGCAGTGTTAGCAGCATCCATCCAATCAACGAGAGAAAGGGAAAATGGATAGATTTCTTCACAGCGATGAACAACACATGACGGAGGAGAGTGGTAAAGAGAGGGGGACAGAGTGGGAGGGCAGGAATGTCTAATAGCTGATATCCAAGATATGCCTCTGGAAAGCAAAAATGTTCCAATCATTTTTATAAGTCATGCTAGCTCTATTAATGCTGATTCTTCATTAGGTTTCTGTGTCGTCATCAGTCTGACTTCCCCCTCTATTCAAAACATGCTTATTTATTGTTACCTTTAAGGTCTGTTTTAGGGTTATTGTGTGATTCATGTTCTTTCCAAAAAAGTATAATTGGTCTTTAAAAAAAACATCTTAGCACATTTTAAACAGCTGACACTGAATTGTTGTTAAAGCTCAGGCTCGCAGATAAAAATCATACATAGACATGTGTGCCTAATTCACTTGAATAAACAAAGATAACGAGAAGGCGAAAGCATTTACTTGTTTTGAGGAGTTTTGCGTACTCTATATGAGAGACCTCATATATCAGTATACTACCAGCTATTTTATCTTGGCAGGATTATGGCCTATTTGAGTCCTCAGGAGTGCTCGGGAAATGCATTCTGAATTATTTTTGAAGGGGACAGGAGTAAAAGTGTACACAACTAAGTGTTGAGATAAATAAACATTTAAGCCTCATATAAAAAACATGATAAAATGTCTGCTACACAAAAAGTTGAAAGGGAATGTAAATCTAACTAGATCACAAGAGAGGTTCCAACTCATGCATGACATGTTTTTTTTTTCTTCGTCTTGATTTGAATGATTTGTTTCTAATTTCTATAACTACTTCTTTCAAGCTAGGCTAACAGTGGCACATCTTAAATGCACATCAAAATAAATCTTGTGGAAAGCTTTGCTGACATATCCCAATTTGCCTTGGGATTATCGCTTTACAAACTCCGGAGATCAAAACAACTGGCTGCTGAACAAGTGTCACTATGTGATGCGTTCGGAGAGGGAACGGGTGGGTAGAAAAAAAGATGTCCCAGAAAATTGCGATTTTAGGAAGTAGTTCAACAACAGAAAAATATATATATTGTTGTGACCTTCCGGCATTCAAGCAGTGTAAAATAAAACCTAAACACATATTCAAAGTTTCATTTCGCTGCAGGAGATCAGGGACATAACATGAAAAGGAAATATACATATACAAGCACAGCCGAAATATGATGCCACCTTTTTAGACCTGAGGTTAATTGAGAAACTGCATTTTTCTGGGCTGTAAAAGAGACTGGCACCATCGATGATAGAATCTGTGATAGTGTAGAGATGAAACAGTGCCCTTATGGATGGATAACTTGTGTGTCCAAAAATTCAGCACAGATAACAAAAAGGAATTGATTACCAGAATACTTTTTTTCAATAGAAAATCTTGTGTCAATTTTATACCAAATTTTAAAAGTATTACAGAATCATTGTTCTGTTTAGCTTGTCTGCCGACAGTCCAGACACCCAGCAGTTGCCTAATCATACAAACACAAATCTGACCCATTTTATTATTCATTTTATGCAGAATTTGGAAACTTCCCAATCAATACTGCCTTTGACACTTAAGTGTTTCGACTTTTTAAAAAACATAAGACTAAATCATCATTATAAAACATATAAGTTATTTAGATTCTTATAAAGATACATACGCATTAATCCTATATAGTCTACTCGGGTTATGAGACAGTCAGCATGTGCAAACAAACAAAAGAGGAGCAGTGGGAGCAGTGGGAAATAAATACAAAGGCTCCCATCAGGCCATATTCACCTTTGGTATCTCTCTTTCACAAAAAACTGGTAGTATTTGGCAGGGACTTTAGCATGCTGTTCTGTGAGTGGGAGTTCTGCACCACTGATGTGAGCCAAGACACTGGCTCAGAGGATTAGAAATGGAAATGACAGGCGTAAAATGTGGCAATCTGACCCTTTATGCCATTTCACAAGGGAAAAGGACAACCCAAGAATAGGAAATGAGTGGACAAGACAACAGAAACAGAGGCACCATGTTGTGGATAATTCCTCCTACACCCTCCTGAGTTAGAACAGCAACAGTGCTGACTAACTCTGGCAGAGAGGCACTGAAGGCTGACTCAACATACACTAAACAGCATTCTGTCTGAGATCTAAAAACATTTACTAAAGCTAGAGTAATGTAAAACCAGCTGTTTGTACAGTTAGAATAAGACTAAAACACATTGAGCAATATTAAAGATACAATGCAATATTTATGAAGCTTAGACTGTTAGCAAGTTGTACCCTTCTTCCTCTGACTGAGGTCTCCTTAGCAAAGAATTTCAGTGCAGAGATGAGAGTATTTCAGTTACTTTACTGTACCTCATAGTTCCTTTGAACCATTTATTGCTATATAATTCCGCTGCTTGTAAACTCCTTGATGTATTTTCACAAATATCCACTCATATACTTATTATCTTGCTATTTACTTTCATATGTAAACTAGTCACTTTAGGTTTGAAGTCATATATGAACTTCTGACAACTCAGTTAAGATCATCATGAAATACAGTCAGATATGTTTGTAAATCTGCAGGAAATATCCCACGTTCTAGTTTAATGGATGCGTGACAGACATATTACAACCACCCGGGAGCACTGCGGGATACTGGGTTTTCATCATTGCCAGGAAGACTTGTGTTATAATGTCCTCTCTGACATGGGAACCTCTGAGCAATCGCAGCTTCGGAGCATCTGCTGTGGATTCATGAGGATAGCTTTTCACTCCAAAATGAAAGGGCTGGTCAGCCTTGGTGCTTTGGCATTAAAAATGGACAGGTGGCCCACCTCCATGATGTTGCTCTTAAGTGGCATAGACAGCAGGCTGATCCTCCACTTCTGTGCTCAAGGCTATGTCTCTTAACCTGCTCACACAGTTATTTTACCAGAGACAGGATATTTCATGAGCACCTCTACATGGGTGTATTTAATCCGTATGTCATGAGTTTATGGGAAGAATAATTGGCTGGAATTAAGAGACTTCTGCTGTCAAATCTCTTATATATATCTTAAATACATTGACATCAGTAAGAAAAAGATAACTAAGAGGGTCCCAAAGATCTTCTTTGAGATAGTTGCTCAAGAAAATTGGCACACGTGCTTTCATGCGATGCACTTTGCAAAAGCCCCAGGACTGTCTATTTTATCTTAAACCCACTGATTTATATTTTCTTTTGCCAATTGGTTAATCCCCTGGAGCCTGAGTGGTTCCTTTAAACACCTGGACTCATAACATTGGAGCTATAAAAGGCCCGGCCCACAGCAACCTCTCTCCTCTGCCGTCCTTACCCCGCCTTGGTCACCCCTTAATTTGCTGTTTGTTTGTTTTTTTATCCCTTTTCTAAAATCATATTATATTTATCATGCGTACTCACACTGCTAATCCCCTCGTGTTCAGATTTTTATTAACCACAGCTTCTTTGTTGAGGAAGCAAAATGATCTTTCTGGCCTTTTGTGTGTTTACTGTTTTTTTTTTTGTGGGAGCCTACTAAGCTGGGTCGTGACAGCTTGTAATTGAATAGTGGGGTCTGTCCAGTTCCTGGAAATGTGTTCCTTGTACTGTTATGTTTAAAAAAATCCAACAGTAAGTGAAAGCAGCAGTTAACGGTTGTTGTGATATTGTTGTAAGTTGGTATCAATTTCATGAACCTCCTTCCCTCAACATCCCATTCTTGTTCAGTAGATGTTCTTGGACAAAATCATTTAAGAAGGACCACTTCTTTGTTCTGGAAATACTCATGAGTTGCATTTCCCTTCTGTCATTTCTGGGCACTACTTTCCTGGTACAGGGTATGGTAAAACAACATATATGGCCATTTCAGTTGGACGAGCTGCTGGGATGGAAAGGGTGAATATGTATTTTTGTGTGTGTAACTTTGGCATCTTTTATTCATGCCACTGTGACTCACCGGAGCCATCTTGAAATTACATCTTTAATGGTCATTGATCTCCTCCACCTCAGGGAGCTGGGTCGTATAAATGTAATCCCAACACTGACTTTTTTAGCAGTGTGCAAGCCAGGTTGTCAAACACTGCCAAAGTTGCTGAAAATGTATTTTACTTCTTTAAAACTTCTTTAAAATCCCAACTTCAATTCTTATTTTAGTGTTCACTATGTCACTGGCAGTCTTGTCAGCCTCAGCATCATCCTCTTTCAAAGATGCTTAAGGAGCTTTCTTCTAGTTACTTTCCACCATAAATCCTTCTGGGATGAGGCTTAGAATAAGAACAGCCACCCTATTCTATTCTTAGTCACAGTAGCCTAGGACTACTGCCCGAAACTGAAAAAACACAGCCAGCACTCTTTCAAAAGGTTGTTCAGTCTCTGTTCATCCCTTCCTGCAGACAGTGATAGCAGTCAATGCCCTTAAATATTGTAAGGTATGTCTGCGTTAATAGTTCTTTGTCCTGACTTACAAGTTTGAAATATCAGAATGTGACCATAGGCACATCTGAATCAAATATCTGTTTTTTTTTAATCAAGCCCTCTTGGAATAGAGCTGCTGTGTAACATGATGAAGCAATAACCTCCACAGTTTAGGTCAGAGACTATGATAATTCTAGCCTTATAGTAAAGATCCCCTCCCTTATTTGTAATAAATATTCATTTCATCTCTGTCTTGCTCGGTCTCCACACTGCTCCCTCTGGTTCACTGGTGTGTAAACAACTCCTACATGTGGTGATATTGGAGGAGGTCTCTATGGGTTATGGTGTGTAACTGAGATAGAAATATATCATTACTGGGAGGGGACTGAGGGGATCTGAGGGACAAAGAGACTGAGAAATAAGAATATTGAATTCCATTCCACACACAGAAGCTTATGTCCTAACATGCAGTCTGTCTGCTCCATCTGTCTGTTTTGCTCACGCAAATACACACACACACACACACACAAACACACACACATGCATTTACGTCAATATAGACACACACACACAGACACACAGACACTTAGCATAGGGTGTCTGTTAACTGCAGCAAATGGGTGATGGACTGCTCCGGTGGCTCTGCTGGTAATATAATCTTCTCTATTTCCCCAGATCCCACACCAATATGTCACAATTGTCATTTATTCCCAGCATGGCTGCCCCTCAATCAGATGGCTTTTCAAATCGAACACCCCCTGATCGTGTCAGGATGATGAACACTTCAAGTGTATTCCTCTTGCAGCTACACATGCAGACATATATCGGCATATTAACGTGTGCTACCCTCTGTGAATACTTGTTTTTTTCTCTTGTTTGTCATGCCAACTTTGATTGAGATCTCTGACTGTAAGAAAGTGGTTTAAAGCCCGAAAGGTTTCCTTTTCCTAATCTAAACTCAATGCACATTTGCACATATCATTACAGAAAAATTACTTTCTGTTGGTTTCACATCTAGCAAGTTAGACTGACAAAGGTCAGGTGATAATTCACACTATATTTCAGTAACAAAAGTGCAGTTATTAGTAGCAGGAATGTATTCGTGGTTTAAAAAATGAGAATGTTAAGTGAAAATGCGTGTGCCAATCGCGGTCCTGACAGAAAAGCTTTTCTTTGGGTAAAGAAGGACTGCCTGTTTTTGATAAATGCAAGACACAAAGCATCAGGCTGATAATTGGTGACTCAAAAAGACCTGCAATTATTTCAGAGATCAAAGCTGCCTTTGCCTTGGAAATGATCAGGCCGATGATTGTTTTATTTAGTTGTTCTTGGGGAAAATAAAAAAGATAACAATGAAAAGGTCAGCCATTAGTCAAACATAAAAATGCTCATGAGTTCATTTTGATTAGATCCTGAATTGTGGGGTATTACAAATTGAGGAGTAACGTTCATTTTGTCTGGACCCAAGTGGTGAGATTAACAATTATTTTTCAGCAAAGAGGATGTTCTCTGCAAGTCTCAATAAGCATGATCCCTTTTCTTCAAAATAATCCACTGTGTAATTAGAATAAAAGATGACAGTGATACCAGCAGAAAACTGTGTGGAAGGACAGGATTGATTTAGGTTATCTCTTTGCTTATCTGGAAATCGGGAAAGCCTAATACCAGACAGGAAGCTGAGCTGTCTGGATTTAAGCGTGAACAGAAAGAGTGTAATAGCTGATTCTGAGCGAACCTTTCAGTGAATTCAGCAAGTTAACGTCACTTCTGATTGAAATTCTTCAATCTTCCAAAAGAGGATCTAGCAACTATCTTCAAATTTCACATTTATTTTCAGTATTAAAGCTGTTCACTCTGGTTTGAGGTAACGCTGTAACAGGAACAACCAGATAATATGTTGTTTTTTCCTTCATGTATAACTAACTTTTTAGAAAATGTGATGATACTTTTTGTTCAGTTGAACTTTTTACTGACACCATTCAAAAGAACTTAATTTCAGGTTCTTCTATAAGAAATTTACAGAATTCTGAAATAAAAGGCAAATTTTAATTTTTGAGGCCAGCAACACACAATGTTACATAAATCTTTTTACACAATTGCACTAATTAGATACTAATTGTTGGAGTCTTGGGAAAGGAATGTGTCCTCTCAACTGCTAGTTGAGAGGACACAGTCCATGATTGTTGTCTGAGTCTGCTTGTCATAATCATCTTTTTTCATTCTTGAAAGGAGACATAGCTTGACTGCAGCTAGGCCCAATTAGCACATTCTGTCTATGAAGCAACAGTGTTTGAAGTTGATTAGAATAAGGGCAAAGCTGTCCGACTCAAATAATCACTTATCTCCCTGGAAAAGACATTCACTGGTGGTTGTGTCCCTTTCTAAAATTCCAGTGTCTGCTCAAGCATTGTGCACACATTTGGAGGTTATTCATGCCACTAAGCATATATATATATATATATATAGGTGTGTGTGTGTGTGTGTGTAAATACAGAGAAAAGACGTCCTAAAATGTAATTCTTTTTCAGTGAAAGCATGTTTTAATTATATTGAATATTGAATATCGAAGCCATACATCAGTGTTAATTAGCATTATAATTGAAAGAATATTAGTAGTAAGCATGCTGGCTCAGTGCTGCTTGGCACGAAAACCTCTTATTTTTCAGGTGAATGATATGTTAAATCAGTTGTCATGGAAACATCTATTGGAAAAGATGGACATAAAAGCTCTTGTGAAAACTTATACTTAGATGAAATGGATTAAGCATAGAATAATTGTGTTAGATAACTAAAAGAGTTGATGTAATCTGTGAGAGTACAAAGTGCAAAGTAAAGCATTAAAATTTGAAGTTAATGAGAAATGTGGTTCATTAATCTATTTTATGAGATAAGAAATAAAATAACACCAATCTTTGTAGTGTTTGTTTTACTTCAATTAATTATGCATTTAGCATTTGAGAGATGTATGCTTGTTGTTCCAAATTCCTGAGTTGCAGAGATCTGTTAGGAAAGCCTTTGAAAGAATCTTTTCATGTGACTGGATTCAAGAAATTAATAAAACATCCACCTGATAAAGCACTTATTCTTACCAGGGACACATGGGGGTTGGAGCCTATACCGGCTGTCAGTGAGCGAGAGGCCGGATGCACACTGGACAGGTCGTTAGTCCATCACAGGACCACACAAAGACAGCAACCTCACACACTCAGTCTGCGGGGCAATTTCCAAGAATCAATTAGCCTACAATGCATGTTTTCGAATGGCGGGAAGAAGCTGAGGTATCCAGAGAGAACCCACACATCCAAGGGAATTTTTTAAGCCATATTTGAAGATTTCTGTGACAAAATGGGAGGGAACTTTTGAAAACTGAGGATGATCTGCGACAGTTCGTCCAGCTGGCTTTTACATTGCATTTAATTCTGTAACACACCTGTGTCTTCCTTTGAAATCTCATCTTGTGGTCTCGTCTCATGTTTCTTTCTCTTAATAGTCCTTTGATCTTATCACGGCTGTCTTTTTCAAGAAGCGTAGCTCATAAAGTTAAAACCGAGCAGGACCAAAGCGCAAATGAGGTGTATGGTCCATTGTGTTAGATTTAGAGCAGCCCTTTGACACCAGGGAAAGCTAATGTATCTGTCACAGGCCTGATGACACGAGCAGAATGTGATCTATTACAAACACCCACTGATGCATCAGCTGCATCAGGTTCATGACACCAACGTTTGACAAATCTCTTCTTACCCTTTGTCAATGCATCTAAAAACAAAACGAAAATCTTTTGTCTGCTTATCACAAAGTATGATCTAAATTATTCAGATTTTGCCCAGAATTCCAACAGTAAACAAAGTGGTACTGAGGTTGTTCTAAAGGGAAATAAAGCTACGTAGTGAATTATTTGCATATTGTAAGATTAATGATTATGATAACCAATCCTTTTCAAGAAGGACTGTTTGCTGAATATTTGCAGCTTTAAAAAGGGCTATTTGTTTTTTTTGGTAAAGCAAATATTCATTAGAAACAGCTTCAATAACGTTTTAAAAGGCTGCAAATGCTAAGTCTCAAGTTGTTCTGGTACCTCTGACGTCCTTCCATAATTTCTCTTTTTATTGTTGTTCTCCATAACCTTCATTCTAACAAAGTGTGTGTTTGACATGACACTCGATGCCGTGTGATTCAAAATGTCTGAAGCCAAAGTTGTGCGAGAGGTAAATAGAGATGCATATATTCACACACCTTTGACCTCCTTTTCATTCCTGAACCAGCGCAGGTCGGCGGCGGGCTTGCTGCCCTGAGTGATGCAGGTCAGAGTGATGTAGTCCCCCTCCATTGCGGGCTTTGTTAGGCCATCGATCTCTGGCTTCTTGGGCACACCTGTGTGATTGAATGGAAATCACAGCGATGGAAATAATTCAAACACAGCAGTATGTCATTATGCAACAATGATTCTGTTACGCCTTAGTGGAAATTCTACTCCATCTAACCTGCCTGAAGAGAGATTAGAGAGTAAACTACAGAGCTTTTCTGAGCGGGGCCCTGCTCCAGCACCTATCAGTGAAGACCCTCACTGGCACATCTTTGGATGGTTTCTCTTGGCTGTTCACATTGAACAAAGCGTGTTTATAAATTAAATCTACTGGTACCTAGCTATTTACGTCATGGATTATTTTTTCCATCTGCAACTGTCTCACCTTTGACTCAATTATAATATCTTTGAGAATTATTGGAGCTCTGT
The DNA here is from genome assembly GCA_013363375.1 of Menidia beryllina. Lineage (NCBI taxonomy): Eukaryota > Metazoa > Chordata > Actinopteri > Atheriniformes > Atherinopsidae > Menidia > Menidia beryllina. The sequence goes on from JABUIW010000024.1 coordinate 7,372,870, forward strand.
TTATGATATTCATACATTTTGGTTTTAGTTTTACTTGTGAAAGTGCCCACTATTCTCTGGGCAGTAACAGAAAGTCCGAACGGCACTAATCACAGAAAAACATGCTTTTGAACATGTGAGCCACAGTCAGTGACCAAAGAGGATACCATTAAATTACACAGAAAATGTTAATTACTGGCCTTTCCTATAATGAGTCTTTTAAGTAACTTGTGTTTGGCTTTCTTTTGTCAATGAGCAATGCATCTGCCCCCGGCCGAGAGACTGAAAGGTCTGTCAGTCGATACCATTGACTGATGCTTGCTCTGTCTGTCTCACCACCTTATTTAGGTTTTATTAACAGAGCTGTCCCTTTGTGTAAAGTTACTAATTTGTATAAAGGTTAAAACCGCATACAATTTTCTGTATGCAGTCTCGTTAACCTCGGCTGACTCAGAGCTGCAAAGTTCAATGCTTCTTCTTTGTGTATGCCTGCGTATTGGTGTAAGTATAGATAGGTTCATAGGTTTCTGTGCTCATTTGTGGATCGTCTGGATCATTTTCTGTGCTATATTGAAATTGTCAAAGTGCAAGACAGCTTACATTTGATCAAAGAGCTTTTGACAGAACCAAACTAAGTTTGATTTATGATGTCTGGCGAAAACATGAAGCAAAGCCTGATCTCATGTCCTGTGGCCGCTGTGATTGTACTACTTTATATAAATACTACCAGGGATCATTAACTCTATTAGTGTGTTATAATCTTTTCACATGTCTACGGCTGAATCAAACGTAAGGCTGTGTTGATGTGATTTTTTTAGCCATGCTCTTTTAACTCCATAACTCTAAAACAGCAGTGTAAGTCTGTTTGCCAAACCACTTCTCTGATCATGGCTAAAATACCAGCCTGATTACCAAAGTTTTTTATTCTTGTATTCATGCCTCCCTGCTTAATCACTTCTCACAAAGATGATAAGTAGACTTCACATGCAACATCACGGTGATGTTCACGTTTCTTGTTTGTCGTCTGACAGATCACAGTCACATTTATCATACATTAATCTTCTTGTCTGGATAATCCTCCTAAAATCGACCTTTCCTATTTGATTTATCTTTATTGTATGACTTTGAAATCTCTTATACAAAGCTTTGATATCATTAGGTGATACAAAATTACATTTTTGTGTTTGTACTCTTAAAGCTAGGTTTTTTGTTCCGATCACCTTTACTTGTGTTGATTCGCAACATTCATGCAGTGGCAGATAAACCAGACAGTTCCCAGATCATTTTGCATTATTAAATTGTCTTTTCTGTTTCCTGGCGTGCACCATTAACTATTGTTTGGCATTGCAAAATAATTTCTTCCATATCCTTATTGAGCAGTAGCCTTTAATGTCTCTAATTCTCAGAATGCTTGTTAACACAAAGAGCCAGATAATGGTCCTGGAGTGTACTAACACATCTATTAGCATTAGCGAAAACTAATTGGAAAGATAATAAGCCCAGTGGCAGGAAATGAGATTATGTTTGTGCGAGGCGATGGTCACAACACAAACACCAGTAAAAGGAAAGGAGCACTAACAGTGTGCTTTGATTTGTCTACAGCTAAAGGCAAAAGCAACAGCTTCTTTTTGACTATAGTAAAGTGAAATAAAACCAAATGATTACCCCAAAGAGAAAACATGAAAAAATGAAGAGGTCAACCAAGGTTGCAAAATTATTTGAGATAGCATCATAAATAAAGCTTAGTGTATGTGTGGGTTCAATCAGGAAGATCTGTTTTCTCTTATGTGCCCAAATAGAATGATAGGATAATGCGTTGTCAACATGTATTTCACAATCCTGTCTAGTCTTTGCATTGGCCTTGACACCTGCGCAGGATTTACTGTTTCTTGACTGATGGCAGTTTAGATATTCTGCAGCTCCTATGATAACCAGGATGAAGCAAAGAATAAATGGATGATTTAGTTACTCAGGACTTCTGTGAATGTTAAGCCTCTTTTACCCCACAAGGTTAAATCTTTCCCAGCTTTGCTGATTTTTTTTTAAATTTTTTTTTTTGCAAAATACATATACTGGCAATGCACTCTGAGCTCATGCTCCTCTGGGCTCAGTAGAGTTGATGTACGGTATAGCTGTTTCAAAATCTTAAGCTTAACTTGTACCTAAAATCCAGAGAATTGGAAATGACATTTGGTACCTTTTGTCTTTTGAGCCCTGTCATAAACAAAACTTAGATTTTACCTGTATAGAAGCGTTTGAAGCCATGACTTATAATTTTCCCACTTGTTTTCTGAACACTTTCTAATACGTGATTTAAAGCAACAACAATGTGGTGAAACTGGACAGACACAAATAAACTTACCTAAAACTGTGAGGTAGGCTTTTGCTGTTCGGACGGGCATGGTGAAGAGAGAGCAGGTGTACATTCCCTCATCGGACAGTGTGACATCGTTGATACTGATGGTCAACTCTGACCATGATGCATGCACAAGTTCAATCCTGTTGTCCCTTAAAGCTGCACACAAAGACAGACAGCAGATATTGGACTGACAGAAACACTGAGTTACATATTTTATCATGGGTTTGAAGAAGGAAATATATTTTCAAAAATGAATTTTTGTGACGTAATATAATAAGCCAAATGTGCCCACTCAGACGCTTATTTCATGTGTTTTAACAATAATCTGGATTCTAGCAAAACAGAACTTTCTAATCAGCAGCATGCTTCCACACTAAAATATACAGCTACCGTGCTGGAAACAACAATAGACATTTACCTATATGAAAATGTAATCTTCCAAAGACATAACCAAATGGAAATCAATACTGCAATAATGGGCACGGACAGAGAAGCCTAATGAGAATTTGGCAAGGTGTGAAAGCTGAAATAGCTTTGCTGAGATTGAATGGCCAGTTTAAAAGTACTCTCTCAACTCTTCTAAAGACTCTTCAAACTCAACTTTATACTTTCTATCAGTGGTGCAGTGGGAGCAAGTGCTGCAATTCCATAGCAGAGGAGACACCTTGAAAACAGCAGGAATTGTGTGAGTTTATGTGCAACTGGTATGCTCTGAGCTATAAAACAAGACTACATGAAAGATGTGTTTGTATATATGAGAAAAAGGCTATGTGAGTTGTTGAGTGCTGAAAAATGCTGTCCATGCTGTTTCTCTGGCCTTGGCTGCTCAAGAGATGCATTCAAGTCACCCTTTTCCACGAAAAAAGTCTGTGCCACCGTGTTTAATATGAGCAGCCAAGGCTGCTTTGCTTTTAATCTCAATGAAAGTGACTCTGAGCTCTCTGCATTCAAGTACAGTGGGTGTCCACATGTGTGCCTGTCAGGCTACGTCTGTGTGGGTTCAGATTTTTTTGAGCACAGATGCTTTACATTCACAGTCAAGGGATAATATTTAGATAATTTCATCATTTCAGTGAATTCATCCCATTTCTGAATAAATGAAAAGTAAAAGCCATGAGTACTTTGAAGATTAGCTTGCTCTTTTGAGAAACACTTCACGTGTCTAAAATGAATAACTCATAACAACATCCTGGTGCTTTCAGCTGAGCCACAGGAACTGCATATAGGCAGAAAACACCTTCATTTAATTATGGACTATGTTAAATATGATAACCATAAAATCTTTGACTCTTTCAGATTAAATTCTGATTCACTGTCTCATTACAAAACCAAGCATAGGTGGATTCCTCCTGAAAACACTTTTTGAGCATTGTTCTATTATTTAGAAATATTTATGAAGACTGTTTTGAACATTGTTTTTAGAAAAAATTGTATGTTTTCTGTAATATTGTATTAGCAGTGTATTACGAAGATTCTGGCTAGGTCATTATAAAAAAATTATGAGAAATATTCTTGGTCTCTCTGCATTTACCCCGCCTTCAAAACACTGTTTTATTTCAAAAGAGTATTGTTTGTGCTCACAAAGATTTATCAAGGTTATTCTTTTGCCACGAGACATTCACATCTGAAAAGTTGGTTTAAAAGAAAATAATGTTCAGTTTCACATGAGAAGCCCTGCAGACAAAGTGCGTTGCAAACCAGAGGTCTGAAAAGATTTCATTCAGAGCCAGAATAATTACAAGACACACAATTCTTCTCGAGAATATCACAAAAAAAGAAGAAAAGTCCCTGTCCCTGATGCAAAGTCCCTGTTTCAACTGTCATGCCAACACTGAACCAGACAATCAATCCCAGCTTAGCAAAACAGGGCTCATGAGCTCGATAGTAAAATTGAATCATTCCATCTTTTGTGAACTCAGTGCATTTTTGATCATATTAAATACATATTAAGATATCAAATCTACAAACTGTTTAAGAGCTTCTTAAATTTTCTTCCGCAGCGGACTGGGTGTAGCCGATGGAGCTGAATGCTGTTGTACTGTACAGTACCTTTGTAACTGTCAGACACTGTTAAATTTCAAGCCTGTCATGTCACTGTAAAAAGAGGTGTTCTGCATCATTTTTGTAGCCTCTGCGAATGTATGCTGCAGTGATCACAGCGCTGACAAATGCAGAGAAATGTCAGTGAGCATACTATCTCATGTCATTTGGTCTGCCAAGGGATGGGAAGCTCTGCTCTGCTGCTTGCAGCCTAAACACCTACAGTAAATGGCACCAGAGTTGTAATCAGTTTGACTAAACGACAGCTGCTCACTCTCATTTATTATTGCATTTGTTCTGTCCCTTCCTCTTCCTTGCAACGCTGGTTATCTCTGCGCGCTGTGCACTGAGCATGAGCAGGCGTCACTAGCTGATACAGTGTAGGCACATGACATATCTTTAGGCTTTACACCTGTGACAGTACATTTCTGTTTCTGTGTGCGTACGAGCACACATGGTTATCAATGCAAGAGACTGAATTAGTTTTAGTTGCATGCACCGCCAGCTCAGGTAATGGTAACACCTGCCCTGAGAAAATACAATAGCTATGCTCCATACACTATGCATGTATACAAACAAAGATTATTTGAAATGATTCTAAACAAAGGCTTGATATGCCTGTGTGAATGTCAATGTCTCTTCTCCTTCCCACCTTCAGACCTCCGATCTGCCAACCTGGGAATGTGTATAAGTTTACCAATTTTTTGATTCAGCTGTTATCTTACATGCTCTGGTCAATGAACTATGAACAGGCAAATGCCAGGAAATGCATTTACTGGCTCACTAGCTGCGGAAGGCGACCTTGCCTTCATCCTCCTCTCAACAGTTCTCTCTCAGAAGCAATGGGTGACACGTCCAGATTTTGGGAAACATTCACATGTTCCGGTGTAGTGAAACAATTCAACCAAATATTCAGCGTCAGTAACTACTGGTGTTCACATTTACAATACAAATTACAACAATATAAATTCGATATAATTAAAAACAGACAATAATAACAGTTTGGTTGCTCAAAATGAATTCGTATACATTAATCAAATTAACTGGTCAATGAAAGGCAGAAACACTTTGTTCCATGCCCAAGTGTTCTGAAATGCCTTTAGTTCTATAGTAAATAGGAATGTAATCTTGGAGCTGGTAAGACGTATAAAGCATGACACACAAGCGCCATTCATACATACTTCTGTCCTATGAGTAATGCACTGACTCTACGATCTTTTGACTCCTTTCAAAACAGATGAAGGGATAGAAACCATCTTCCTAAACTTGCTAGTATTAGTGGAGTCACATGCAACAGAAAAAAAACAAAAGCATCAGCAATATATTTCAGGCAGCAGGATGAGAGGTGTTAGAGTCTGCTCTGAACAGGTGTAAGCTGCTTTCTCACCAACTGCGATATATTAGAATAAATGGCCAAAACTCCAAATGCTTACCCAGTCACAGCTCATTTGATGGATGCTGTTTAGATTGGAAAAAAATCCTTTTTTGTTATAATCAAAAAATGAAAACATTATTTTTTGCTGTGCACATCAAAGAAACCTAAAAAATAACACAAAACACGCATTAGCGTCTACACGCAGAGCACAGACTGGTGTACTATGTAAACAGCAAAGTGCAGTGGACTTGCAGTTACCTTGTCTTTCGCAGTGTAACCTCTGTTCAGTGTTTTTATGCTGAAGGTTTGCACATAGACAGAGTGAGCAGAGAGGAGGTGCAGAAACCCAGCGATTTGTCTGTGTAGGTGCCTCAGCTGCCTGCCATCCATTACCAACCATTAATGCTGACAGTCTTCAAAGTGTTCAAGGAGGATGGTGTTGTCAGCTTCAAAGAGTCGCAGATATGTGCTCTGCAATTACTACTTACTGAATGTACAACCGCATTTTTTAATGAATTTGTGTTTGTCTCTCCTTCAGACGGAGACAAAAATTGGTCACCATCAAAGTGAGATCTTTCTCTGCAACAAATGGTCAGTATACCTCTGTCCACTTGGCTGCTTGTTAGGTACATGTGTGCCCATGTGTGTGAGCCAGTGACAGTTTGAAATGTTTCTGCATTTAAGTGGCTTAATCTCAGCAGCACCCGCACACAGCACCTCGAGATGACAACTGTAAGTTTGCCAGAGTAGATAGGCCTATAGCTTGGTTCAGAAGCCCAGCAGAGCCAGCAAGATTTTCCATCTCATTGCAACGGCAGATGACCATTGGCTCACAGGAGCCGTCAGCATGGAGGTTCCCTAAATGCAGCTAAGCCCGATAAGATAACAGCTGAAAGTAAAAGGCTGTGACACCAAAGCCAACAGACTCTTTGTTCCAAAACCGAATGGGACAGAACAAAGTGTCAGCTATCTCTTTATAAACCTCTAAAGAGGGGAAGCAGGGAGTCACGTCTTTGAAAAGGAAAACAGAAGCATAGAAAACCTGCATGGAGATAAGGTCAAAGAACATTTCCTTTAAATTAAAAGTGACATACTCATTTTGAGGGGGCATGTTCCGTCATCTGGAAGTTTCACTGGAATTGTGACTGGCTGCAAGCATGCTGTTTAGTATATCATGGCAGTTGTGTTATAGAATAAGATATTAATGAACAAATTCAAACTCACTGAGAGAAATGATAGGATCTCATTTCCAAAGACACAGTCCTCTTCTTGCCTTGCACCTAACCGACAGCTCATGTTATCGCTTTCTTTCAAACTGTTTTTTATATGTTTTTATTTGTCAGTCTACTAATAATAATAATCTAATGCTAAGACAGTTATTGTATGTCATCTCAAATTGTACATTTCTTGCCAATGCCTTTTCCCATTCTGTCTGAAATGACTAATTCAAGGGTCATTTCTATTTCAGGACCCCTTCAGTCATGTTCAGCCTGCTCTGATTGGGCAGCTGACAGATCAAAATGTGAAAAATCCTTCTTTGAAGCTTACAGGTGAGCAGGTAAGAGTTAGATCTATATGGTGCTGCTGTTCAGTCAAGGACAAGTTTCAAATGCAAACTGGTCATTTTCCCTTTGGTTTGAATGTAGGGTAATCAAAAGAACCTGAAGAGCAGTAATTTATATCTTTCTGCACCTTGTTTTTTGCATGAGGACATTGAATTGCCTGGTTGTTTACCGGCACAACAAGAAGATGGTTTTGTGGGTCATCAGTATGCTTGCAGAGCCTTACAGAAATTTTGAAATACTACTATGCAGATGGCCATAGCACACCAGCACCGCAATGCTGCATTTAACTAGAAATCAGTACATGCCCATAGTGCACAGCACACTTACAGCAAATGTCTGCACATCTAAACTGGACACATGAACATCATGGAGATGTACATGTTTATGCATTTATCAGAATCATGTTTCTACATTAGGGATGTACTTACTGTTTGGAAACTTGGTACATGCACATAAATAGCCACTGACTCCCTTTTAGCCTATCATCACATCTTGCATCACATTTTACTTCATCCCTTTCTTTTTTCCATCTTATTATTCCCTTCTGCTCTTTTCTTAACAGTTTTCAACGGTCCCTCCCTTCTCTGTCCCTTCATCTATCCAGGGACACTGTGAATTAGTACAGAACCTTGGCAGGTGTTTGCTCATTCAAGTGACACAGTTTTATAATGAGAAAAGTGCAAATTTCAGAATATACATTCAACTGTCTGTGGGTGGATGTGGTTGTTCTCTTTTCCTTGTCAACAATCCATTTGGGAACTTGAACTTATCTGTACAAAAGTGTCTGTGTGCGAGGTAGAGAGAGTGAGAGTGGGGATGGGGAGAGAGCAAAGCAAACAGAACACAGTGCTTATTGAAGAGCTTCGTGTACATTCTGTATCTGGGCTGTCCCTCAACCTCTATTACCTGCTTTGCTTTCTAAAGGCAAAGCTGGCTTTGTGAAATGTAAAATGTGCCATACTCCATACAGTAATTGGCTTGTGATTTTTTTTTCTCTGTGACAGAAATGCTTTTCTTTCATCAGCCACTACCTGCCAAGCTAAGTTCAGTTGGACAATGTCACCCGCCCTTCTTCATTATGTCCCTCTGAACAGCAGGTCAGTGAGGGGATGGCACTTGCCCATCAAGTCTACAGTATTTTACAGGAATGCATTTCCCCCTTCGGGCACAGAGGTGCTGGAGCATTATAGTTTTTTAAGTAATTGGGCAGTTCTTGCATAGCTGCATCCTCATTTTGATGACAAAAGAAAGAAAAACAGACACTTTATTGGCCTAAGTTATACTTTCCACAAGAAACTAAATAAAAAGTAGCTTTACCACTAAACGCTGTGATGCCTAGATCAGTTGATTCCTTTAATATGTAACCTCTTTCTCACCCTAACTAATCTTACAACACACAACGCAAACAGAGCTAACATCTGTTTGACACTAGTTTGTGTTGAATCATTTTAAAAATACAGGGCAAAACGATTTAAATTTTTGTTTTCAATCATCACACTTTTCAGCACATGCAGAAAAACTCTTTAACCGAATGCTGAACATTATCCTTAAACGCAGAAATGCAAAGAGAGGTAACAAAGAAAAGAGCTCAAGGTCAAAGGAAAAGTTTTCTTCCAGAGGTGATGACTGTAGCTGAAAACTCCCATAAAATGCCTCCTTAATTCCTCGCTTTTATCTCACCAAGACCTACATTCAGTCTCCTTTTTTTCTCTTTCTTCCTCTTGTGTTTTATGGTCCTTGTCTCAGAGAGAAAGGACTTGTTAGGGATCTTTGGAGATTTACAGACAAGTTTTTTTTAATCTATCAGAGAGAACACCGTTCCAATCTTTCCACTGATATGAAAGGATGTTTCATAGAGGCACTCTACTAAGGGAGGAAAAAAATAAAATAAAATAGACAGTCGTCGCAAAAGTTGAACTTTCCTGCTAAGATTAAGTTTTAAGAGAAACTTCTGTTATCTGTTTAATAAAAAGTCTGTCAGGCATTTCTTATTTTGTTATTTACTTTGGAAAACTTTTAAAAGCCTAACCACTAAATTGCTCAGGCACAGATACTCTGAATGCATCAAAGCTTTCATGGTTACATACTTGGAAGGAGGAATGCTTGACATTCCACAAGTGCACAAGTATATGCGTACTTAAAGGCATATACACACACATATATACACAAGCTCACACAACCACAAACAGGCAGAAAATTGATTCAGACGGCTAAATATTTGACATCTGAGTACCTGAATAGTTTCAAATTCAACAGCCCGGGGGTCTGAAAAGGAGCAGTTGGCACCTTAACTGTTCATCCATAAGACTAATTTTAATGTTTAAACAGATTCAATCTATCGGCAGATGGTACAGCATGTTGCAGAGGAGTCTACAGGTATGGTACGGTGAGCATTTAGGCATTTCACTTTTTTATAAAAAAGGTTATGAATAAGAAATGCTGAAAGTTTAACTCGAAGCAACAATTTAGACACATCTGGGAAGAATGAATGTTTTGTAGGTTCTCATGAAAAGTGCTAAACTGAGCCACAACAGCTTTGAAACATAAAAAAAAGTCTTTTGAAATCATTTGGTGCTTTGTTTTTCAGTGACTCACTGCATGAATGCTTTGAATTTATCATGGCCACTTTGTCTTTAAAACCGCTCGAGCCATGAGCAATCTAACTGAAGATCATGAAAGTGGTCTCAAGACACTTCATTTGAAGGCCCCCTCTAAACCTTGAGTGCAGAGAAACTCACACTCTGTGTCCCATGAATGAGTAACCTTAAACATTCACACATTATAGAAGTGAAACAATATAAATATGAAAAAATAGTGCCTGTATGAATTAAGATTGATTAATATTAAATTAATCTCTAGATATGTTAAAAACAGTGTTACAATCATTCAATTGATTTGTAGTAGCTGTTGGATCATTGATTTTCTGTGTTGTGTGGTTTGTCACACTGATCGAACTGCACAATGAAAATGCTAGATATCTATGGTAAAGTTGTTTTTTTTATTTTCCTCATCTAAATAAAGACCTCATCCATTCATTTTTTGAACTGCTTATTCCCTAATGGGGACACGGGGGGAACTGGAGCGTATCCCAGTATTCAATGGGCGAGAGGCGGGGTACACCCTGGAAGGGTCACCAGTCCATAGCAGAGCTACACAGAGACACACAAGGACAAACAACCAAGCACACTCTCACTCACTCTTGAGGGCAATTTGGAATGTTTGGAACCTAACATGCAGGTTTTTTTGACGGTTGGAGGAAGCCGGAGAACCTGGAAAGAACCCAGTCACACACAGGGAGAGCATGCAAACTCCCCCTTGAACCCAGAACCTTCTTGCTGTGAGGCGATGGTGCTAACCACCACACCACCGTGCCTCCCCTGAAAACCTCATTTGAAGTTGAAATTGAAAAATGCACAAGAACATCTTATTATGTGTCACTTGAAATCCATTCTATGACTTCTCCTTTGAAACACCCACTTCAAAAAAAGACATATCAGTAATAACAAAACCAGCTGTCACAATCTCATTCAGTTGTCTCCAATACAAAGTCATTTTCTCATTTTAGAAAATATCTCACGTATTTGCTGGCATCATCCTGTAGTGTCTCCTGAATACTCTTTACTTTTCTAAATACTTTTTATCACAAAATTCAAGGACTCAATTAAATGGTGGACTTGGTGGACTCAATGGCGGACTTGCAGATGGCATCCATCCTGAAGCTTACAACTCTGAGGTTGAAGAGTGAAAAGTGAAAGGTGCACATGTTGGGAGGAATAACTGGCACATTGACAGTCAGAATAGCCTTTTGTTCCCCAACTGGAACACTGAACCACATGTCAAAAAGTCCTCCTGGTGAGATCCCAAAGCTCTAAAATGCCCATTCACAAGATGCTGACAGGCCCAGTCATGATTGTCAATTACTATAGAATCTGCCTACATATAATTGAAATATTAATAGAGCCTTTATAAAGACTTGAAATAGGATAGATAGATGTGCTTCATTTAGCCTTGTAAGCTCTAAACACAAAAACTTCTGCATAGCAGCATTGTTTTGTTTAAAAAAAGATTAATTCATAATATCAGCAACAAAGGAACCGTGATGAGATTTGTTTCATCAGGACCTGGAATTGCATCCTTGACCAGACAAATAGAAAGAAAATTATGTCAGGAGATAAGTCAATGCTAAATAAAAATGTAACCCATTCTAAAAGGATGCACCTTACTTCTTGACCTGGGAGAAAACAGCCACATTTGACACCAGCAAAGTATTTCCCCAGTTTATCCCAGAGAGCAAACCAATTCACTCAAGAGGAAATCAGCTTCATTCAAATGTCAAGCAGCTAATTAGTAATGCCCTACCTGGGAAATGTGTACAGAATTCTTTGTTACCATACAACGGCCAGTGCAATTGACTGCTGCAGTAGCAATAGTCAAAGTTGTAACATATTCATCTCCGTGAAATGTGGGAAAATCCTGAAGATGGTAATAAGAACAGGGAAGCTCTGTTCTTGGCAGACTAGAAAAGTATCAGCGAACACCCTGAAGGCTGAAAATTAGGTTACAAATTAAAAAAGGGATAACAAATTACAGCAGTCGTTTGGAATACGTTTTTAAATGGCATACCTTTACTAGTTCTCAAACATGATGAGTCCATTGAATAGGTCTGCAAATTTCGCCTAAGAAGTAATTACACATAGACCCTTTTCTAGTATGCAAAAATTGAGAAATTCTAATTACGCCTTGAAATTTCTTCATCCAGGAATGAAAGCTATAATCAAGTCCTGGATTATATGAAACCAAATTAGCAATTTGTAGGGAGATATTAGCGTCTTTTGAATCTTTTAAGAGAGAGAATCCCTTTTTCCCAGCACTCATCTTCCTCCCTCTGTCATAGCCCAGTGTAAGTTCTTCAGTGTGTAATGGGAAGGACAAGAGTTGGCTGCTTTTGGGACAATGACTCACTTGAAATTCAAACAACTCTTCACAGGCAGCACCTTCAAGAGGGCAGAACGCCACAGAAGAGTGACTCTGAGCCCTGACATTAAACAACAACAGCCACAATGCCGGCACACTCAAAAGACCGGAATGGAGTCAGTTCTGCGTTTGTCTTTAAGGAAGCAATAGGCTAATACTCTACAGCTGACTCTAAGGGAGCACGCTAGTGTCACTGTACCTTAATTTCTGACAGCACTGACTTTTATATAACACAGAGAAATCCTATGTTTATAGAAATTGTATTAACTGTGAACATAACAAGTTGCTTTTACTGAAATTCTTAAACAAATTGCATTTGAAGAAACTGTGAAGAAACTTGGCGAGTTGACATTGTATTTTTGAGCATCTTGGCCTAATCCCTGTCTTCTTGTTCCCAACAGACAGCAAAGAAAATTAATCTGAAACCTACTGTGCTCAAAGACTGAGACATCTTTCCTTTCTCACACTGCCAGAGGCACTTTGAAAACACTCAGCATCTCAATGCTCCCATCAGCATGTGCATCTGAGCTTGCCACGATCAGCAAGACTACTCCCAAAGCACACACACTCACAAAAACACACAGCCAACCCAAAAGGGCCTCAGTAGTCCCTTTGCTTTACTGATCATACAAACGTTCTTGGCAAGGTTTTCCTTTGCAATCTCAGAGTCCCGCACTGGAAATGCCATGAGATAGATCCCCAAGCTCAACCCCTGGTGTGATATGGAATAACCTGCAGGGAACATCAGCTGTTGAATTCTATGTTCAATGGAGCTTTTTGGTGCAAGCTCTTTCAGAGAAAAGGTATGTACATTTAAATGTGAATTGGAATGCTTTGCACATGCATGCATTCACTTATTGCATGCAAACACACACACACACACACACACACACACACACACACACACACACACACACACACACACACACACACACACAAGGACACCCATACACGCACAAAGGGCATGAGTACACAAATGGACAAAGATGTCCAATGGGCAGCAGGATAATGGAAGAAGATGTGTAAATCCCATATGTACTTAATCCAGACACTTACAAGAGAGTGTGATTCATACTCTATTACACTCGACTAACACAGCTGAGAGACGCACTTGGTGCAATCATTTCAGCTGGCCTGAACGACCGAGAAACACCCATGAATCCTTTTTATGAGGACTTCAATAGAGATGGTGTGAAAGTTCAGGAATAAAGCCTTCTTACTCATTACCATTAAAAGACGCACCAACTGTTTGTGTTCGTGTGTGGAGTGTTTTGGTGTATAAACTGTTTTAACTGGTAAAGTCCTACATTATAAAAAAAAAAGCCTTCTTTTGACTGGGAACTAAAATGATAGACACCATCATTTTTCACTGAAAATTTTAAATGTATATCCAAAGCGTGTTCAAATCTATACACTGACTAATGTCCTACACAACCTATCGTTACTGGTGGACTTCAAAGACAGTTTTGTGTCTTCAGCATTAAAGCGCATTAACACATCACCCTAGAAAACATTTTCTCTTATACACGTCTTAAAGCTATCTCTTGTTTTTTTGGTCCTTTTGTGCATACCATTCTTTTGTGACTGTGCTATGAATATATTTAGCTCCATGAGGTCTTCGTTGTGACACCTTTGCTACACCTTCAGAAAGTGACACCATCATAAATATCATAAAAGCATTTTACAGGTCCTTTGCCAATGGCTGCTATATGGAATGTGAAACTAAGTCTTTGAATGTCTTTAGAACTGATTTGTCTGGTTTTCCACATTATCCAATACATGCATAGCAATAATCCTCCTCCATGCAGTGCTCAGGTGATTAGGTTTGTTCTTTCAGAAGAAGACTAATTTGTAATGTAATGTGTTGAATGTGCGACTGGCATTAGAGACTAAGTACTGCGGTGAAGGGCACTTACAAAGCGGCGCGAACGCCTGACTCTGAGCGCGTGTGGGCTGCCCCAATGTTCTCATTCGACCTGAACAATTCTAAACTTCAGAGTATGATTTGGGCAGAGAGGCTATAAAAAAACTCATTTTCAAAGGACGCAGCTGACTTTTGCACTGATTGTGCGATAGAAATAATAAGAAAACTTCAAAGCCACCACAATTTGTTCGGGGAAAAAAACAAAAACACCAGTAGGTGTTGGTTATTTTCCTGCTCTGGGCAAGCAGGTCATCACAGTTTTTACTCCAAATTTCATTTTAGCAGTGAAAATGTGTTTGGATGTCTCGGCTTTGCAGTGTGTGTGTGTGTGCTTGTTTGTGTGTGTGTGAGTAATGTTTGAGGATGAAGTGAAAGACAATAAACAAACCCCGGAGGAAGATTTTTAAAGTTTTCATAAAGACTGCTTTGTGTATCTGTTTCTCTGTACTCTGACTGCCCTTAGTATAAAAACTAAGCACCAACTAAAATAACACAAATTGGGGCTCCGTTGCTATGACACAATAAGGACTACAGCTTGTTGAAAAACACACAGGGACCTCAATCCTACAGGAACACAGCGAGAGAGCATTCTTAAAGACTGTTCTGAGGATGCTGGTGTCTGTCAATTTTTGAACTCACCTTTCTTGTCCCCAAAATAGAGAGTCTGTTGTGCTGGGTTTGACCACTGGAGGGAGGTGTTGTCATTATACTCCACACGGCAGGTCAGGTTGGCCGTCCTGCCCTCTGTCACTGTCACATTTTGGACTAGTGGATACTGACCACTGATACCTGTAACATGATACAGAAGAAACAGGAGAGGAAGACACGTGAGGAAGGAAGGATGCAGATCCAAAAGGAGACCAAAACAAAAAAAAACCTTGACAATCACACCTGCTTGCTTCAGAGGTTGACACCGCTTGGAATAAGACTAGCTAAAGGAGGCATTTAACTTGATTCCTTTTATCTTCCAGACCTATACAACTGTAGGTGAAAATACATATCCTTCCAACCAACACTGTATGGCAATGAGTAGAAATCTTTCAAACCTCCTGGGGGTAAAAAGTAAAGAAGGAAAATGAAGGGAAAGGAAACTTGACACCCTAATTACAAAGCAAATGCTCAGGGAGGCTGGCCAATGACTACTGTGTGCTAAATTGGACCCTAACATTGAACACACAGGAGGCATTAACCCTGAAGTATTGAAACCTTAACTACATGAAGAGGACATATTAAAACAATTCTCTGTGGACTTGATGTGGATGCTGATGTATGTAATACCTTTTTCACTTCAATGAGTGGAAAAAGACAAATTAACTGATTTCTATGTTTTGTGTGATTGGAGCTGGTTTTCAGCACCATGGACAGGGCAGTGAGGTAAGTGGTTCAGTCATAGTTTCCTTACAGCTTGCAGGACCCTGGACAGCTCACGGCTTTGCCCTACTGTGAGTCGTGGCACATTTATTTGTGTGTGCATCCATGTGAGGAAAACTGTGGCATCAGGCAAGAAAGTAAATACTAATAAACAGAAATCTATTCCTGTCCCCATCCCCAGCAGACAGATTTTAAAGACCGTGTGACTGAAGGCTTAGGTTAGAAAGATTATTTGTCCACAGCAAACTCATATCTTAATCCTAACAAAGAAAGGACAAGGGACACTAAAGGAAGCACAAACAGGTATGAGGAAGAAAAAAAACTTTAATTGGGAGTTTTTAGATAATGGATTTCCACATGAATATAAACTTTAGGTTCCCTAAACAGGGTCATTTATGGCAAAGGCAAAACTAAACCTCCAACATTGTTTGCTTACTGGGTTAGCAGGCAGGCAAACCCTGTGAATGAGAAGACTGTGGTGGAGGAGATGATGAGAATAGAGAAGATGAGGTGAAGAAAGAAAGAAGAGAGGTAAGTCAAGGAGCACGGGTCATTTCCAGTGTTGATTAAGGCCTCCCGAGGTTAATCATGCGTGTGAGAGATGGAGAGAGAAGAGGAGGAAAATGGCGGAAAAATGGATCTGAGCTATGGGAGACTAGGAATATGTTTTATTCATGAAAGTTTTGCATGAAGCATGATCTGCCAACGATTTACCGTTCTCCTGTGCCTGCCTTCGCTCTTTTTATTACATCTTCTTTTTAAATCACTTACTTTTTCTTCATTTTTCACCCTCATGCAGTGGTGCCACATACAGTCCCGTGTGATACATTTCTGCTCTTTTATGCCAGCCAAAAGAAGGAAGTTAATAGTTAACCACTTTACAGAATACAAGGAATAAGTAAGATTTTGCACAGTTTAATTTCACTGCAGAGGAAGTGTCATTGTATAATGCCACTGAAGCCATGGACACTCCGGGGATATGCTTGCTTGTTGCATTGTTATCTCCTCACTGATATTTGAAAATATAATACATGAGCATGTATTGATCTGCTTTTGAAAAAAGAACGACACAGAAACATAAGATCTGAGCCATTTACAGTGCAAAAAAAGAACTAGGAAAATATTTTCACTGGTATTTATATAAGAAAATAGTAATAACACGTTCACATTTGATCAAACTCCCAATCTTGACAGATGGAGCCATCTCCGTGAGTTTGCCCAGACAGCGAAAATTAGCTGTGTTGCTGCGTTTGCCTGTTACCTGCTCCCATCTCCACACACTACCTATCAAACACATTCACACAATTGGGGGGTAAGTTTTCCGTCTCCCCTCATGACGTCAGTGCCGCAGCTGTATTAAACCGGCTGTTTAGCTTCCTGTTCTTTCAAACAAACTACCACCTCTGATTCCACCTGCTGGCTCTTTTGTGAAGATATTTGCTCATCACCCCCCCCCCCCCAATTTGATCATAAAAAAATCTGCAAGAAGCCACGAGCTCAACAAATTGCTGCTGAAAAAAATACTGTGAGCTGTTTGACAGATAAAACAAAAACAAGCATGTAAAGTTTGCTTTACTGGTCCTGCATCAGTCTCTGATACGACACACCTCGTGAGAATGGAAGGACCAAAGGGGCCACGGTGATGGTTGTATTAGAGCAACGCAGTGTTCAGTGCACCTAATTGGCCAATGGAGTAGGTTCTTCAACTCTCCCCTCTGGCCACCCAGACCTGATTTAAATGTCTCTCCAGGGGGAAGAAGGCAGCTGTTCTCTCCTGGTTTCCATGTCTAAATTTAGGCTCTCCCCTCACTTCAACTTCACCTCTCCTACCTTCAGTTTCTTACTCTGTCTTTTCCAACTCATATCCATTCAACTCAGTAAACTCCTCTCTATTCTCCTCTGTTGCTGTCACGTTGCCTGATCCCAGAAGGGTGGCATTTTCAACTTTCTTTGTTGCTCATTTTCATATTCTCTTGGTCTCCTGGTGTTCCTTTGTCTTCAGGTTTATCTTGATCCCACCTTCTTTCTCTTGCCAAATTGTGCTCTATGTCTCGCAAAGATAGGGGTCAGTTTAATTGTCCTCCATCCTGACTGACAAGCTGAGGCTAAGCCAGGTCAATGACGCTCTCATCTGCATGCCATTATGAAGGACTGACATCAAAAACTAGCTCGCTATTTTTAGCCCTGAAAGACTAACATTTAGAATGGTCCAAACGTTTTACATGATCTAGATGTATTACACTAAATCTAAGAAACAGCCATAAAGAAGATGTATTTAGATAATTTCACACCTTCAGACACGTACTATTTGAACGAGCAAATGACTGAACAAATACTGAGAAGCATATAAGATTATCTGGATGTTTCCCGTCGGCCCCCACTCATGACCTTTCAAGCAAGAGTAGCTGAGCCCACCAACCTTTCTTATTTAGGTATTCAAGAAGCAGAGAAAAAGGGAGAGAGATGCAGACAGACAGACGGACAGCCTGAAGCCACTGACCTTTATAATAGGACTAGAGCTCAACTGAGCTGTAGAATTGTGATGTATGGCTGGGAATACAAGATTACAGAATTTATAGAGGCAATACACACATTTTAAGTAGTTCAAGCACAATAGATGTTTGCAGACTTGAGTAACATGATGGAAACTGCAAAACCAAAAAGAATATACACAAGAATTACAGGAATCTGTTATTTAAATATACATCTTTGTTACATCTGCTTATTATCACCGATAATTTCTGTAGCAAATTACTCAGCAGATGTCTTTTACACAGAACTAACGATGTGAATTAATGTTAAAAATCATTTCTGAGGCAACACACAAAAAAAAAGAAGAACCCTTAGATGCCTTAGGGTTAAAAACACCCATTCAAAGTTTAATGAGAATTAGTTACTCACACTTTAAAGCTTTTCTTAGCTTGTTTCCAAATGACCAAAAGACTTGAAAAAGCACTGGAAGTTGTTGGCTGTTTAAATATATGAAGGTGTTTCTCCATGCCAAATAGTCTGTGATAAATTGTGGAGAAAAATAGTTATTTTTTCTGCTTGGAATTAGTGAAAAAACTTGGAATCTAAAGCTGGCTTCACAAGTGTAAGCAGATAAAAAATGTGTCCAATTTGGACTCCAATGATATTGTGATTAAAGCCATATTAAGTCTATGTTTGCCATGGTTATCATCTTGATAGTTTAAGTGCACGGTTATATTACCCCATTGCAGTTTAACTACTGTATATATTGGTGAGGACATTCTTCAGAGAGAGATCTGTCTCAAGTCAACCACAATCAAATATAATGAGCACAAAAGTGTGAATACAATATTCCATTTCTACCTAAAATATCAAACATATTGGAACAAGGAGGTAATTAGATCAAATTCCGTTATGATAAAGTACACTGGTATTAAACCCTACGTTTAGTCACTCATTCTGATAAAGGATGGATGGTGTTGCACTATTTCAACAAAAGTCTTATGATGCAGTAACTTTTTAAAAGAATATTGTCCTTGACATCAGCAATTCAAACAATATGAGACCATTTCAAGCCGAGCTACTATTGCACAGCCGTCTCAGATGCTCTGACATTTCAAGCATGACTTAAAGTACCTTTCTGTTAAAAGATGCATCCTACTAGGAAGGCCGTCAATGAGATGCACAAGACTATATAAGACATGACAGCTTTGCCATGACCAGTTAGTGTCTATAAGGTTACACAGGTGGCTACACAGCTGGGTACACAAGGTTTTCAGACTGTCTGATTTTCAGAGTGTTAGGCAGCAGGGTGGCCTTGTGATTGGAGAGACAGTACAAGGTCAAGTGTTTGATCATCTCAAGAGCTGGTTTGAATTCATCAAGCAGGCATGTATCCTGTCATAGTGTCCTTGAGCAAAAGAACTCATGCCTCCTCACAGATCACGGGCTAAAAACACGAGCAAAGTATCGAGAGCAGAACTGGAAATATTTCAATATAAATACAATCTTTTTCAAATAAATATTACTTGTTTCTTTTTTAAACTAAAACACAAATTGTTATTCAAAATATTCTGAAACAGAAGTTACCGTTATCAAGTGCATCATTTCCCCCCCCACCAAAGATTTTCACACAATCTCCCTCCTTTTTCTCAAGAACATTTTGTGTACACAGTGTTGTTTTTCAATAACCCTTTTCACTATGAATCCACATCACACACTCTGATGAGAAAAAAAGCAATTATCACTATGTAGCTGGGTTTTTTTTTATAAGATCGCAAAGAAAACAAAAAATCCTAATAAAATCTCTCTTAAGTTTGTCTTTTACAAATATTTTTCAACTGTAGGCCGCCATCATTCTGATCAGATGCATTCGCTTTACAAGTGGACTTGCTGACAGCAACAGCAGCAGGTATTTAATTTGTAATCTTCAAGAAAAAAAAACGACATTTAAATGAATCATAATATTTTTATCCAGAAGACGATATACTGGATGGTGGTTGTTGGTTTACTGGGCTCTTATACGCACACTAACAGGAATAAACACCCTACGTCTCTGCTTTGTTTCTTCCCTACTTGCAAAGGAACTGTACTTTCACTTGTGTGTGTGGGGGGGTGGGTGGGTCTGTGTTCACTAAACATGGTCTTTTGACAGTGATAACATTTCTGCAGAGAAGAAATTAAATGCAATCCCGGCAAGGGGTGGAGCTAGGTTTGTATTCAGCGGAGACACACTACCACCTAAGGACAGTTATTTCGGATCTGGAGATATGAAAATAATTATCCCGCACCGCAGAGGCTGGCTATGGCAGTGATGTTGTCATTTACATACAGTAATTAGACCGGGCAGCTGTTGGTGCTGCCTTCACAAATTTGACATCCAACTCTGCCCGT
Source organism: Menidia beryllina (assembly GCA_013363375.1). Classification (NCBI taxonomy): domain Eukaryota; kingdom Metazoa; phylum Chordata; class Actinopteri; order Atheriniformes; family Atherinopsidae; genus Menidia; species Menidia beryllina. Next base: position 7,393,320 of record JABUIW010000024.1, read on the forward strand.
GAATCCATGTCAACAAAATGTCTCCAACCTTTCCACAGTGCCGTTAGGTATTGTTTACGGTTGGTGCGAGTGTATGGTATGAGTCATGAGTACATTAATTTCTTTTTATGGGCATATCTTTTAAACAGAAAATGTTTCCAGTAGCACCAAGGGTGTAAGTAGTTCTAACGGATTCTCTTAAGGTAGTGATAAAAACAGAGAAAAGACTTCCCAATGTGATAGAGGTTCTTGTTATACGTACAAAGTATATACAGTCGTATATACTGGCATCTGGTGACCAGACATGCATTCCAGACACATGTAATTTGTCTAGCATTCCTGCTCCTGATTCAGCCACGTCAATTTAAAGAGCCGCGATATGAGCCTCTCCCGGTTCTCTGTGTGTAAGCTGCCTGAGTTCATGCTTTCACAGTTCAGAGTGGCTGGGGATCTCACTATCCTTTCTGAGCCAAGGTCAGACATCTCATGGTTTTATTACAGAGGTAAACCTGGCCTTCATAAATACTTCATACAGTGCTTTCTCGCAAAAAGTGAACACTAGAAGATGAAAGCAACGGTGGGCTAGGCAGGGATAGAAGTTTGACGGAGAAGTGAAAACAATATAGAACAGACTGGAAAACACAACTGAGGCAGGTACAGAGCAAAACAGCAATGTCTTAAATGCTTCCTTAGCTATAGCAAAAGTGTAGACAGACTTGTAATGTAAATGTCTTTGAGTGTCTGTGTTTGCTTCGTTGTGCTGCTCATACAGATGTGTACACTGTTTGCTGGTGTGGACGTGTGAGGCTGTGTGTTGGAAGCGGTAAGCAAATTACACGGTAACGGAGAGCAAAGCTTTGGCTGGTGAATAAGTCACATTGGGCTTGAAATATTCCACTTTGGTCTCTCTTTAGATATAAGGCCAAGCAATATTAGCAGACATCCGCACACTTGCTGGATCTGTACGTTTTCTAAATCAAATGTCATAAAAGCATAATGTCAGAGAAGTCTGGCTTATTGCAGTTTTTTTAAACTGATATGGACGGAATATGAGCTTGACTGGATCTTTTTTTTTTTTTTAATCACATGAGGGGATTCATTTTTTATTCTTTCATATGCGGTGAGGGCAGGATGATCGCAGGCTAGAGTGGAATTCAGGAGAATAATCAGACTAATCACTGCTGCCACCAATAACTCCCCAATTCCCCACATCAACAAGGCACTGTGTGACAGTCTAATGTGTAGTGATGTGTTGACAGATACTGTTCATTTAGGACTGATCTAGAGAAATGCTCTTAGCCCCAAAGGGGAAGTGCTGCAAGAGTCAGTGGACAAAAAGTGCTAGCTTTAAAAACTGCTTTTATCATTTGGCTCCTGTCAAACTGACTTTACTGCAGTGCTGCTTTTCCACAACTTCCAGTCAGGACTCACAATGTGAGTGGTTGCATTGTAGATCGGCTCTCAGAGCTAAGCCCAGATTTGTATAATGAAGTTTGAACACAACTGAATAAACTATTGGAGAGAACTTGTAACTTGTGAGACACCCACAAATTGTTAATTGTGCATTTAAAATATTATCCTTCCCCCTAATACTCCAATTCCTGTAGCAGATTTGGAATAGGCTGTGAAAATGAATGCTTTCACAGGCTTTGACACAATTGAAGATATAATGGATTTAGGACCCTTTTTAAGCAGAGGCAAAAATATGCATTTTTGCCCCATTCATAATGTCTGACAGTCACAATTAGAGGCCACAATGTGTTACAGTATAACGCTAATATACTTTCTGGAGCCTTTCTCCTTGCTTTTTATATTCACTCCTCCTCCTTAAAGACAAAGACCATGATGTTCTGTCCAGGTTTTCACATGGATCCAGTCAGAGACTGAGACATGTGGTTTATTTTACACAAAACTGACACAAATATCAAGTGGCAATGGCAGATATGAAATTTCAGTCCAAAATAAATGGAGAGAAAACCAACTGATAAATCAAGCTCTGTAGTCTTCCAGCAATGCTATTTCTCTTAGGGGGAAAAATGTCTTCAGAAAAGCCTGGAAGTTTGCCATGTTGCAGGCACCTGCATACAATAACAAACATGTGAGTGCGACTGATTTGCAGATTTATGGGTCAAGTTCCAAAAAAAAATGTAAATAAAATTTGGAAAAATGCATTTAACCATGCAACCGTATTATTATTATTATAAAATGCCAAATGAGAGTTGGCAAAGCAGTACAGTTAAAGAAAACTGGAAACAAGTAAGAAACATATTCCTGCTTTAATCCACTTCTAGTTAAAAATAAGGAAAAAAGGAATCTGGAGACCGATCTTTCTGTATAACTTGCAATAATTTGTTGGACTGTGCCTTACACACCCTAACTTTATAGTGAAGGGAGACATGGCACTGATGTGTGTTTCAATCTGATGTAATCATCTTATATTCTTCTATTTTGGGTGCAATGAGTCATCTAGCGCCGCAATAAGGCAGAAAAGGATATGGATCTGGTGAGTAGCACTTAAATTAAGGAAGGTCTCGAGTGAATGAGATGCTACATCCCAACACATGCAGCTGGATGTTGATCAGAGAGAGATGGTTTGCGATTAATTACAACAAAAAAAATGTAGAGATGCTCAAGTTCAAATCCAAATGTCTTTTTAAGAGTCTATACTAAAGGAATGTGAAGAAAAAGATGTAGTAAGTCTGGCAATCCATAACAGGCACACTTTCAGCAAAAATGAAAACCCTGTCTTCAAGCACTTACAATTAGTGCATGATAGATTTACTGTTTAGTACCTTTGAGGTGTTTTATTATTATTCTTCTCAAAAATGCTGGTGCAGAGAGACAGACACACGTCACATAAAATGGGTGCTTTCATATAACAAAGACATTGAAGAGAAAGACAGTAATTGTAAATCCATCTGAAATATAAGACTCATCTTTTGGCTGGGTTATAATTTTGCTTTTAGATAACATGTTCCAATTAGATAAGACTAATTATTAAAATATACAAGATACATACAGTTATATTCCTTCAAATATAACTAACCAGAATTTTATATGCGCACCCCTTTATTTATTACTTTATACTGCGTAAACTATGTTAGTTTAGACATCATCATTAATCCTCACACATATGATCAGGAATTGACGATCTAGTGTTTATAGCCATAACCCAAATGCACAAAACAAAACACAAGGGTATCATATTTAGAGTTGAAAAAATGCTTTTGAGACATATTTTCTGAGGGACTCAGCTGAAAAGAGACAGAGTGTTTGAATACTTCATCTGAAAATGAACACCGATGACAAAATCCCTGTTTCCAATATAAAACTAAAAAACGATTGTGATTCCAAACAAGCTATGTTTTTCCATCTATTCATTTATCCATTGTAATGATAAGTTAATAATGACATCACAAGTTAATTATATGTGACTGATAAAAAGCTAAATATTCCTACAGTGTTGGCAATAAAACTATTGCAGTTTAAAAAAAAAAAAAAGAAAAAAAAGGAAATCTTACATCAAAGTGTACAGAAGAAAGATTTAAGCAAGATATTTCCCCTTTGCAGACAATTAATTGGTAGGTGAAGTGACTCCAAACACGATCAGCTCAACCCAGCAGTTAGAATAATGTATATAAAGTTGGGTTAACCCATATTTGCTTCTGCTGACTGAGCATGTAACTATAATTACTTGACACATGTATGTGTGAGCATGAGTGGTTTGAGTATTTGTCTTTAACCTTTGCAACAGTGTGCCCTTTAACAACAGGAACCGTTAAGATAATGGGAACCACACCGGAGACGAGATCAACAGGTGGAACGAGTTCACAGGAAGGACAGCAGTGTCCTCACCTGATGAGGAGGATTGTTTGTCTTATCTGTGTAGACAATGCTGCTGAGTGCATTTTCATTTCATTGTGTAAGTGATCATTTCATTTAGAGATGAAGTTTTGTAAGTGATTAGGACAGCCATAATGAAATAAAAAGAGAGGGCTCGGCGGGACTTGCTCAGAGTGGTAGGAGATTGTAACTGAGCAAGTCTCCGTCCGTTCTTTTCGCGAGTAAAAATGAAACCCTTTGTCTTTCTCTTCTTTACAGAGTTTTACAAATGTTTAAGGTTGCTTGAACCTAACACCAGCTAACACCTCACTCCTGTAGTGTGACCCACCAATACTTGAGAACTAAAAATCAAAAGCCAAGCGCACTGCGATCCAAAAACAACGTGATCCATGGACATTATAAAACGTGTAGACTGAACGTGGCCTCCGGCTGAGTTAGAGGCAAAGGAGAGGAAGGCAGCAGCCACGACTCACCTCGAACTCTGCCTTTTGAGGCCATCACTGTAGTCCCAAAGAAGAGAGGAGGGATTGGGTGGACAACAAGAGAGGCAGGTAAGAAAAAAGAGAAGAAAAAGACAGAAGACAGAACATAAGATTAGAAAACCTCAAGAAGAACAGAGTATGTATCCGATGGATATATGCCCCATGTGAATGTCAGCCATCATTGCTACAGTTTTCCCATCAATCAACCTTGACAGAGAATGTTCTGGTTTAGCTCAGTGGCAAATTAAGACCTCGCATCATGATACTTTTTAATCAGCTGTGCTGCATCCACTGATCATTCATGAACTTTCTTGTGAGCTTGTAGACCTACAAGTACACAGGTATACTTTGTCACATTTTGTTGGTGTGGAGATAACGTGCTTCTCTTGATTTTTGGTGGAAAACCCAAAAAAATGTATTTTTAATCTTTAAGAATAGCCAATGTATTCAATGCTGTTGCATTGAATAGTATTTGCAACCTGGTCATATTACTATGTGACCAACAGAATTATGGTTTGGAAGAAGAAGCAGTGACAAATCCGTAACCTAACAAACAATAAATGAAGGGTGTAGGAGTAGTCTATAAACAACTCAGAGAAAACCTTACAGGCCGGCTAGGCCATGTATAAAAACAAAAGGAACCATATCAGTGAGAACATCGCCAACACACAAATATTTCCTCTGAGATACCTGCCAGTTAAAACAAAGAGGAAAGCCAAGTAAACTGTTGGTGGGCTGTTGTGTCTTTGTATTTGCATGTGTGTCCCAAAGGAATGACTCTAATGCTTCACACACACGGCTTTGCCAAATTGATGGATCTATTGGAATGCCTCCAGTGAGCCCGAAAATGTGTACAACTTGAAAAGACAGCACCTGAAAAACGAATGAGAGAGGGAGAACAAAGAGAATCTCATTGCAGGTGCTGCAGACTTAAGAACTATTGTGGCTTCTTTTCGATTACAGATTTATAAACCGCTCTCCCAGCAAACAACAACTAATTTCTCTATGTAAATTTAGATTCACAGTCAGAGGGAGAAAAAGCAATCTAGAGATGAATTCCAGCTGCTTGAGGGTGTCCACTCTTCTGACTCTCACATATGTAGATATTGTTTTGTTTTTTATGTGATCATCATTAAATCCTGATAGCCAATTTCCAGTGGCTGATGGAGATGATTGAGCTTTGACATTCTGACTGAAGCGAAAGTGAAAATGTGATAAATATTTGCTTTTCAGCGTAAGTGGTTACAGGGGTAAAATAAGTAAGGAAAAAAGATGCGGACCCAAGCAATTCTATCTGTGCACCAGGTGTGTCATTTTCCCCAGACACACAAATACTCTCCTAACTACAAAACTTAACGCTTTCCTGCTGTCACTAGTCAAAAAGGAGAATGCCCAAAGCAGTAACAGGGCAGCGTTCATCTCTACCAACACAGCCTTTTTACATGGGACTGATGGCTTAAGGAAATATTCCCTCAGCTTGTCTGACCTCACTTTATTGCTGTCTTTTGCCCCTCTAGCAAAGGTGTGAGCTCCCTGGCACAACTGTGGCTGCCTCTGTGATCTCTGTGAATCAAAACCTGTGAGATATAAGATATGGAAAAAAAGGATTTTACAAGTCCTCACTCATAACACCTGAACATAAACCGGGACTGGTTGGAGAAAGAGGGAAGACAAACAGCAAAGAAGAAGAAAAGCGGTGGGAGTGTTTTTCACCAGAGTCCCCACACTTGTATCTCAGAGTATTACAGTTACTAGGCAACCAACACAACAGTTCTGTAAGTCAAGCTGAAATTGCATAAAACACTTTTCATTCTACTCTCTCATTCCCGCATTTTACCATGCAGTGAGCAGAGTATTCCCAATTGATTACACACTGCCCACCTCTTCCATGCCCTCAATACTCAACACTGATTGGTTAGAATACACCAAGGATAAATAAGAGAGCAACACCTAAATGGGATCAGAATTGGCTATTTGTGTGGACTATACCCTACAGCACAGCATTTCAAACAAACACTCTTGGGATTCCTCATTTTCCACTGTTTCATGTCCTGAAAAGAGCCTTAATGGAATTACATTAATTAATACACCACCATTACTGGTAGATTAGTTTACTCATCTTTTCATTTATCCCTGCAATTGAACCTCACTAGGGTCCAGTAGTGTTGAATATTGGACTTACTGTTGCGAGCATTCCTCTGCTTCTGCTGGCTATGTAACTCAGTCATTATAAATAAGTAATTTAATAGCAATAATTCCCAACAAGTGCATGTCCAAGCTTAAAATCCAAGCTTAAAAGGCCCTGGTGTGACTTCAGCTTTCGAAGCTGAATAACAGATGTAAAGTAAAGTAAACATGTAATGTTTCCAGCAGGATTTCCTCTCATCCTTATAGGTCTGATGGATAATTTCAAATAACATTTGAAGTGTATTTGTCTTTTTCATTGTATGTCACTGTGGCCTTTTATTTGTTTTGTTTTTTTGCATAATCAACTCTGAGCATTATCCTTCCCACCATCCAAAAGAGACCCACATGAAGTCATTTCATATATGAGTCATGCTGATGTATTTGCACGTACTGTGTGTCTGTGCGGTTCTCACGAGGAGTTGGTCAAATAATACAAGAGGAGTGAAGATATGTATCTCGCCAGGGCCAGGACTAATCATAATGACAAACCTACTTGTTTTGTAACACAACCTGATACTACTAAATGAATGCTTTTCTATTTTTTTTAAATTACATGTTGGTTTCTCATTTTGTGTAGACAAATAACAGTGATTGCAAATACGTGTGCAAGACCACATTTTCAAGTCTTACCCAAAAATTGCTTGAAGCTATTGATCTAAGCACTGTGTAAACACTCGCACTTCATCTGGGAGGATGAAAAGTAAGTGGTGAAACTGGAGAGCAGCGAGTTGCAAGCATGTTGTTCTCTGTCTCTGTAACCACCAGCAGGGAGCTGTCATAAATAAACTGTGTGATAGTTCATACAGATACCACCTACTGCTCTCCCCGCACACCCAAACCCACTGCACACACTCACACAAACACATATACATAGCAGTGATCACAGGATTCCCTTAAGGTATAAGTCTCATGGGAGGACGTGTGTTCTATTTGAACATCCTTCCTCTTAACCTGCTCCATCTTTTTCCCTTCAGCTTGAGCTCATTCTGGAGTTTGTTTCTCCTCCCTTTTTTCATATTCACTCTGCCTCCTTATTAACTCTTTCCTTATCAAGATCTCACTCCTCTCTTCTGCATCTCCAGCCCCTCCGGCTACCTATTTCGCTGTGGCAGATATATTCAGAGTCTGACAGCCAGTGAAAAGACTATGGAGATCGATGTGTGCAGCGCGCCTCTCTGAGCTGTCACATGACATGATGGAGAGTTTAGCTTATCTTTCATACGGCAGCAGCTGTTTTGCCGTATGTCTGAAGTACTCCAAGTCCTTGGAACTCAACCAATATTCTGCCGGTGAGCAGCTTGCTGTAAAACCTTGACATACTCTGTCACCTTATGACTTGGCTACACGTGAAGCAGCAATCAGCTGCTTTGAACAAATACAAATACACTGAGGAAAACATGCTCTATCACAAACAGTGGCTTCCACAATGGTTGTGACTATTTTGACTTATGAATATTTATTGACTAAACACCTTTAAATAAATAAAAAACTATTACAGTGTGATTTGACTTATAAGCAAATGTATTTAAATATTTTTATTTAATTTTTGCTTGTATAGCTTTTTGTAGGGCCAGCAATTCATCTCTGAATAATAAAGGAAAAGGTAATCAGTGTTAATAGATGGAATTAAGCTTACTTAACTTAGCTTATTGCCACCATACTGCCTGCTTTATTAGATCTGTTTGCCACACCCTTGTTGTCTCACATTACAGGGAGACACGCATCTGTTTGCTTTGTGATTTAATCTAACATATTTGATTTCCACTCCTTAACATAATTAGACACACAAAACCTGTCCAGGGCAAAATCATCTCCTCATAAAGTGAAAAAAAACACACAGACATGCACTCATCCTCATGTGCCCATGTTTTCACACATGCATAAAAAACACTCACATTTCACATTTCCTCCCACTGGAGAGCCAACTGAATTACAAGAGTCATCTATGAATAGTCTCACAAAATCTAGAGGGTTTCTTTGGTAGCCCACATTCATTCTTGATCATTTAAAGGATTACACTTTATTGTATAACTGTGAACTCCGGAGCTTTGAGTGCTTGGAGTGTATGGTGAAGGTTAAGAAATAAATGAATAAACATTCATGTAAATGACTTAGAAATTTCAATAAAACTCAAGAATGTTTTTCACCTCTTTGTAACATACGTGTTATGTTAATATGACTATGGGCAAATTCTAGAGGACACTAGGAAAATGAGTCAAGGGATCGACAGCTTACTCTGGTGGGCAAAAAGCTTTGATTTAATACATGGTGAAGATATTAAGGCTCTGAACCTCACATATTACCACCCTCTTAACCCTGTATCTATGCTGGCAAAGGTCATCCTATTGAATAGCAGCCCTTTTTTGTGTGTTTCTCCAGTGGGCACTTTTACTAAGTTGTTCATCATATCATCATTTGTATCTGGTCTTCTGTTGTAACAATGTCATCATACAAACAAGCTGTGAAAAGGTAACCGAGGTAAAACCATGATATATGAGTGAAAAATTTCAATTGGATCCCACCACAGATGGTAGTTTTTAGTCAACTAGCAGTATGTTTGACCCAAAATCTCTTTGTTGTGAGGAAACCAAGCTAACTACTGCTCCATCATGCTGCACTGATGCTTCAATTGTTCTTTCCTCCATCTTTGTGCCTTGTTTCATGAAATTTGTCAAAGTACTGGATTAATTAGCAAATGGGCAGCAAGATAAGATGACATTGAAAGTCTCTTTTTGTTTTTCTTTGAGATTTTCTTTGAGTTTTTCTTTAAGAATTTGCTCTGGTCATCAAAAACAACAGCAGTGTGACGGTTTTATTTTCAGAACCTGCAGTTAGTTCACAAGGAGGAGAGTTCAGTGACAGTGGCCTTGCGGTTTTTAATGTCAGGTCATTTTGGTTTCCCACTCCTTTGTCACTTGACTGCACAACAGTTCTACAAGAAAAAGGTCACCGCATGACTCAAACCTTTCACAACAACACAGAAATAACCCATACTGTCTGCAGCTGCCTGTTGCATAGAGCACTTTTCATTTTCTATCTATCTATCTATCTATCTATCTATCTATGTATATATCTATCAGGACCGTTTAAAAAAAGTTTGTTAGCTAATAAAACCAACAGATTGCAGCAAAGGTATGTGGGTGCAATTCTGCATTTTGCATAAAAATTCCCAACTGATGATAAAAATATATTTTTTTGTGATTTTTGTCCAGATTTATATTTTCATGTGTAAATGAGAACTTTTGAACATGATACAGGATTTCACTGGCGGCCTCTGTGGCCTCTAACTGTATAATCTATAGTATCAATAGGGAACGGTCTTACACTGCATTTAAATGCCTTACAGCCCTTAAATTGAGCTTATCTATAACAGCAATGAGCTCCCCACTCCATCGGTTGATTTGTTGTTTGACTGAAATTAAACTAATTTTGTGCTCATTTTAGTTCTGTTAGTCAGAAAGCACATATTCAAACATGTGACAGGGTCAATGGAATGTCATACCTTATAGAAGCTATTTAGTGCTGAATGGTGCATTGTTCTTTGTTTACTGGCAGGTATATTTTTTGTAGAAAGAATCTTCCTGAAGGTCACACAGAGCACAGTTTGTCTCATATTATTAATGACAAAGTTGGCATACATTTATTCCTATCCACACAAATAAAATGAAAAGAGAATGCAACATGACTGATGACTTTAAGACAATCTTGAATTGTACATGTTTAAGTCAAGATGTTTTCGTTTATTTTTTTACTGGAGTATGACAGTTAATGAATTTTCATTGAGTGGGCTTTGTTTAAAAATTAAACAGAACCAAAACAGATCTCATTAATCTTTCCAAGACAGACACTGTAAAGTAACCATGGCAACGCCTCATCACAAGAATGAGAAAACCACTCTGAAGTCAATGTGGCTAATCCACACTCACCAGCCACTATATCAGTTACACCTGATTCAACTTCTCATCAAAGCAAATATTCTATCAGGCCAGAATCCTGGAGCACATAAACATGCCGACATGCTTAAGTGACTTTAAAAGTGTCGTGGCTGTTAGTGCATGCAGGTTGGTTTAAGTTTGGTGAGAATGCTTGAAATAGAACTTCAGTGAAAGGCTCTAAGTGGCTAAATATTGTGCAAGGCAAGAGTGCACAGTTGAAACCTAGAAAAGAAATAAGTTTGATTAATGTTGATATGTTCATGTATTATATACAGAGTAATTTATTTTTCTTTATATTTCCTCTCCAGTGTTTTAGTCGATGGAAAAATGTCATGGTTTCAAAGGACATCATGGACTTATTTTGATCCAATTTTCTTTTAGAATTTTGACATGTGACAGATACTAGCAACAGGGGAATAAATCAAAAGCTAGTAATTAAATAAATTGCTTAAAAAAACATGTTAACCATCAGAGAGCTATAGTTTTTTATTTTTCTCAAGAAACAAATGCTCATATATTCATTACATGGATAGTCAGACCAACAAATTGCCGTGTGTTACTGGTGAGGACATAATAGTGCGGGGGATATTTTCTTGGCACACTTTTGACTTCTTCGTATCAAATGAGCTTTATCTAACTGCTACATCCTGGCTGAGTATTACTAATGACTGTGTCCGGCCTTTTATGAGCACCATATACCAATCTTCAAATGGCTACTTTCAGCTGGATAATGCACCATATCACAAAGATCGTATCATCTCAGATTGGTTTTCTTGAACATGACAATGAGTGCAATGCACTCAAATGGCCTGTAAGTGTTCAGTAAAGCACCTTTGGGATGTGGTGGAATGGGAGAAAGGCATCACGCTGGCGCTACTCAGAAATCTGGAGAAAATACTAAATGCCAGGATTTTCACACAGACTATAATCTAAGAAATATTTCTGGGACCTTGTTGAATCAATTCTACAGAAAGGTAAGATATTTCTTGAGGGAAAAAGGTAAAATCTTTTTCCAGTGGCAATTCATTTTTGCATCCAACGTTTAATTATTCATATTGCAGTGGATGATGTCACAGACAGAAGCAGAAAGAACGATGGAAGTTCATCTCACGAAAACTACAGGTTGACTACTAAAACAAATATCAAGTGTATTCACATACACACTTGCTCAAAAAGACAGCCTATAAACCTTTGCTATATCAAACCTTTAAAAAATCCCCCCTGGACTCATGGAGCACATTTCAATTTCCACACAACACCTGAGGGGTATCAGAAACATGAATCTCCCAAACAGGATAAGTCAAACACATATTGCTGTAGGATGATGGACACACCAGAATGCATACACATGCTGTCTTAGTACCCAAACGCACAGACACACACAGTGCACGCTGTCAAACAGGTACTGCCACTAGATGATGGACAACCCAGGTACGGCCCATAACTCAGCAGAAGCTTTTTGTTTCCTCTGCTTCTTTAAATGAATAGTTTAGAAGTTGAGGTTATATTGTGATCGATGCCTTGGGGGTAACAAATGCCTTTCCCCATACAAAGCTTTAAAGTGGATGTGCACGCCTAGTCACCAACTCCTAATCTCTGGCCATTTGTCAGGTAGAGGGGACATGCGATTTCCCAGGAAAAATTCCAAATAATATAAGATCATGTTTGCCTCCATGCAGAGGTCAGATCCCTACAGGATGTGGAGGTTGTTTTAGAGTAATACTTCCCTCAGCATCAGATGCTCTCTTTAATTCAAACATAGATTGACCAGTATCAGGGATTTACTGCTTTGTGGCTTTATCCATTCTGTTAGAGATCGTGTTGAGGGGGGAAGCTTTTATCCTCAGTGGAGAGGAACACATAGCGTCTAGAAAATGCCTCCTCCCCTTGATAGTGAGACTTTGATCAAAAATATGTCATAGCATTTTGCTCGAGCTGAATTATTCAAAGGTCAGTGAACAAAGGCCTGTTTGTGCTGGGTTGCCTTACAAAGGGTAGAATGATGGTAAATTGGCAAAGTGCTCACTGTGTCTCTGTAGGGAGCTGACCGCTGAGCCTCATCCTCAAGGGACCATTTGGCATCAAACAGTGCAAGCTCCCTGTGATTGTTACTGCTTTAGTCATAGCCAGGCTGTTACCTCGTATTTTAAAACCATCATCTTTATATCCAATTCTATTTAGGGCTTTATATTTCCGCTGTGATCAAGCAGGTTGAGTGGAGAACAGATTTTTAACGAGAGACACTGAAAGCTCTGGTCCTGTTGAAATATGCACTCCTAATAAATGTTGCATGGATGTACTTGTGTGAACAAACATCTTTGTGTGTGCGGATAGTCTGTGAGTTTGAGCAAAACTCTTTCTCTTACTGGATTAATTCAAGACAAAGGCACTCTCTTTTATTCATACATCTCTACTTTAATGGTTTTCGGTTTACCCCCTGAAACGACAGAATGGAAAAAGAAATCAACATAGTTAACAGTGTGTTGTTTTGTCCCTTGGGTGCGCCCATGGTAAAGATCACAGCAAGCAAAGAGTGGGGGAGGAAAGGAAAAGATGAGGACAGAGGTAGGAGAAAATGGCTAACATTGAGTGTTGGTTTGCCTCGTGCACTGTATGCATAACAACATTCATTATACTTCAGCAGCTTCCATTATTCATGCTCTGTTTCTTAAGAAAAACTCAAGTAAGCGTGTGTGGCTGATGTGGATTCCAATTAATTAAAGACTAACAAATATATAAAGAGCCAACAAAACACACAAATAAATAGGGAGATACAAAAGAATTTCTAAGTGTGTGATAAGAAGGTGCCCCACAGTCTGCACCTTGAGTTCACCCCCACATTTATGCAAGGTTACTGATATATAAATGTAACACTGTAACACAGGTTAACAGATAATTGTTCCATCTCACAATGGAACAGCTTCAGTTACTTTCCAAATAAACAAGAGCTGTACCAAAATATAGGTAAATATAAGTTCTGACTCCCCATTGACACTTTGGACAGTTTGTATTGAATATAGTTTGCTAATTGAAATTAATTGGTTTTGTTATGTTGTTTTTTTTTTGTTTTCTATCATCCATCAGGGTCCACAAGAGGCAGAAAATGGACCTTCAAAAATTGTCTTTCTCTTTTTTACTTTCTTGACTTATTCAGAAATTAGATTGAATGCTAACTATTTTCTTTTCATCAGGGGATGCATTTATTTCAAGTATTTCTTGTGTAAATGAAAGATTATTATAATTGCCCTATGCGCTAAGAGTAAGATCCAGGTGCTGACACACATTGTGTTAACCTTTACCTTTTACCCAACGCTGGAAGACATGACTAATTCCCATTTCACGGGTGAGCTTATTTACTGAAAACCAAAGGAAAGCTTTACTCAATTCCTAAGACAAATTTGAAGTCATCTTGGTCATTTTTAGCAAATTGAACTTGCACTGATTTCAGTCATGTGTTGCAATTGATGTGATTAAATAATAAAATGGTGACTTGTTTTCTTTCTTTCCCATGAAATCATAGTTGACCCCAATGGACTCCTATTATTGCCGTCAACAAGTACAAGCGTAAAAGGGTTGGGTGGGCATGAGGGGGAGAGGAATTTACCCCCTGAAGAAAAAAAACACAGTAGCCTACTTAGCTTATTGTTGAAAAAAAAAATCCATGTTTTTGTTAATGTTAAACTCACTAACCTGCTTTCTGTCAATCCAAATATTTCTCTTTTACTTTTCTCACTCCACGTCTTTCTCACTCACAGAAAAAGTGTAAATTGGACACAGATAATTGAACATTACCGTCCTGGGCAGGAGCTGGCACCATCTGTTAAATGTCCGCCCCCAACATCACAGTGGACCACACAATGCACCCAATCATCCCAGATTGCTATGCTGCACATATGTGTAGGCACGTAGCTGTGGGGTTGGATAGAGACTCTCCATCGCCTTCATTTTTCAGACTGGTGAGTGCACAGTATTACAGCTGTGGAAGCTGAAAAAGATACTGACGCAGGCCAACGTGCCGTTCAAATCAACAATAAAACTGACTTGCATACAAAGTCTAATTAATCTACTATTCTTCATGGTGTTTAAGAACAAATGCTTTTTAGAGATATTATTTAACTAAAAAGTATAAAGTAAAAATGCAGATGCTGTTTGTGCATCATTTGCTTGTGATATTGGTGAATTAAGGGTGAATTGAGGGTCTGTAATTAAATTCCTTTTTTCTAGCTTATTCAAATCAACTTGGTACGGGTCTCTTGCGTTGTATTAGTTTGGAGAATGTCAAAAATATGACTATGTAAACGCGATCATTTTTTATTATTTAATCCTTCTGTTTGTTGGTTCATTTAATTTAGTTCTATCTGCTGCAGTTCATCGTGGAATAAACTGACCTGAAGAACTGCTGAACTGTTTTTCACATCTTTAACTAACGGGATGGGAAAACAAGGCCACATTCGGGCAGCACTGGTTATTGAAGAGCATGTTAAGATGGACCAACAAAAGCTAAATTGTCATGCTTGTGCTGCCTATTTCAATAGCCTTTGAAAAATAATGGGCAGTCTGTTTTGGCCGTGGTCAAAAGTATTATTTGTTGACACACCAGCTGTCTTTGTAGGAACATCTTTGATTAGATCTATCTGTTTCCTGTTATCCACTAATCAGGCTTGATATAGTGTTTAATGGTATTGCTGATCCCAGACGGATGGTTTGCATAAATCTGCACATTTTGTGTATTCCATGCCATTCCCAACAAAAACCCAATGATTGGCTTTAGCTAGATTACAATCCAGACAAATAATGAGGAAAAATGCCTATGTGGATTTTTGAAAAGCCCTAATGGTCCTCTCTCTCTCTCCCTTTTGCTGTCATTCTCTAACACACATGGCTGATTAACAGTTGGCATTTTGTCTTGGCCAAGTGCAAAATGAGCACTGCAACATTACCATCTCAAAGATGCTCTTCATGCCCAGTTAATGGTCAGGATACAATGACTGCTCAAGCACTTGATGGATCATTGAGGGATCATGTTATTTGGCTTTGGCCTTTATGGTCACTTTGCATGCAAGTCAAGTGAATGCACACGCATCTGAATATGTGTGTGAAACAGAGACAGTCACCCTGCCTCCTGTAGGTGTGAACTCCTACAGACTACTCTATGGGAGCAATAATACGCAGGAGCTTCAATGTCATATCCATCAGAGCTGACTTTCTGTCAGTGCCAGACAAAGGTGTTGACATCTTAACACCACACATTGAGTGAGGAGACCATTCAAATGTCAGTTAGCTGACACCCGGCCATGCGCTTATAGATGGTGCTAACCAGTGATTGTCAGTTGGTAACTAAGAAAAAAGGCCACTGCTTTTATAAAGTTGAGGAGGAGCAATCCTTTGAGATCTAATGAATGAATAGTTTTTAATTCTCTAAGGTAAGCATTCAGTTGGTACAATCACAGCTGTCAACTTGAATAGTAACTAATGGAAATGATTCACCTTAAGCTACTGTGCTATTTATAAAGCACACTGAGGGTAATACATTTTGGCCAAAGTGTTTCACAGGGAGACTGCAAATAAAGTAATGGCCATTTATCTATTAATTTAAGATACACGCAAGTGGATAACATAATGGAAATACTTGTCCGGGATGTAATTTGGTGCATGAGATGCAAAGCAGGGGCTGGTCATCAAATTGGTGAAGCTTAAATTGCAATTGAGACTGAGAAGGTTTTTTTGTTGTTTTTGTTTCGGGTACAATCACCTGCAGACTAAGATTAAATAAAAACTATTTAAATTAATTCTGTAATGTCACAGGTAGCAAATGAAAAGTGTAAGTGTCGTATGGCTCAGGAACAGAGGACTCAAATGCAAGACCTGACACAGTGGGTTCAAACTCAAAGTTCCTTTAATACAGTCCAGGGTCAAACACCAAAAAATCCAACAGAAGCAGAGGTATCCAAAACAGAGGCAAAGACAGGTCCAAATTCAGGCTGAGGTCAAAAACACTAGAAGGCTAAGTAGACAAAGGCTGGAACGCTAGGCTCAAAGAACAAAGACGAACTGGCAAAGGGAAGCTGCATCAGTAAGTATTAAATAGACTAACAAACAAAAGGGGAGTACAAACACCAGGTGATTGTCATTAGGCTGGCAGATCCTGATTGCAGGGAGGAAGTGAAGCTGCCTAAA